>JAWNOM010000161.1:3487500-4075000 GCA_035045965.1 Drosophila aldrichi
AAATAAAAAATGATTTTAAAAAAAATAAATAAATAAAAAATAATTCATATAACCATAGCGCTTACTTCGGCTATTGATTTACCTGGATTTTGTTATTTTAAATTCAACTAAAAGACAACTTCGTAGTCAACAAATTTAAAGTCAAATAAAATTCAATATCGATTTTATTTAGTGCACCAAAATCATAGTGCTTGATTTTTAAATTTTGTTTTAAATAAATATGAGAACTCTAACATTCTAACATTCTCTAACATTCAATATAAATTCAATATAAATATATTCAGATATTCATATACATTTACAGCAATTCAACGCTTAAATACAAAAAAATAAAAATAAAATAAAACATTTACAGCAAATGCCCTACAAAAATTTCTGCAGCTCTCACAGCTCAATTTGTTATATATTGCCTGATGAATAATAAGTTAATTATACATATATGTATATATTTTTATTAATATTACATATGTTTTTTCTTACCTCTGCAATTAACGACAAATTGATGAAGGCGCCTTTAATTTCAATTCAATTCAATTAACGTAATTGGCTATTTAATTATTAATTTACAGCGAAAAAAATAATAATTGTTTGAATGAAAGATTATAGACTAAAAATTACCCTAAATTTACGTAATATATATTCAATATAATATACAAATTAAAAATATATAATAATAATTATTTGTATATATATTTTTATTGTATTTTTATAAATATATTTAAATGAAAGATTATAGACTAAATGTTACCCTACATTTATGTAATATAAATTTAAAGCAAATATACTTTATATTCAATATATTTAATATATAATTTATAAATTAAAAATGTATAATAATAATGATTTTTACATATATTTCTATTTTATTTTTACAAATATATTTAAATGAAAAATATATACATATTTAAATTATAGACTAAAAATTACCTCACATTAAATAATTATTAAATAATTATTATTTTTTTTATATATATATTATTTTATTTTTATAAATATATTTAAATGAAAGATTTTAGACTAAATTAATTACCCCAAATTTATTCAATATAAAATTTAAAAAATTTTAATTAATATTCATTATTTTTAATATATAATAAATAAATTAAAAATTTGTAAATAAATCATAGTAATGATTTATATATATAAATATTTTTTTTACATCTCTTTTAAATTTCTATATAAAATACATTTATAATTGATGGACAGCATATCCATTCAAGGCAGTTATTAGTGCAATGAAATAGACTGCTTACTACAAATCAATTCAATTTAACAGAGCATTTAATCACTTTATTATTCTCTAATTGAAATAGTAATTACATAATTACCATAGCAAACATTTTTAAATATTCTTTGAGCGTATATAAAAAGAGACAGCATCATGTCCCACTTAATCAAAACGCAATGAAACGGAACGAGCAGAAGTCAGACGAGCTCCTCGACAGCATGAGCTTCTTCAGAATCCACTGGGCTGTGTGGAAGTTTGCTGGAGCAACATATGAGAAAATGAATTGGAATCGGCTCTACATCGGCTATAGTCTGATCTTGAATCTATGCATCACCGTCTGGTTTCCAACTCACATGGGATTATTGCTCTTTAGGAACGGCAGCCTCTCGGAAGACATATCGAACCTCTCGGTAGTCGCTACGGCGGCCTCGGGTTCGTTCAAGATTTTCATTTGTATGTTCAAGTTCAAGAAGATCGGGCGCATGGAGGAGCTGCTCAGGCAACTGGACTCGAGAGTACAAACTGAGGAAGAGAAAGTCGTTTACAGAGAGCTTAAGACTCAGCTGAGAGTCATTCTCTACCTATTCTTTAACCTGTATACATCCCTTGGATTTCTGGCCGAATTGGGATTCCTCGTTCGGAAGGAACGTCTCCTCATGTATCCCGGCTGGTTCCCCTTCGACTGGTCCCAATCGACGCGCAACTTCTATGCGGCCCACGTCTATCAGTCGATCGGACTCTTCGTACAAATAATGCATAACTTTGCGTGCGATTGCTTTCCCGCAATGATGCTCTGCATCACCGCCGCTCACATCAAGATGCTCTACATACGCTTCGAGAAGGTGGGCGAGGACCAGATTCTGGATGCTGAGCAGCAGCTGGAGGCTTGCATAAGCGATCACAAGTGCCTGCTGGAGTGGGTGACGATGCTGATAGAGTGTATTTATAGTAGAATTTGATTGATCTCATTTACTTGCAGACTCTTTAAGACCCTCGAGTCGTTCATGTCGCTGCAGATGCTCATTCAGTTCGCTATAACTGGAGTGAATTTGTGCACGAGCATTGTGGCGCTACTGCTCAGTCGCGAGCTCTTGACGATCGTCTATTTCGTGGTTTACACCATCGCATTGCCCCTGCAGATCTTTCCCGCCTGCTACTATGGCACGGATGTGGAGCTCTGGTTCGGAAAGCTGCCCTATGCGGCCTTCAGCTGTCGCTGGCTGCCGCAGACACACAGCTTCAAGAAGAAGCTAATGCTGTTCGTGGAGCGCTCACTGAAGCGCACCGCGCCCATGGCAGGCGGCATGCTCTCCATACACGTGAGCACCTTCTTCTCAACTCTGAAGTTCGTCTACTCGCTGTTCAGCATTCTGATTCGCATGCGAAAATAATAACTCTGAAATGAGAATACATCGACCGTAATTGCATTGCGCCGCAGGACAACGAGTGCACTTCAAATCCAAATCATAGTCGGGAAAGTTTTGCTTGTTAAGCCTCAAACAAAAGCGCAACGGAAGCCACTCAACAGCACCGGAAGCAACAAAGAGTGAAAGAGAGGGAGAGGGAGAGAGAGGGAGTTTATGTGAAATTAGATTTGGAATTAGCTTTGCGTTTTGCGGCTGGCTTAACCAATACAGAGATCGAGCACTGCAAGTGGGCAGCGCGGCTAATTGAGGCGTGTATGCAAATTTATATGAGTGACGAGAGGGAGGGGGGTTGCTTTCAGCGGACGCTCGTTTATTTATTTGCACAGAGATAAGACATTAAAAGACTTTCGGGGCTTTGGGCCAGGCAGGCCTAATGCGCTTAAGTCGGCACTAAGTCATGTTGAATCTGCAAAGCCAACATTGTAACATTGTAAAGAGCTGGCCACGCGCCGCTGCTCTAAACTGAAATGGCCAGCAGCAGAAAAAAAAGGTCCAAACTAGCAATCGGCCAATTTATGGCTAAAGGTCAGCTAGCAGGAGGCGTGCCGAGGCGAGGGGCAGTCTGGGCCAAATCGATTTGATGATGTTGAACGGAACCGGCAAACAGTCGACGCAGCGGGCACTAAGTTGATTTGAATTTATAACAGCACGCATTTAGCACACACACACACACACACGCACACACATATGCATACATTGAACTGACTGTGTTACGCATTCGGCTGCATGCAAAGCACGTAACTGGCTGCCAGCCACGCCTACTTGGTGCTTTAATTCATTTCGCAGCGAAATACTAAATCGCTCACACAAATATGAGTGACAGAGCGGGACAGAGAGAGAGGGGGGAGCGTGAGTGAGTGCTGCTTTAATTTTTAATCAAGAGAAGCCGCGCCACTCTTCCAAACTCAACTCAACAAATTTGCCATGAAACTACTTTTGTGCTTAAACCCTGCCGTCTCCGTCTCCGTCTCCGCTCACCTCCTGGACAGCCAGCTCTTGGCGTTAAGCAGACTCAGCTGTTTCTCGTTGGCCGTCAGAAATTATATTTGGCTCGCTCTGCCGCGCTCATTTGTTCTTGGCCTGCAGTACAGTGTCGCCGCGCTGTCGAGTCCCAACATCATTGCCACCATCATTGGGCAGCATCTTTATCTGTCGCCCGACAACTCGACAAAGTCCGGCAAGTCGGTTTATTTAGTTGCTGCTCAAACTTGTTCAGCTCAAGTGGCCCACACCCAGCAGCCATTGACTGTGCAGTGAGCAAGTTCTGTCCCGCGGCGCTTGCTCTGCTTATTTGGATTTTGTTGCACTGCCACCCTCCTCCTCCTCCTGCCGCTGCTGCTGGCCATTTGCAATTTGTTGGCAAGAAATCTACACTTGCTTCAGCTGCTGCAAGTGGCAGTTGCTGCTACACCTGACGAAGCTCGCCGACATCTTCAACCTCAAGTTGTTGATTCACATGTATGCCAACAGCTGTACAACAAACACTTAAAGACTTTCGGCTGAGCCAAATATTTTCTGCAAAAATTTACAACTTTCGTGGAAGGAGGCGGCGGGCGAAAAGTTTTCGCGCATATTGTCAAATTTCAAGCAAATCGAAAAATACGCAACTATGCATTTGCCCGGAAAACTTTTGTGGCACGCCCCCCCTTCCGCACGCCTAGACGCCCTTTCACTTACCCTCCATTTTGGGCATTCAGGCGCGGCCTTCGTCGTTTTCTCGGGCTGCGTACTCAACTAAATTACTAGCTTTCATAGTCTGAAAATATTTGGCATTTACGTATGCTACACAAACACACACAAACACGCACAGAGAGACGGGTCTGAAGGGTCTGCATATAAAGCAAGGAATTTTACAACCAGCATAAGAAAGTCACTTAACGTAGCCGCTGGCGATGGCAATGGCACATTATGTGGCCGAGCTCTAAATGTGGTGAGTGAAAGTTAATTTCTGTCGCAAAAATGTGAGAGGGGAGGAGCACACATACATACATATATGTAGAGCAAACTATATACGAAATATGTATGCATACAGATCTTGACTGTGATGAAGGGGCGCCAGTGAAAACATTTGCCTAAACTATGCCATTAACATGTTCAACTTTCCGGGTACTTGTAATCGTCCTCGTCTGCTTCAGACTTGCTCGGGCTCCCCTCTCAGCCCCCTCTCACTCTCATTCTCACTCTCTCTCTATATCTGTCTATCTGGCTGGTCTTGGGGCACGTAAATACTTGCCAGAAACTTGAGCGAATTAACAACAAAAGTTCGTCTTGCTGCTGCTGCTGCTGCTGCTGCTGTGACGAAAAACTTTGGCTAAAATAACTGAAACTGCTGTTGGCAAGTGACAATAACAGGAGGCAAAGTGAAAGGCTTGACAGCCAATGCCAGTGCCAAATGTCAAACAATTTGTGGGTAGCTTCCCGCAACCCCTCAGCTGTGTAGATCGTGGCACCCGCCCGCCCCCTCGGCTAAGTATTAATAGCTGAAAACTTAATGTGGTGCCGCCGTCGGGGGCCAATAAAAACCAAAACACCATCCGCCATAATGACCGTTAAAGAGCCATCTAAATGTAGTCCGAGCCGCAAGTCGCAAGTCCGAGCAACGAGTATAACTCATTATGGCTAATGAGTGTTATTTGTGCCTGGCGCATAGCGAAACTCAATTTTGCATTTGGCAGTGGGAGTGGGGCGAAGGCAGCTCCTTCATAAGTCGAAATTAGTTTGACTTGACTTGACTTGCTGCAGACAACTTCCTACACACACACACACACACACACACACTCACACACATATAGAGAAAGTGGCCGTAATCGTAATCCGCTGGCAAAGCAAAAGTTGACATTCATTTGCCACAAGTGCGAAGTGTCTCTCTCTCTCTCTCTATCTTCCTCTCACACTCCCTTTCTCTCTTTGGGGCGTGACTGAGACAAACATAATTACGCCCCACATTTAAGAGCTTTTATCTGAGCTTGTTTTTCTCAAAAACTTTGCAAACAGATTTACACAATGTTGAGTTAAACGATTGCCATAAATATCCCGCTGATTAAATGTGCTGATTACACGCCGCTTGCAATTGACTTTAATCACATGTAGCACAGCAAGAAGAAGAAGAAGACGCAACCAGAAACAATAAACGCTACCCCAGGCATATGCAAATGTCAATAACAAATACTAAACAAAAAAAAGTATAAAAAAAGTGGAATGAAAGCACAGTCTGCCTTGCTTGCTTACATTAACATACGCGGCGTATACGCAATGCCTGCCGCATGGGGCAATTATTGCACGTAGCACAGCGAATGGGCGGGGCGTGGCCATTCGCCTCAATGAAACCGGATTTGCGTAAGGCAAACGTTACAATTGAAATTTCAAATGCGTTGCCCGGGCGTTGACAGCCGTTTATGTTGATGATGAAGATTCGCCCTGCGGAGCTGAGCTCCTGCTGCTGCTGGCTTACACGGCTTTAACGTATTGTCGACCTGATACCAATAGCTCTGCGTGTCAACCCAAGGTTTGCCCGACACCCACACACTCGCATTCAGTGGCATGAAATTGATAACGTGTGATTTAATGTGTTTTTAACGCGTTTTCATGTGATTTCCAGTTAAATGAGGCGTAGCATTTTGAAAAGCCTTCGGCCTGGCCTCTTTCCAGAGCGCCAATGGGCCAATGGGCCAGCAGTCCGCCTATTGATTTGTGGGCCCATAAATATTCCTCTGCCATGTCCGCTTATCCGGTGGTGTTAAAGTAACTTTTATAATTTGATTGCGCAAACAAAAACACGCGCCACCCAAAAGTATGCAACACTTTCTTTCCCTCTTAGCGCCCAAAGGCTTAGCTCTACCGCCAAACGAAAGCAATGAACGGGGATTAAACACAGAGTTTCTTTGAGCTGAGAGCATTTCCCAGAAGACCAGGACCACACTATGTGTATATATGTGTGTGTGTGGGTGGATATTTGTAAGTATGTATGTATGTATATTTATTTAAAAAAAAAAATTAAAATTAAATAAAAACGAATACAAATATTTAAAAAAAAAATAAATTTAAAAAATTAAAATAAAATAAATAAAAAATAAAACTATTCAAAATATAATCAACAACAAAATAAAAACGAATAAAATATATTAAAGAAAAAAGGAGAGTGAAAAAAAAATTTAATTATATATAAAATAATAATAAATAAAAAATCTAAAATAATAAAAAATGAAACTAAACAAATTATAATCAACAACAAAATAATAATTAAAATAAATCAAAATAAATTCAATAAATAAATATCTGTTTAGATTAAGTTACCAATTTAGGTAGCGGTGCACTAAGCTGAAAATAAATACATTTTATAATTTCCCTTAAAAAAAATAAATAATTAAATTTTAAAAAAATAAATAAAATAAAATATTATTATTTATCTTTTTCAGCTGCTCTCAATCAGCTCTCAAAAGCAAATTTATTTTTATCAATAATAATATATTTTTCTTCAAAATTCGTTTCTTTGTTATCTAAAGAGAAAGTCGTATTACAATAGAAAATTTGCCATTTAAATGAAATTAAAGTTTTTTAAAGTGCAACACAATTCTATATGGCCGAGCCTAAGGCCAAAGCATTCCATATGCAAACGCTTGAAAAAGTGTGAATGCAAATAAATTTTACACATTTTTTTTTTTTCGAGTGTAACATGCTTGGTTTTATAGTTATTAAAGAATTACATATATTTGAGCATAGTTGAATAAATGAAATAAATGAAAATATATTGACACAAACAAGAGAAGTAAAAGCCTAAATTGCTTCAGCTAACTAGAAACAGTTACAAAGTTTTCAATTGAAATGGTTATCAATCAACAATTTGCTGCACAGCTCCATTGAGTCATAAAACATGCCCAGAGCATATTTTTATATGTATGTATGTATATAAATAAAAACAGTTAGGAACTATTTTTTCTCTTTTCACTACATATACATAAATTGTAAAATATTATATTAAAATGTGTCGGCATTGTTGAATGCAATAAATAAATGCCTGCAAATCACACACAATAAATTCCGATTACAATTTCAACTCGTTTGCCAGGCGCTGCGTTCAATGCCTCGATAAGTTGTTTCTTTTCTTTTTTTGCTTTTTGCATTTTCTTTACACACAATCTGCTCAAAGTGTGGCAAATAGTTGTGTGAAATTTATGAGACAATATGCGAGCATTCAAACTGAATGATTTCCCTCATTTGGGGCACTCACACACACAAACACACACCCCATTGCATTCAATAGGTAATCAGAGCGGGGGAAATTCGCTTCCTATTTCTCTCTGCCTATCGATTGCGAATGTGCTGAACCATAAAGCAACATAAAGAAAGAAAAACTAGAACATTTAATCGAATGCCGTTGTTATTTAATCAATCGAATCTATGAAACATCAGCAGAGCAGCAACTGAACTGAATACACTAAATGGAAATTTAATTTGCAATTGAATTTCATTTCAGTTTTTTGATAAATTCATGTTTCAGTGACTCTGCCCTAACCTTGACACTGTTGTCGCTCTGCGAATTTAACCACGCGCACCCCCCACATAGATAAGCATTCCTCACAATTACGCTTAATTACCTGAGCGAGCGACGAGCGACGAGCGACGAAGAGCGAGCAATTTAAAAGCAATTCCACGATCATCAAATGACACCAGCAAACGAGCTCGCGACTGTCCAAGCGTGGAATAAGCAGGTATAAAATCATATAGATGGACAGATTAGCATCTGGCACGCACGCATACAGTACTTGAGTAAAAGTAAAAGCAAGGAGAGAAACAGTGCAGAAGATCATTAAAGTTGTTTACATGTATGCAGCAGTTCTCATTTGGTATTTGTATTTAGGTAAAGCGAAGCTAGAATGCTCACAACAGCAGAGAGCGTTCCAATTGGTCACTTGAAGCTCGACTGCAATGAGAGAGACAGTACTTGAGTAAAAGTAAAAGCAAGGAGAGAAAAAGAGCAAAAGATCATTAGAGTTGTCTATGTGTAGGCAGCAGCTCTCTTTTGGTATGTGTATGTGTAAAACGAAGCTAGAATGCTCGCAGCAGCAGAGCGCGTTCCCATTGCTCACTGGAAGGTGGACTGTAACGAGAGAGACACTGCTTGAGTAATAGTGGGCATATATAAAGCGCAGCAGACTTATAGTTGTAGTAGTAGAAGTAATGGTTATAGTAGTAGGACTTATAGTAATAGTAGTAAGACTTATTGTTAAAGTAGTAGGAGTACTAGTTATAGTAGTAAGACTTATTGTTATAGTAGTAGGACTTATAGTTGTAGTAGTAAGACTTATAGTTATAGTAGTAAGACTTATTGTTATAGTAGTAAGACTTATAGTTATAGTAGTAGAACTTATAGTTATAGTAGTAAGACTTATGTATAGTTGTAGTATATTATAAGGCCGTAGTTCGAAAAGTTTTAACAAGTCGAGTCCGCTCGACTAGGAGACCTCCTGAAGGAATGCTTGAAGCAGCAGAGACTGTAACGAGCTCTACCTAGCGTCGGGCTCAACATTTAAGAGAGATAGTACTTGAGTAAAAGTAAAAGCAAAGAGAGAAGCAGTGCAGAAGATCATAAAAGTTGTCTATGTGTATGCATCAGCTCTCATTTGGTATTTGTATTTAGGTAAAGAGAAGCTAGAATGCTCACAGCAGCAGAGAGCGTTCCAATTGCTTACTTGAATGTCAACTGCAAAGAGCTCTACCTGCCGTCGGGTTTAACATTTGGGAGAGACTATGCACTGCAGTGCTTGAGTAAAAGTTAAAGCAAGGAGAGAAAAAGAGCAAAAGATCATTAGAGTTGTCTATGTGTAGGCAGCAGCTCTCTTTTGCTATGTATATGTGGAAAACGAAGCTAGAATGCTCGCAGCAGCAGAGCGCGTTCCCATTGCTCACTGGAAGGTCAACTGCAACGAGCGCCACCTGCCGTCGGGCTTCACATTTGAGAGAGACTATGCACTGCAGTGCTTGAGTAAAAGTTAAAGCAAGGAGAGAAAAAGAGCAAAAGATCATTAGAGTTGTCTATGTGTAGGCAGCAGCTCTCTTTTGCTATGTATATGTGGAAAACGAAGCTAGAATGCTCGCAGCAGCAGAGAGCGTTCCCATTGCTCACTGGAAGGTCAACTGCAACGAGCGCCACCTGCCGTCGGGCTTCACATTTGAGAGAGACAGTACTTAAGTAAAAGTGGCTCTACGTATATAAAAGGCTGCAGCTGCAGCATTTCTTCAGTCAGTCTTCAGTGGTCCAGGCCTGGTGGGGGTCAGCGTAATAAAGTCAAGTAGAGTGTGTGAATTATAAGCATTAAAGACGTAGAGGGACTACGTAGAGGGATTACGTATAAGTAAATACGTAGAGGGAATACTTAGAAAAAATAGACAGATGATTAATACTAAATCGACTCAACTCGTCGCCCTGATCAAGAATATATATACTTTGTGGGGTCTGACACGCCTTCTTCTCCCTGTTACATACATTTCAACAAAACCATTATACCCCTGATTTCCCATTTTCAATGGGAAATAAAATAAAATAAATAAATAAAATATGCTATAACATATATTTATTTTTATTCATGTCTACATAATATATGCTTTAGTTCTGTTTGGGAATCCCTACCTGAAACTAGCTCAAGACCTGAACGTAAAACGGAAGTTAGTTAATCTTCGCCCATCAGTCAATTTTGGCCAAGTTATTAGCTGTTTTGTTACTTTGCTGCCAATTAGTATTTTTTTTTTTTTTTAGCTGGCCATTTTAGTAGAATTAGCTTCAAGTTAAATATGACTGAGTGTTTTAGCAATGCCTTAAGCAAATGAGCTTCATCATTTAAAATATACAAAAAAAATTAAACAAAATATAAAAAAAAAATATATATATACACACATACATATATACAATTAAAATGATATATACTTTTTTATTCATTTTTAAGTGTTTATAAATAATATTCTACATACTTAAGCAGTCATTAGTTAACTTTTTCTGCTTAACTCTCTTACAAATTGGAATTCCCCAACACAAAGTTGAATTTTAAAATTTAATGAGCGCCACTTTAAATTTCTATTAAACTTTTAACTCTAAGACAACTTGTGCATATGGAAATTATTAAATAGAGCAGAATGCTTCGATGAGGTGAGGCAATTGGATGGAAGCCCTAAAGCTGGCAGACTGGATTGAAAGGCAAAGCATAATAAATAAATAAATAAACTAGATACGTTCATGCAGCTAAGTAAATAAATAACTAACCTCAGATTTAGTGGACTAAAACGTATCAAATTCGTAAGCTGAGATCAGCTGCTACTTCCATACCATAAATATTTATGTATATGCAATAGCAAAAACATTCTGCATAAAAACTTTTACCAATTTTAGCTGCAAGTAGAGCTCTTTGATCACAAGTTCAAAACCATGCAAAATTGATGGCTAATTATTTTGGCTAATTGGAAATTGCATTCATTACATGGCAGCAGCCAACACCAACTCCGCCCCTCCCCCTCAGCCATGTGTCAGCTGCAGAGAAACCGCAACTACATATTGCTGCTGTGGCTGTGTGGCTGATAATGTTGGCTGTGCTGAGGTCATTGCCGGAAATTATAAACATTGCGTGCCGCATATGAAAATCTGAAATGGGAAATCGAAAAAGAGAAGAGACAGAAAAAAAAAGAAAAGCTAAACGTGTGATGCGCACTTGAAGCACTCTTGAGCAGCGTCAGCCAAAGAGGCAGAGCTAGTCAATGATGTATGCAAACTTTGTCTCAGTTGCTCCGGCCGCTTATCGTGACAAGGCGTTTGGGTCAAATTGTTAGCCAGCTGAGCTGAGCTGAGGCATATCAATTCAGTTGTAATGCCATGTTGATTGTGGCTAACACACACACACGCATACTCGCACACACAAGTGACCACAATTCAGTTGCCCAAATGGCTACACGTGTGCTCGTTGTCCAAGCAACTCGACTTGTGCCTACCCCAACCACAGAACCAACCACACACACACACTCGCACACTCGCACACACTCACACCCACTCATATGTAACGCATTCGTCTGCGTTTGCAATTTAGTTCCTGGAAATCATTCCTATATTCATACAATTCGGGAGCAGACCGTATAGCTCGGCCTGTGCCCAAATAGTATCACGTACGCTTTCAAACAATTATTGTCCTTGCCCACCCACACACACACACACACACACCCACACACATTTATTATGCAACATGTCGTGAGATAAACTCAAATTTGATTTGAGTTCTCGTCGCCATAAATTGAAGCTTGCAACTTTAATCAGCACATCGAGGAGCATCGATAGTTTCTCGATTTATCCATAAATTTTTGGGCGTTACGCTCTGTTTGCGTTCTAATGGCCACGCAATTAAGACAAATCGCCATTCAAATGACCCAAATAGATTCATATATTTTCAGAGCTGCTGTCCAATAAATAAACACACGCCTCTGGATGCCGCTGCCAGTGAAGCAAAGTTTCTAGACCAGTGAACAGTTCAATACCAAAAATACCAAAAAAACAACAACAGCAAAAAAATCAACCCAAATTATTATTCACAATTGTGTCGGTCTTAGTGTATTAGTAGTGTGCCACAACGGACGTAACGAGCAGTCGAGCGTGTTACCAATTGCAAACAGGTAAACTATAAATGCAAATATTTGCAGCATGCAGCGTCACACGCGGCGTATGAGTGATGCAGCCATTGCCGATGACTCAGCTGGCATTCAGGCGGGCTCGTAACAAGTCAACAAGTTCACTATTTATCACTGCGGTGCGAATATTGACGCAGTGAAAGTTGCTAATTGTTTGCCCAATATGCACTGCGCCGCGCATTGCAGCATTAGCTAACCGCTCTCGATTGCCGCATATGCGGAAAAGAAAGTCACAGCCGAACAGGCTCTGGCCACTCAATGGCCAATAGTCGCCCCACCAATACATTGATCGGTCAAGCGACACAGCTCACGTACACAAAATCCGCCGGGCACAGGCCGCCGCCCAGGCACAGCTAATCAGCATGTCAGGCGGCCACTCATGCGTAGCTATTACTGTAGCCAAAGCAGTTGCTGTTGCTGCGAATGCCCCCTGTAAATCGTTGCGAAGGGGTATATAAGCTGCGCGAAATAAGTAACTGGGATAGACACTATATAAACTGAACTGAAGAATAATTGATTAAATTTGATACATATATAAAAAAAATAAATAAGTAAATAAATAATACAAAAGTACCAAAAATCGAATTAAATAAAAATAATATTTTTAAACCAAGTAATTAACTGAAAAAATTCTTAGCCAAAAAAAATTAATAAATTAAATTAAAAATAAATATAAATATAATTTAAACTGGAAAATCAGGCAACAAAAATCTTAAAAATAAAATAAAATAAAAAAAAAATAAATATAAAACAAAAATTATATAAATTTAAAAGTCAAATAAAAATATAAAATAAAAATAAAAATAAAAATAAAATAAAAATAAATTTAAATTAAAATAAAAATTCAATTAAATTAAAATAAAATAAAAATAAAATTAAAATGAAATAAAAATAAATAAAAATAAATAAAAGTTAAGGGTAAAATTATTATTATATTATATAAAATTAAAAAAAAATAAAACTAAAATAATAAAAATTAAAGAAAAAATTAGTAATTATTTATTTTTTATTTTTAAAAAAATATTTAAAAATAAATAAAACTAAAACTAATATAATAAAAATTAAAGAAAAAATTATAATATAATTTAATGAATGAAAAATATAATTTTATTATTTAATTGAAGTTAATATTATTTTTTAAGACCTGCCAGCTAATTATATCGCACACCTTATACCATATAGTATATTTTTTTTGTTTATGCTTATGCAAAGTATATTATTAATATGACTTAGTGTTTCTAATTTGCTTAATCTTTATTTGCAACCTGTTTTTTTTAATACCATCATACATATATTTATATGTATAATATAAACATTCTCTAAGAGTATGCTTAAAAGTGAATTGAAATTTTAATCACTCTCGATTATCAATCCACACCATGCAGGGCATCTGCTAGTCTATCACTCTCGCTGCAAGCACGCCTCAAACTATATTCACACTTAAAGTCACAGCTGCCTAGTTGAGTACACAGTGCGAAATGGTTGCGAAAAGGCAACTGTAGAGCCAACTGCGCACGCGCACAGGCCAAGTGTCTCACGGCTGCTTGGCTAGCTAAAACAGCTGAGAGAGAGAGCGCTCTGTGTACTCTGTATACAAACCCACTCTCCCGCTCTCCCACTCTCTCGCTCTCTCTCTCTCACACACTATAAAATAAAAACGTGTTAGACTACGCCGAGTGCGAAACTGAAATCGAAAACCCGCCAAGCGAGAGTCGTTTCGTCTCTGTTTGCTATGTGCTTTGCCGGCTTTGACGTTGACCAGGCTTATTTGAGTACCCGTAAGAGGCTCTCGAATACTCAGTTGCGAATTTCATACTAGCCGAAGCGGTCGTACGTGTGGGAGTTCGAATATTTTGGCACATCAAATCGATTGATAAGCCACTGATCCCAGCCAAACGAGCAGCGCGTTAAGTGTGTTAAGAAGTTTCATTCGCATTCAAACGGCAATTACTCAAGTCAATATTAAGTGAAGTTCTGTGAACAGCTAGCTACAAAGAATCGAAGATAATCAAATAAGAGATAAATACTTTGCGCAAATAGACAACGCAAAGATGATCGAGCGACGCAGCCAACTGGATAAGGTAGGCAAAAGTAAATGAAAATCGAGTTGAGGCTGAAAGCTAAGTACGGCCGAAACGAACTACAGTTCATTTTATTTTATTAAGATCTTGATCTTGGTTAAACATTTGACTTTTGGCTAAGGTCAAGCTGGCAATTAATTTGAATTAATTTATCAAACAAATCTAAACAAAATTTAAATACGACCTCAAAGCTGACACATTATGATTTATTATGTGTGTATGTGGGGAGGGAGATAAGCAAATTAGAATATTTTTATGTATGTAGAAGATGTACAAACATATACATATATATAATTATAATTGATTTATTAAATATTTAAAAAATAATTAATGGTAAACCGAAAAGAATATATGGAGATAAAAACACATTTCTTAATTTATTTTAGTTTTTATTTATTATTAATTTATGCAATTTTATTGAAAAAAAAAAACGGAATATATTGCTTTAATATATATATATATATATATATATACATATTTATTAAAATAAAAAAAAAAAAAAAAAATAGTAAATTAATTCAACAACTTAAAAAACAATTCGCATTCAATTCAATTTAATAAATGCAATTATATATTCATTTATGAAGAATTATCTTAGCTACTACATTTAAATATTTTATATGCACATTTATATGAATAAATTAAATATTTTAATGCCTGATCTGTTTGACTGTACTTAAAGTAAAACAATTCGTGAAGCATACTTCATCTAGGCATCTTCACAGTCGAGAGTCTGCTGATAAGCCGGTTTCGTATTGTTAACTGTTTTTATTTATTTATTTAGTTTTTTTTTTTTTTTTCGTATACATAGTGAGATCATGAGGCAAGAATTATGTTTCTTTTTTCGTTTCGTTTCTTTTCTTTATTTTCCTTGTTGTATGTCAATCTATAGCCGAGTCTGTACTTGCCTTGGCTTGGCATGATTCAGTTTTCAGCTTGAGTCATTTGCATTTGCTGTGAGAGACTGTGATAACTTTTGCTTTTCATGGGCTCATCTGCAGGTGTAGAATGCTGTGAGATTCTAATTAATGACGTGCCTGAGTCTGCCTGAGTTGCGTAACTTTGCGGCGAATCGCAGCAGCTGGCCGATATGAATAATTTATGGAGCTCAGAATTGAGACGAATATATATATGATTAATTCGACTGTGCTCACCCTCCCTCCCTCTCTCTCTCTCGCTCTCATTCTCCTCAAAGTATTGGGCCACGTTACTTGTAGCGGCCACAACATTTATAATTATAAATAGCCCGAACTGAGCTGGCCCAACTCATTGAGGATGCTCGAAACAAATTTAAATTCTGTGCAGCATTTTTGTTTAACGACTTCCATTTTTTTTTTGTGTTTTCGCTGATCGATATTTATATACAGATACTTTTATCGATCTGTGCTCAATGGACGTCAGCACGCGCGTCACTTTCTGCCATTATTTTATTCGGACGCCGCCATTCACTTGGCTGCCTGGCCGTTCCTCTGTGATCCATGTCACGTAAGCGCATGCACTCGAGCTGGCAATAGAACTTGGTAGCTAGGCAACAATTACTGCAAAGCCAAGCCAATTGGAAGTTAGCATAAGTGGCTGCTTCTAGCTGCCTTCTAGCTGCCTTCTAGCTAGAGGAATGCACGTGCCAGGCAAGCGTACGGAGTGGAGTACTCCACTTGATGCTCGGCGAGGCACTCGTCTCTGGTTTGTTTGCCCAGTTTGTTGATTTTAAATGAACGCCCGGCGCACTTTGCACAATTAAGCTAATAGGAAATAATCAGAGCCAGAGCACTGCGAAGCTGTCGAGATGTAGCAAAACTCTGGCCAACAGCACGAATAGACACAGTGTCTGCAAGTGAGAGAGAGAGTGAGAGAGAGAAAGAGAAATATGTACATCCTTATAATCATATACTAAGCGCAAAGGCAAATTGAGTGGGAGGAAATTAGATTAGAATGGTGGAGAGGCTCGACTACTCACATACCCAGCAGGCAGCTGAGAGGCGTCAAGGAGCGCCTGAATAGAGACATACATACATATATAAGTATGTACTTGGACGTAATTGGATTAGATCAGTTTGTGAATGCGAAATACCCTGTAGACAGGTTTAAAATGTAAACAGCAGAGATTTACCCGATGTGAGAGGCTTATATAGTGAAGGTAAAAGCAAAATGGAAAATTTGTTACTATCAGACACCCTGCAAACTCTTCTTAATACAGATCATAAACTACAGAACATATAAAAGAAGAGCTAAGAAAAAGTTAGATGCGAATTTTCAATAAACTATTGTACTATCAAATACTTTATGGAACGAACTGAGTCTTAAGTTTTCCATCAACATGCAGCATCCCCTGGCCATCTCCAACAGTTACAGGGTATATAAACAGTGAACAGCAGTGCGTTACAAGCACTGAGAGCGCTTCCTGACTATATTCAGATAGTCGCACGCTGATGCTAGACAAAGTTCATTAACCAAGCGCAAAGCAATTAAACAAGTCGCACAACTTGATGATTGACAGACTGACAGACTGACAGACAGACAGACAAGCTGGCCTAATCCCATCAGAGAAGTTGGCCAACGGCTTTTGATCGGATCTGAAGTTGATTTTATGAGAGGCCCCACAAAACAATGTATTGCTACACATTGATTTGCTCGGTCCGGCTACTTGTGCCTAGTACTGACTAGACTAAGCTTAAAACATGTTCTACATTGTCTTTAAACTTGGCTCCATTAAAGCCATTTCAAAATACATAATTACTATTTCACAGTTGTCTGAAGACAAAGCATGTCAAATTCCACTTTATTATATTCGAAAATTATTTTTAGATACTCAACTTAAAATATATCGCACCAAACTGTATTTATTGTAAAATAAAGGTCTCACTATTTATCACGCTTTAATGAGTTTTTTATGTACGTAAAACAAAGGGAGGGAAAATGCATATGTAATTAATTTGTATTAAAATATGTATTGATTTATTTTGCACGTGCCGCATATTGAACATTGAGCAAATTACTTCTTTTGTTTTTCCCCACACTTTATTTTACATATGTACATATAGTACTTACTTGTCATGCTCGCTCAGGGAATGTGAAAAGAGCATATTGGCTTAGTGTAAAATATACTCTCAGCTCCAGGTGCTCAGGTATATAAATGCTCATGCCTTGGGCGAGCATTGCGCAGTCGAGTACTACTTTTATGTTTTTACAAATTCTTGATCGGGTTTATTTAAATATGCACATTAATTACGCTCCGACCAAGACAAGTTGTAAATGAAAGAACATTTCTATAGACTTTACTAGTCTTTGTGTACGTACAAATAGTTTATTTTTATGTGTGTGTGTGTGCACGTGGAGTGTGTGTGTGTGTGTGTGTGTATGCCTGTCTGTAGAATTAAATTATTGCAAATTAATTACATTGATTATTTGGGTATTAAGTGGCTGTCATTTCTGCGGCTGTTGCGGCAAATTACGGCGTGTGCACATCAATCTACGTATGTGCCAGAGGGCAATACACACACACACACACACACACACACATACATACATACAATCTGTCTCTGTGTGTGGCGAATGTGATTGCTACTGAATACTATTAATTAGCTGCTTGATTTACGATGTGATTGATCCGCCCCACTCCGCTCAACTTAGCTTAGCGTAATTGTAGTTTCACTTTTTATTGAGCGCACTTTATCTTCATCATCCCCCTGTGCGATTAAAGACACTTAATTAAGTCTTTAAGTAGCAGCAATTAAGTGGTCAAAGTTAATTGAATCTACTACACTCGCTTGTTGTTGTTGTTGTTGCTGTTGTTGTTCTTTTGGTTTTGGTGTTATTTAACTGTCTGGCAACTCCGCCCAAAAACTGGAGCATTCCGCGCAAAAGTTGAAAGTCGAAGCAGAGAAAACACACAAAAAATAACGAATATGTGCATAAAAAGAAAAAGACAAGTAAAGCGGGCTTAAGCAAACAAATGATGCAAAACAAATTACAAAAGTTACTTCGAACTCAACATTTTACAAGTTGAAGAGAACGCCAATAATAATAGAAATCAACATGTTCTAGAGGCCCTATACACACACACACACACACTGATAACTAAACACATAATCATTTATCTTCAAACAATTGCGCCGTGTTTCTTGCACGTGTTCGAGTTCAGGTTCAGGGCTTTGTAGAGTTTGGGCGACTGAGCTGTTCAAGGGGGGCGAGGCGGGGCAGCTCAAAACAAATCCGACTATCTGAGTTACAGTTCGCGCTTTTCCGCAAAAAGTACACGTTCTGCGAGCGATGGTGAACAAAAAAAAAGTATGAGCAGAAGCATAATAACAAAACAGTATAAGTAAATCAAAAATAAACTCGAAAGAAAATAACGCCAAAGCAATGACAACAATACAAGAAACCGTAAGGGCAGCAGCTGAAGAGTGAGAGAGTTAGAGTGAGAGTGGGTGGGAGTGGGAGAGTGAAAGGGAGAGCAAGAGCAGTGGCAGCTGCATAAGCAAAGTCAGGCAAGCATAAGCAGAGAGGCAGAGAGCGGTGACGAATAGTGAGAGGCAGCGAAGAGTCAGAAGAGAGGCAAATGAAATAAAAGCAAAACAGGTAATAAAATATAAAAAGCTGACCGTGAGCAATGTCAGGGGCTGCTGATGGCGCTTAAGCGGCGTTCATTTGTTTGCTGCGTTTGGCCTGGGACTGCGCGCGAGTGTGACCAGAGTGTGCGGTGAAAAACCGTTCGACGCGAGCGCTCACACAAATTTATGCATTGTCAGCAGACAGGCAGACAGAGAGGCAGACAGAGAGAGGCAGTCGGAGCGCAATAGAAACAATAGCAGCTGGAGTAACTGAAACGGCAACAGCAGCCGGTTGAGTCAAATTCAATTTAACGCTCTATGCCGTTTTGTTATTTGGTTTCTAGTTCAAGTTTAGGGTCAATAACTGTCGATTGCATTTTAACTAAGTTGGTTTGGCCAGCAGCTGTTACTGCTGCTGCGGCTACTGTTGATTTACAATTTGTAAAATTGGCAAACAAACAGTTTACGACAAAAACATCGAAAATGGAGAAGCGCAAAGCTACGGCTCAAACTCAACAACGAAACGTGTATACCCTTTCCACTGACAATAGATGTGTGTGATAGCTAATAGCCAGATCTTAAGTTTAGCTCATAAGAAAAGTTGTCTATGCTGTAGACACTTTATCTTAACATGCAAATTGTTGTCAACAAAAGACAAAAAAAAAAAAAAAGTTGAAGAGTTTGTCGATCTATACGTCAGCCTGTTTATCTTTATGAGTGCGTTTTTGTTTATCTTTTTGGAGAAGAGGGCGCGCTAAGTGAATCACGAGTAAAGAAAATGCTTTACAACAACAACAACAACAACTACTACTACAGTAGCAGCCAACAGTAGCTCAGCCAGTTCAATGGGATTTGCGATTTACGAGCAGCTTTATTGCAGGTTCAATGCATCATCTATCTCTGTTTGCGAGAAATAAAACTAATGGAGATGCAGGTTAAAGGTTTAAAGCGCTCAAGCCAAACAACTAAATCGTTGAGTAGATGTGATATATGCATGCATGCATAAATATGTAGACAAAGACTTTTGAATAAATCTAGCAAGATGTCTGAAAAAATATTTACAAAAATTCTTAAATTTACATATATGTAAAAAAAAAAAAAAGAAAAAAACCTTAACTTAAGTAAGATGATAAATGATGTACGCATAAAAGTATAATTAATTGTTTAGCATATATTCCGCTTTTATTTCCTTAGTCTTAGTCTTAGTCTTTGCCCTAGTCTCTTCCTATATTAATGTTAACTCTTTATATACATATGCCCAAGTATATTTCGAGAATCGTACGTAAGGAATATATAAATAATATACTTAGCAAAATGAAAACTTTCCATCTAATCCAGTTTTGGCTTCTTCATAAAATTTCTTTACACAACGTTATTAACGTTTATTTATAGCCTGATGACGTAATTGGAGCACACAGCCATATCCGCATCCGCAACTTAAACAATTTCCCACCAATATGTTTTCCCCTCTTTCTTTCTTATTTTTGGTCGTTTTTCGGTCCCATTTATAAGGTTGAATGTCCTTTTTTTGGCTAACTGGCTTAGCTGGCTTTCAACTGTTTCCGGCCTTTATTATGCTTATTGAATTAAATTTGTGTGCGCAACCTTTTCGCTCACTTTGTATTCGAATCCGTCCCACAAAATATGCTTGAAAAGGTTCTAATAAACTTTTGCAAATGAATGTCATGAGCAGATATCCGGCAGGGAATATAACTTGATATGTTGAAAGTTTTTTTATGTTTTGGTTTCCACAAAGTGTTTTTCCGTAGTGTCAATAAATTTATATATGTATTATTGTTACAAAGCCCATAGTGGTATCTTATGATGAATCGAGTTTATCATTGTTAAAATGATGGCTTCGAAAACTTTTACTGTTCTGCACACAAATCCATTGATTTAATGAGAATATTTTTAACAATTACAAAGAAAATTTAAGTATTTATTATTTTTTATTTATGTAAAAATTCCTTTTCTCGATATCGATGTGTTTTTATTCGCTATCCTATAAATATATATATCAAATCTTCAAAATTCCCTTGAGAACTTTCTTAAATATGTTCCTCTTCTTGGGATCACTCCTAAATGCATCTCTTGAATTACTCACACCTCAGTACAGGGCATTTCCTAGTCGACCCCCTTACAGGGTTTCGCGCTCATTTTGCTTTAGTCCCCCCGTTCGCAACCTTTTTTGGGTCTGCTTCGATTATCGCATCGCATAATTAAATATGCAGCTACGTTCGAGTTCAAGGTAGTTCCGGTATGATGATGGCAGGCAACGTAACTTACCTTGTTGCATATACATATACCTACATATAAATAAATACCTATGTATGTGTGTTTATATGGCAACTGTGCCATTAATTGTCGACCTCATCTGCAGCAATCAGAGTCTTAATGATGGAGTAGCATCGAGTTTGCGTAGAATGCGGCTGACAATCTTATACGATCGACGAGCCAGTGCTTGGCATTGTGGGCGCCGAAAACTCGGTCAGTCGGGAGCTTCGCTCGTAAGGTGAGCAACTGAGATGTGTAAACGGGTTCAGTGAACTTAGCTCAGTTACAAATCCATGCCTGGAGCGCTGAAACCCCAGTCGGACGAGCTGTAACCGAGGGCTGTTTCTACTAGATATTAAGTAGCCGTTGTGTTGTATTTGCTGATAGGTCTAGTAGAGAAGTGATAGATCGTATTTCATTAAATCGATTCCAATAAGTGTGTCAGTCCAGTCGTTGCCAATTGCGCGGAAAGCAGAAAATCCACTTTTTGTCTGCCCCTCTTCCGACCCTGGCGCAGTGTAACGGCTGTTAAACCAGTTATTTGTGCTGCCGAGAAAGCGGCGCAAAGAAATTCTCAGCGCCGACGTCGACGTCGCTCAATTTCCCACTGCAAGCCGAAGCTCTATGGCTGCAGTGCAGTTCAGAGTATAACAGTATGAGTGAGTGTCTGTGATCAGCTGTCGCTTGAGCAGCTTCAGCTCCAGAACTGTGCTACGTGCTGAATATATGTAAGCAGCGCATGCGCTGGCCGACGTCAGTTGCTGCGCAGACGCGTTCGGGTGCACTTCACGTTCACAATCGCCGGTTGACGTTATCGCCAATTCTATATCGGTATAGTGTATCGATAGTGTCACACACACACTCAGACAATAGCTCAATAGCTGAATTGGCAAAATGGCAGCGCGCAGTGCCTATATCACAAACGAGGTGAGTTCTTCCTGCTTTGCCAAAACAGAAAAGATAACCCAGCCAAAAGCAGCAAAAGCATTAAATAATATTATAGCAGAAGTGGCTGGCTGGCACTCAAGAGCCAACCGCTAATTAGTGCTGGCTCATTAAGAGCCCAGACACTGTTGAGCAAACTGTTTGCGACTCAAAAGCCAACAAACAGAAATTGTCGGTAACTGGAGTATGCTTGACAGATGGGCTACCCGCCTGCCCGGCTGCCCGCCCGGCTGGCTGGCTGTCTTTGAGGCGCGCCCAATTCTTTATATTTTGCATAATTAATATAAACACAGAAATGCAAACAACATCAGCTGAAGTCGCAGCTGAAATTCATTCCTTGGTCGTGCCCGAAAAACCCGTTTTAACACTTTTGCTTTTTTTTTTTTTATTTTTTGTATGCCGCTCTCAGTTCTGTCTGGGAAAACTTTTACCCACCAAAAACAGGCAAAGCAGCAAAAAGTTGGCTTTATCTTCATAATTAGTATGAAATTAGTATTAATTTTGCAACAGCCAAACATAAACAGCTGCAGGGCAGAGAGAGAGCAACAACAAAATCAATAGCAATAGAAATGAAAATGAAAATAGAAAGTAAAAAAATAATAATACTGAAACGGAAATGGAATGAGCTCGAAGTGTTTGTTTGCCCTGCAGCTGAAAATATTAAATTCAAATTTCATTGGAAACACAGTTGAGATGCTGTGCTGAAATGTTATCAAAATTAATTAGATTTAAGTGGGAAAGCAATTGCTAAATTGAAAAGTCGAACAAATTTCTTGGTCTGCTAACTGAACTTATAGCCATAAAAAGATTCTAGCAAATGGAATTAGAACTTGGCAGTTCAGAGTCTTCTTTTCTCAGACTATAACTGATGGATAATTAACTCATATACGGTAATTTCCATTAAATTATCTAATAAACTCGCTAGTTGTTGATTTTCTGTTGAACTTGAACTTCACGTACTTTTGACTGGGCTTTAAACAAGTTTTCATTTTAATTAAGAGTGCAACGATTTTATTTTACAATGCTGGATATATATAGAAATATATGAATACACACATTTCTATATTGAGAAGAATTAAATGTATTAAAAAAATATGAGTGCCACATATTTATATATCTTTCCATAATTAACCTTTAGGTGTATTTTTTAGTATATGTTTTTTTTTATTAATTATTAATTAATTTTTTATTTAGTTATTGTATTTATTTTTTACTTATTTATTTATTAATATATTTATTTATTTACTTATTTAATTTTTTTTATTTATATTTTATTTTTTTATACATAAATTTGTAACCTGTATAAATTGTAAATTTTTAGCTTTGTTTATGTTTTGATTCTCTTTGCTTTTCCGCTTTGCATTGACTTTATGTTCGCTTCACGATTAAATAATAATCCGATTGCGGTTTCTGCTGAAAGTTGTTTAACATACGTAAGTTAACTTAAATGTGCGGGTAGTCAAAAAGTTCTGCTAGTGATTGATTAGTTTCTTTTGCTGTATAAATACAATGAACTATCAAACCAAGCTAATGCATAGATTGATAACAATCCTTTCCACAGACTAAGCTACAATTATAACTGTATAAGAACATCTGATAAATAATCTGCTAATGCTGATAATTATAACTATACCAACAATAATAAACAACTTAACACTTACCATATACATATATGTACGTACTCATAGATATTATGAATTGACTAAAGATTAGCAGAAACTACAAATGAACACAGAGTCACGATCTGAGTAGTTTATAGAGCTTATTATATATGTACGTAGTCTATTATTCATAATATCAGTCAAACTGGCTGCCATTTATCTCGGTAGTAAGAGCACGTTGAGAACTAGATTAAAATGAATGAAACACGCGCTCAAGAGACTAAATATAACCACAAATTTCGAATGAGTTGCACATGCGATTGCAAAGTTCAGCCAATTACACAGGTCAACACAATTGAGATTGAGTTTTGTATAGCTGGCAATAGAATGTCAAGTAGACTCAGCTTGAAGTGGAGTGGTGGTACCTAATCAATTTCAATTTCTAGTTCAATTTCAAGCTCTGCTAATCGCCAGCTTGCTTGCCAAATGCTGTTAGCCAGTTTAAATCACGTTTACTCCGAGTTGCCTGAAACCAAACTAGATTCAATTTATTTTTATGAGCTTCGCACCTAAACAATAGAAAAATATTCTGATTGTTTTTTTTTTTTTCTTTGTTCTATGTATTAGTGTGTGTGTGTGCGAGTGTGTGTGTGTTTGTATGCAAAATAATTAACAAACTTTAAGCAGATGAAACAATATCTTTAATGAAAATATATTCACGTAAATATGTCACAGATTTTATAGACCAATAAGAATAACTGTGTGTGTGTGTGTGTGTCTGCTGTTGCATATCCTAGCTGTTCAGACTAAATAACGTGCCAGACAGCTATCTATCCACTTTGCATTATGTGTTTACCACGCGATTTTAGCTCTGTTTACACTTTGAATATTTGCCAAAGCTATTTCTCTGCTTCCTTTCCCTTCTTTTTTTTTTGAGAAAGAATAACAAAAGATTTTTACGCGTTGGGTAAACAAAATGTCACAGTCGGAGCCAAGTAAACAGTAAACAACGAGAAAAAAAGAAGAACAACGACAAACACAAATATGAAAACTCACACGCTGCAGCTGGAAGAGTTATAGAGCTGCCCGGCGGACAACGGTGCGTATGCGCTGCACATTACGTATACGCACCGCGTGCAACAAAATGTAAGCATTTTGCTGTCAAGCATTGTTGTAGTCTTGGGCTTAGCCAAAATTTCATTTGCGAAACTCACAATAAATCCAAATTAAATATGAACAAGACAAAAGCAACTCAAATGGCAAAACTCTGTGTTGAGTGCATAAGCTGTTTGGGTAAAAAGTTTAGCAAAAACACTTCCCTAGTAACCCAACTGGAGTTTGCAAAGCTCTATGCAAACTTTTTGTACTCACTCAACGCCCTGAAAATGCCATTTGTTGTACTGCATTTACAAATTTTGCATTGCTTTGTCCAAACAAAATCTTTCTAATTAGACGCAACAAGAGAGACTATTTGCCATGCATTGATGATATTGTGGAGGGGGGAGGCGACTGCATTCGACAGACTTTACAACTGATTGGACTCCATTATTTATGGATAATAGTTTTTTCACACACACACACTCACACACAGAGACACAATCCGTAATCATATACGATGCCAAATGCAGTCTTTGATTTCATTTTCAGTCTTCGCCTGCTGCTGAACCACAAAATGCAAACCGAGCAACCACTTTGTTGCCCACTTAAAATGTGCATAATAATAACAGAAAGCAAAAACGAAAAAAACAAAAAATAAATAAAAATAATAAGAAAACTTTAAAACAAATGGCAAAGCCACTGCCAGCTCAGCTGCCACGCCCAACTCCAGCCAGCAACTCAATTTAGTCTTAAGCCCGCATACATAAATGTCAGTTGTGTTTTCTGTCCTCTGCTCGTTTGGTTAAATGCAAGTGGAGTATATGGGTTTTCTTGTCTTAAGTCTTAAGGTTTGACATTTGATATTTAAATATTTGCTTAACTTGTTTTTTAGCTTAGCTACTTAATAGAGCTGATAGACAGTAAATTTTAATATAATAAAAAAATATATATATAATTATAATATTATTAATTAATGAAGAGCAGAGTTCGACTATTGCTAGCTTGTGCCAAAAATAAATATTAATAATTTTATATATTATATAAATAATACTCATATTTAGCTGCAGTCATTGCTTAAGCAACCCTTCCACTCTGAGCGGGTATAAAGCAGCCGTTGATTGCCGCTTCAAACATTTTTCATGGCTTGTTGTTGTTATTGCCTGCACATTAACCCTCCTCAAGCATTGTCGCTTGAGTGAATCATACAGATTTTTTTTTTTTTTTATTTTGCTCTCTCTTGATTTATGCATTTCCTAAATGAATGTTAATAATTTTCACATTTAACTGTTCAATGTTTTTTTTTATTTATTTATTTTGTGTTGGCATTTATTTTGATTTGTTGTTGCGGCACAAAGAATCTTTTGAGCCAACCCAGTCAGGGGTCAGGGCTGGAGCGAACATTTGCCTAATTATTTATTTAATTGCCCAGCTAGAGTTTATGCTTTATTGTTTTTGTTTATGCGCCCGACGATTCGTGTCAAGGCCGTGACAGAATCTTCAAGACGCGTGTTTGAAAAACAACTTCAACAATTGTACAATTAGACTTGGCATAGTTAGCAAGCAACATGGCCAACAGGCCAGGCTGTGCAAAGTCAGTGCCGCTTGACAAATGCTCCGTGCCACGGCGCCCGTTGTTGCAGCTGATGTTGCAAACGCAATCAGCCATATAAACGGCGACGAAGAGTTAACAAACTGAGGCGAGACGAGGCGTTCAAGCGTGAAATACTTGTGCATATATGCATATATATATACATGTGTGTGTGTATGCTTTATATATATGTATATGGTTTATTGACTGTCGTTACTTAAGTTTGACCTGTGAACTTGCGGTCTATGAGCTGGCTTAAATTATTTGCCAAATGTTAACAAACTGAGTTATATAAACAAAGCTCTACGCAAGTCTATGTCTATCTAAATAGTAAACAAAATTCAGATTAAATTTAAATTAAATAGAGATTTAAAAAATATTAAAAAAGAAAACAATCAATAAACATGAGCATACATTTAAAAATTAATTCAATAAATTAAAAATATATAGACAATTAATGTTGACAAAGGTAAATAAAAAAAAAATATATATTTTTACGGTAAATAAATAAAAATTCAAATGGATATATAAATATATAAAAAACAGCGAATAAAAATTAAAATAAATTTGAAAATGAATTGAATTATCACAGCTAAGCCAAAATATATATAGATACTAAATAAAAAAACAACAAAAGGGTTATTGAAAAACCTCGTATGGGTTTAATAAAATATAAAAAATAAAATTAAAAAAAAAATAAAAATAAAAATAAAAACTAAATATAATTAAATAATAAATATAATAAAATAATAATAATAAGAAAACATATATGAAAATATAAAAAAAAATATATATATATACTAAGTTAATTAAATGATCACAGCTTAGCCAAAATATATATTTAAATAAATAAATATAATAAAAATTAAAATAATTAAAAACACAAGTAAAAAAACATATATGAAAATATAAAAAAAAATATATATATATATACTAAGTTAATTAAATTATCACAGATACGCCAAAATCTATATGTAGATAATAAAAAAATATAAATACAAATAAAATTAAAATTAAAATATATTAAAGCACAAGTAAACAAAAATATATGAACACTTATACTAAGCTAAAAATAGTAAAATTTTTAATAGATGTAAATTAAAACACAAATTAATTATAATACAGACAAAACAATACTCTAGTTGGCATATATTATAGGCGTATAAAAAGAGTACAAAAAAAAAAAAATGAAAATAAATTAAAAATTAATTTAAAACTGAGTTAAAAATAGATAAATAAATCAAACAAACAATTTACATTTTTCCCTGGCGCTGCTGTTATTGCTCATACGCCGCTTGGTCACTCGCCTTGGCCGAGCGTCTGCTGCTGTTGCTTTGGGACGGCTTTCGAAACAGATTTAAGTGCGCGGAAAATGTGCGGGCTGTGGAAAAACTTGCTGCTTGATACACATGAAGCAGCCGCAGCAGAAAAACAAAACTGGTTACGCCTGGCAAACGCCACGCGGCAAGTTGGCCTTGTGCTAATCCACATTTCAGAATCCCAACAGCAGCAGCAGCAGCCGCTGTAAGCGCCACGTTTGCGAATTCTCCAATGAAATCATGAGCACAAAACCATTTGGCTCACAGAACGTGGTTGGCGGCTCAATCGCAACGATCGCGGCGATCGGCATCAACTTGACTTTGAGTTTCGTTATTTTGGCTGCCATAATTGCAATTGCAGTTCTTGTGCAAGATCAATGTGCTTAAGACAAATTAAAGCGACCATTTAATTGACGCCAATGACATTCGACAATGATGTACGTTCACTGAAGTGTGTAAACATCCTTAGTGGATATGCCAAATTAATCAAGTTGTTTGGTTTTCTCTTCTCTTGCAGATAATTATCACAGCCATGGACCGTTTCGTATGGTTTGTGCTGCTGGTGGTCATGACGCACCTGGTGACGGAATTTACACGTGTCACCGGCTATGCGAGAGGACAGCGACAGGAACTGGTGCTAATCAACGATGTGAGTAAGAGAATCCCATTAAAACAGACCCCAAAGACTCCCAGTATAAATGCAATTTTTTTGTTGCATACTTTTGAGCGCAGCGTAAAAATACATTGAGAAATGCTCGAGAGCGCAGTTGGGAACGTTTAGCGTGTAACCTTGACTTATATAATGTTCCCCTTACTCACTTATCAATTACGAATTAGTCATATAAAAAATACTCTTATATGTTCACATTGCTGTAGTAGAAGACTTTGAAAAACTCGCTTCATGAATAAGCACTTAATAAATTTGCAATTAAAATGCACTTAAGCTCACATTTTATATCAATTTCTATATAAAACAATGCTCATTAAAATGCAATTAATTGACTTTATTATTCATTTGTATTAATAGATTAATTAGAATAACAAAACTATTTTAAATATACATATATACATATATATCTATTTTTTTTTAAAGAACTTCCCCAAATGCTTATATTAATGTGTTAATTGTTGCCAATTGCAGACACTGCTGAAGCCGATGCCCGTGCAGAATATGCTGCTCTATCCGAGCTATGATTACGCGCACTATGACAGGCCTCAGTCCGGCGTACAGCAGAATGCCGCGATGGTGTTTGGCGGCGGTGGAGCGGCGAACGGTGCCATTGTTGCCGGCAGCAATGCAGCTGAAACGAGCTTTCCGTTCTTTAGTCTACGGCCGTTAATCGACAGCATTTTCGACGTAAGCCAAGTGCTTGATGCAAATCCAACTCGTTGCCTAATCAGCTATTTACCTTTCCCTGCAGATACCCATATCCACTTTGCGTGCCGTCAACACGCTGGTGGGCCGGCTCACGGGCAGCTATCGCCAGGCGTCGGAGGGTGTGGAGAAGTCGGTAACTATACGGGCGGACGAGCCACTACGGCTGCCAGCGGGTCATCCGCCAGCGATGCCTGGCAATTTTTGGCTATCCACCACGGGCAACGCTGAGCGTCAACAAATGCGCGAGGAGCTGGCGTAGTGACAGAGTCGAGCACAGTACTTGACATTTACGTCTACGTTTACGTTTACGTTTCCATTTATTCGTAATTAGTTCGTAATTCAACTTTGACCTTAGACCAAACAAAGGGCAAGGCGCACACGTTTCTCAATGTTGTGTTTAATGGGCATTTCTATGTGTTAGCTGAAAGTCTTAAGTGTGTGTGTGTGAGTGTGTTTGAGTGTCTTTACTTGTGCATGTGTATGTGTGAGTGTATGTGTTTCGTTTTTTTAATGTTTAGCTTTTAGATGTTTTCGTTGTGATATATGTAAAATTGTTGTAAGTCTAATTTAATTGTATTTATAAAAGAAAAAACATTAAAAAAAAAAAATTAATGTATTTTGATGTAATGTATTTCTCATGCAGCTTCAAAGTGTGTTTAAATACGTGTTGTAACTGCAAAGTATTTTTGAAAATAAAATAATGTTTTTATGCCTGACATGCTTGAATATTTACTTAAGCTATGTTTGTGTACAATTTAAAGAAAACTTTAATAATAATTTTATGAAAAATTTGAGAGCTGACTTCAAAACTCGAAATAAACAATATTATATAGATATTTTAATATAATTGTACACCTTTATAAGCAAATATTTATAAATATTTTGACAAAAGCCTTGCCTAATAATTCAATAGAATTTGTTGTCCATTATTTTGCATGGACATTTTCACGGCCCGCCTAAAGGTAGGCAACGCTTTTTGTTATTATAATTAATTCATGCAGAATGTCGGACGAAAAAGCGTAGCATACTTTTGCGCGTCGCATAAAAATGTCAACAGCTTTTACACTGAAGAAAACAAGAACAAAACGAAATGGCCGCAGCAAGAATGTCAACAGCCTGCGGTTGTCCATATCAGCGGGGCGTCTGTCAGTCATCAAGAAATCAATGTTTAAACATTTCCGAGAAGCCAATTCACTAATAGCACCTAAAAGATTAAAGGCGTTGTCGCAAAAAATATTGTATATATATACATATATATATAGGAAATTCATTGAATATATTTTTGATAAGCTTTCATGTTTGAAAATATTTTATATTTTTTTGACATATTCTAAAGGCAAATTAGGTACACAAAGGGAGAAGAAGTCATTAGGCTGATATAACTTTGCCATTATCAACTTGTTTATCGATCCAATTAAAAACAAATCAGATATTAGTTAATATATAAGTAAATGTGTATTTAAAGCTTAAACTTGCCTCGTTGTGAATCAATTAAGCAAACGCGTTTTACAAATTTCCCCCTGATCAGGGATTGCTTTGGGCAAATAACTTGAATTAATATTGAGAAATGAAGCTCAAGTCAAATAGCAATTGAGGGAACACACGCGCCAATGAATCGGACCAGCGTCCGGCTTGAGCCTTTGCTGCCAACAAATTTGGCGTATTTAATTAGAATTATTTTTGTGAATACGGCCCTTTTCTGGGCATTTGATTTCGCTCACGCATTTCACAATAATTTGGCCAGCGAGTCGAACAAAAGTCGCTGCGAGAGTCGTGTGGCTGTCATTTGAATTTTTAATGAGCGCTTATTGGGAGAAGAAAGCAAAAAAAAGAAGAACCATTCAGTAGTCTAACAAAGCCTGTTTGCTGTTGCATAAAGAGCTATAGCCAATGTCCATTTGGCCATTTGCTCATTTGACTATTTAATTTGTTATCTGGCAAGGCAAGGCTTAAAGTGCAGAGTCCATTCGACACACACACACACACACACAGTGAAGAACTTCAATGCGACCGCAATGGAAACTGAAGCGAAGCGTATTAAGCGACAGCCGCATCTTTATGGTCAGCTACAGTCGGCCCGAGAGCCGAAATAAAAGCACTGTGCTCAAGTGATATAATGGAGCCGTAACCGGTCTGCAGTGCAGCCACTGGGGCGTATGCGCAATTGCAGCACAGACCCAGCCAAAGAGCCAAAGAGTTCATATACCATATAGAGTTGGTTTATATGTATGTTTACACTTTGGTTTTATTGCTACGCATACGCTTATCTGTGGCATTCACTCGCCTATTTCCCTTGCCGATTATGAATTCATCAAAGACATTGAGCATATAAATTCCTATATAAAGAGACGTTTGCATTTTAATTGCGACTCGACTCCACACTTGAACAGAGACGTCCAGCCCAGAGTCTCAGACTACGTTCGCATTTCTCAATTCAAGTTTAAGCAACGCTCAGAGCCAGACAGACCCAGACTCGCTCAGTCAGTGCTAAACGTCAGCGCGTCGCGTGTGGACGAGTTTCTTGCAGTCTGTGATTTATAAACGAAGCGCAAATTAAAAATACACAACAACAGAGAGGAAGAAGATAAAAAAAAAAACAAAGTGTTCAGGTACAAATTGTATTAGGCAATCGAGCCCGAAACATTCTACATAATAAGCAGATGCTATGTACTTGATGACTTGAAGCATCGCCTCAGCGACGCACCTGCGCTTTAAGCCCGGCTGGGCTGGGCAGCTTCAAGAATTCACATTCTCGACTGTCCGGCAGAACGCGTTGTGCATACAGAAACAGTCGAGTCTTTTGTTTTCATGCCGGCAAACTCTCTTAACTCAGCCTCTTAGCTCACTGAGGGCTCTGGGCTGTTTGGCAACACTGTTGGCCAAGCAAGAAATTAATTTTGTTTCACCTGTTTTTCAGCCGCAAAATGTTTGCGCTATTCGGAGCTGCTTTGCTGCTCTTGCTGCAAGCCACATTGGCCCCAGCTCAGGTAAGTTTACTGCCACTTTTCTTCTCTTTTTTCCCTTTTTTTTCCCCTTTTTTTTTTGGTTTGTTTTAAGAACTAGGAACTAAGTCTAACAACCAACTCGAATTTCTTGTTTGTACTTTCACAAACACTTGCCATAACTATGCACTCATGTGTGCCGTTGCTGAACTTCGTGATTAAGCAAAGCTTAACCAAACTACAACAACAGCAACAACAAGAGCAACAGCAACTGTTCTGCTGCCCTTGCCACAAAGCCATTTAGTGCTTAATTCTTTTAGCACTGGTCCAACGCAAATATTTCAATTATTTCGTGAATGCAATGCATCCCATCAACTACCTCAAATTGTTTTATTTATCAACGACCTCAGCAAAGATTCGACCAACGCAAATCAAACAAAATCGAATATAGCTAGTGAAAGGTTTATGCGGCAAATGATTTCGGAAAAACATCAGCTGCTTTCATGACTTCCCTATGAGATAATCATGGTAAATTTCAGCTCATCTCAAGAATTTTTCTATATAAATAACATTGCATTATTGTGTTAGCCAATATAAGAGAGTAATGAGGGGTATATCATTATAGATTGTTATATAGATTATTATCTTGGCTAATTGCGATGAATCGCTGTAAAAGTTATTTCATTTTAAATGAGTTAAAATATATATAAACTTAAAAAAAAAAAAAAATTAATACATACAAAAATAATAAAATATATTTTAAGTTGACCGCATCTTCACCTTTTCGTCTAAACTTTGTTTATGTGAACATGAAGTCAGTCAGGTGAACATGATCAAGTTTGTGGGCTCTGCCACGCCTCCTGCTGTCTATTCTATACATTTTCATAAAGCAATTTGACAGCTAAAATCTCTTTTAATTCCAAATCGATCTTTGATAGAAATACTTGTATATTTGATAAATTAAGCATAAATAGAAACCAAAATTGGCATGGAAAACTGCAATAAAAAATAATAATATATATAGAAGCTGTTCATATGTTTGTTTACAATATCTTAATAGAACATTTATCACATTTAAAATTTTAATTAAATTCATTTAACTGCCAATTAGTCATACCCACAAGGAAATAAGCTATGTATATAATGCCTTATAGGAAATTCCCATGAGGTAGAAAAAAGTGAAATAATTTAATTCTCAGTTTGGCAAATCAACTTTCCACTTCGTGAGACTAAATGTCTCTCTCCCACTCATTCCCTCTCCCCTCTCTCTCTCTCTTTCTCTCTCTCTCTGTCTCTCCCTCTTTCTCTCTCTCTCTCTCTTTCTCTCTCCCTCTATCTATCTATCTATCTATCTCTCTGTCTCTCCCTCTCTCTCTCCCCCTCTCTCTCTCTCTCTCTCTGTCTCTCTCTCTATCTCTCTCTCTCTCTATCTCTCTCTCTCTCTCTCTCTCTCTCTCTCTCTCTCTCGGCTCTGCAGGTTATTTCAAGTTATAAACGAAAGCCCAACGTTACAGCCAAGAAAAAAAATTAGAATAACTAGTTTAAAATAATATATTTGCATTAATTAAACTTATAAAGGACTCAAATTAACATTTAAATTTGTGAAGTGACGCAGCTAAATTAGTTCACAAAATGCAATAAAAAAAAGATTTTAATACATAAAACGTGAATTTATTTTTGAAAACACAAAAGCTTAGACTAGAAATTTAGAAGACAACAAAAATATATATAGAGATATAGATGGAACTAAATGGAAATATATAGGTAGATATAGGCAGAGATGAACTGAAATAAATATAGATAGTAGATATAGTGATAGATATGCATATATAATATATAAATATATAATAGATAGATATATAGATATATGTATATAGCTATAAATATATTATAATATAAGCCCACTGCAGCTTAAAGTCAAGTTAAAAAACCGTTTACTACATTAAACCCAAAAAATTCTCGTATCGAGTCCCTGCATAAACTTCGTTCTGGCCAAAATCACAAATTGTTGCTATTGCCAATGTGTGTTGCGAAATTTGCGCAAATGTTGGTGTTGATTTTATTTGCGGTTTGCTGCACAAACGGCCGAACACTTGATTTTGTGGGGCAGGTGAGACAGCTGAGGCAGGTGATGCATGCGGGGCAGGCGGGACAACAGCTATAGAGTGTCCGGCAGGCAACGTGCGCATTGGGCTCATTAAATTGTTGCGCAATGCAACGGCTATTAACTGTGGCAATGAAGAACTTTAGTAGCCCATTCGGCTACTCGGCGAGTCGTCGAGTTCAGGCATTTATAATTATATAGTGAGTGCGCCAAGGTACAAACAGGTAATTACCTTTGAGCAGCGGATAACCCATTAACCCATGTGTGTGTGTGTGTATTTTTACTCCTTAGTCATAGCGCACGATTATATGATATATAACATTTTAATAACAGCATCTGCCTTGAACTTTCGACCAGGCCTATGTGGCCTATCTGATATGCCGTATGCCGTATGCCGACACGAGCGCAAATGAAGCGTAATTTTTAGCTAATTACGCATACGCCGCATTGTGCAAGCGCGCCCGCAAATGCGACAAATATTTTCACTGCAATTTGCATGCAGCACAAGTGCGTGATGGTGTTGGTGTATGTGTGTGTGTTGGTATTTGTGTGTGTGTGTGTGTTGGTATTTGTGCCTGCATAGCAGCCATTTTGTCGCGTTTGCTGTCAGTTTTGGGTGTCAGCCGCTGGCTCAGGTGGCAAAAGGCTTACGTTGGCCGTGGGCGTGGCTCTGCCTGCTGCACTTCTTTTACAGTTACCATTGCCCTCGCTCCAAAGTTTTTTGGTTTGTCGGCTTAAAGGGCTCTGCGCCTTTCGGGCCAATTCGCGTACTTTTTGGCCATCTGCGAAGATCTTGGTTTATTTCTATTTGTTTACGGTTTTGGGTCGCTTGCGGCCAACTTGAGTTTAGATTTTAATCAACGCATGCATGAAATTTGCATTTGCCACAGCTAACCAAATTGCTACGAGCTCGTGGGAATTGTACACAATTGAAATTGAAATTAAGGCTCGCGTAATGGCTCGGGCAAGGGTTACGAATTTTCTTCTTCTTCTACTCTTTTTTTTGTGGGTTATCATGCAAATTTTTCAAATGCTTTGCGGGCATACAACAAAACGAAAAAGTTTCGGACTGAATTAAAAGTTATTAAGCTTTAAAGACTTACCACAGCAATCTGCAATCTGCAACATAAATTAGCCAGAATCAGAGCCGGAGCCGGAGCCGTTGCCATTGTCTGCCGACTGTTGTTTATGTTTGGGGTCTGTTGATGTTTATCAACAAATTATGGCTGCTGCCCTTAAATAGTGCAAATAAACACATTTGCTGGCACACTGACAATGGCATCTGAATTCGCTTCTATCAGCATAAAATTCCATGGATTCGTGCAAATATTTAGCCATGGCCAACAAAAAGCAACAACAACAAACAGCCATTAATAATATTGCCAACAGTTGGAACAAAGCGCATGTCCCTTTATTGCCATTACTTCAAATTCTAATCACATTGCTCGACTTTTTCACAGACAATGAGTTTGCGAAATTATTGAAATGAATACCAAAAGTTTTGGCTACTTTTCAGCCATATATGATAGTGATGTGAGCATGCCAGACTGATGCTATTTGCTATTGTTAAAGTTGTTGGGCGATTGTGTGAGTTATCGATAAGTTTGTGTTGTTAAAGCCATTTTAAATGTTTCGTTATTTAAATGTATATTTATTTGAAGTCTGCTGAAAAATTTAAAATTAAAATGTTGTACAAGAATTTTATTATAAAATATATAAATATTTATATTTATTATTATTAATAAATATATGCTGAAAATTTGTATTATTGCACTTCTTCAGAGCTGAGCTTTAGAGTCTTGTGTCGATTTCTAGATATAGATTACTGATTGATTATTGAATTGCCTTAATCATAATTTGATCTTAAACTTAAAGTACCAACAGCACTTGTATTTTAAATAAATTGACATTTATATATATTTAAGTCAAAATTAATAATATATTCATATCTTAAATAGTCTTGATTTGATAACAGTTTCTTTATAACAGGCTTGGCATTTCCGTTACTTAAAGCCTAGTTGCTTGAGCTAACACAACAAGCGTGTTGACTGCCTTTTATATAAACCAAATCAGAAACGTTGCTTCAATTTCTCATTCCATTCAAATCAATAATTAATCCAACCCACGTCTGACTCATTCAATTAATTTGCATTTGACTTAGCTTTGCTTGTTTTTGCAACGTTGAACTATTTAATAGTGCATAGGCTTCATTTATAATGCAAGCTAGCATCTCTAATAGCTGTTGCCAATTGTCAATTAAGACTAAGAACGTCAGGTAACGCCAGTTAGACTTGAACAGGTGCAAAAGCTATGGGTAAATTGAATGATGCGTTTGCTTGCAACAACAACACATAAATTATTACTTAGTCGACGTAAAGCCTCTTATGTGCCATATTGTATTTTGAGTACGCCTCCTCCCCAAAAAAAAAAAAAAAGCAGGCGTGGCTGCGTTAAACTGCATTTATCAAGCGCTTAAAGCGACTTATGCTGACAAAACCAAACCGCTAAGCGGTTTGCTGTGCATGTGACTGTGTGTGTGTGTGTGTGTGTGTGTATGTGTGTGTGCATTTGCATGTCATTACGAGTAGCTGCAACAGCAGCAACATATGCAGCGCCTGCTCAGATGTCGCACAATATGAAATTCCGAAGCTGCTCAAAAACTGAAACTCTGTGAAGTGTGCGAGTGTGTGCGTGTATGCGTGTGTGTGTGTGTGTTAACTTATAATGGAATTTTCACATTTTTCAAGCTAATAAGCACAACTCTCATGCTCTTAATTATGACATTATAATAACTTAGTTAGCTTTGCCGTCTGTCGAGCAGGAAGTTGCCAGCATCGAATTCAAAGTTGAATCGCAACTTAATTAAGTTGCCTCGGCACTTGACTAGAAAGAAAGCAAGAGCAGACGAGAGAGAGTAAGAGAGAGAGAGAGGGGGGAAAACTTTGACAGCAAGTCAAGTTATCTCTAGCGACTAAGCGATAAGAATCACCTGCACTTCACGCCTAGCCCAAGGCGAGGCCGTAAATGACCAGCTGAAAGTGCGCCCTGGGCACCTGTTCGTTGCGCTGGAAACGCACAACGGCATGCTGTTGGCCCACGCCGCCGCTGAGCAAACGCACCTGGCCGCCGTTGCCACCCGGCAAGGTCATGTCGTAGGCATGCAGCGCCGTTATCGTATAGCCATCGACTGTGCTCGAGTTCTGCGCGAGAGAGATAAATGTCATGTTATGCGCTTATTTCCATACACCTGTTTGTTGTGCTACCTGGACGCCGTATGCAACATCCCGTACATCCACACTGACAGCTGTGGCATCCGCATCCGCATCCGCGTCCGTACTGCTCACGTGCCCCAAGTAAACATCTTGTGCATGCAACGTGCTGGCATATTTGTTGACATGCCCCCAGGTAGTTGTGGCGCCATCGCAGTGCTGCAGCAACACGAGCAATAGGCTGATAAGCGTAGTTTTTGTTAACATAACGGACACATGTGGCACTTTCGTTTCGGTTTGTGCAACGCGCAAGGTGTGAAACTCAAATGAGTCGCGGCCAAGTGACCAAGTTAAATATTAACGCGCTGTCTACCTTCAAATGTCTTATCAGCTTGCAGTTGCTTTTATCTCTCCCTCTCTCTCACACACACACACACTCTCACACTCTCATCGGCGCTGCCTTATCGCTCGCTCTGCTATCCTCCACTCCGACTTGTTGTTGTCTTCTGCTTCGGCTCTCCAATAATTACTCTATGCAATAATTGCCTCAATATGGGAAAAACACAATGTTCGAACGCTGTGCCCGTCGTGTCGCGACTGCCGCTTATCAGCTTATCATTCAAATTGATATAGATTTTAGCGTCAGCAGCGCCCGCACTTGCGTAAATTCTATTGAATTAGCTGAGCTAATAGGCCGACGATGGCAAACTGTGCAAATGTTGATATTCCCAAATATGTAATGTGCTTACACAAATTGAGGAACACTGTGAAGCAAGACTCGAATCAGCTGTACCGTCAAGAGGGGCGAGGCATTGGGGAAGCTAAGTTGATAACAGCTGAAATTTGAATTGTTTGACGAGATATTTGATTATGTAAACTGCAATCAAATATATAATATTTAAATAATAATAAATAATTCAGATAATATTAAAAAAAACAATAAAACAAAATGGATTAAACTTAATTAAATTATTATTAAATTATTATTAAAAAAGCTTTTTAGAAAACTTTAAAAATTTAGTAAAATAGTAAAAAAAAAAATATGATGATAGGAAAATTTAAAAAATAAAGAAATAAAATTAATTTAATTAAAATATTTCTATGAATATTATTATTCATAATAATTAATGAACATTATAAACAATATGATATGATAATGGAAATATTAAAAATAAATAAATAAATACATAAATAAATAAATAATTAATAAATAAATAAATAAATACATAAATTAATAAAAAAATAAAGATATAAATAAATAAATAAATAAATAAATAAATAAATAAATAAATAAATAAATAAATAAATAAATAAATAAATAAATAAATAAACAAACAAATCAATAAATAAAATAAATAAATAAACAAATAAAATAAAATAATTAATTAATGTAATTAAAATATTTATATGAATATTATTATTATTAAAAAAAAAAAACTTTTTAGAAATAAATTAAGGAAGAATGAACATCATAAGAACATTAAAAATCTATTTGAGAATATTATAAAAATTAAAAAAATAATAATAATAATAAAACTCAGTTTCAAATTTATAAAACATTTTGATAGATATGAAAATATATAATTTATTTATAATTTCAATTGCTAAATTTTTTAATAAAATATATATTATTAACTGTAGGATTGTTATCAGTTACGATTTATACACTTTTGGTAATATTTTAGCCATTAACAATCTTATAATTATGTCATTTATATAACTTAAAGTTAAATAAAAAAGAAGAGAATTGATCCATAATAAAGTACAACAAGTTCATTATAAAAACCTGTTGTACTTGTTGGGGAATGAGCAAACAATTAAGACGAACATGTTTTACCCAACAGCCGAATGTCAAGTGTGTTCGTTAAGTAGAAAATATAAAGCCACCAAAAAATTGAAAAGTAAATCTAAAATAAAACATAAATCAAGCAGAAAATAATGCGCAATACTTTCTGGACAAACCTCTTGCTAAGTGAGAAACTCCACAACCTCCCCTCGCTGTGCAATGACTTAGAAAACTCAAACCAGCCCAAGATTTTAGTTAACAACTAACTTTTCAATATGTTGAATTAAAAAACACAAAGTGTGTGCTTCTGTTCAACTCGTGTGCTGGTCCCAGGACTTGGGTAATTGAAATTTATGATTTAGGGTTTAGGCCTGGCTGATGTTGCGGCTAAGTCGGCCATTCAATCGAATTCCATTCGTATTTCGCTTTTATTAGAAAGTTGGCAAACCTAATTTAAATTGATTGACGCTTTTCGGGCGGCCGGAAATGCCACAGAGGTGAAACTTGTTGCCTACCTTTTTGGCTAATATCTTTAGGTGTTTGGTCAAAGTTTCGTGCCGGCGCAAAACTTTTACTATTTTGTGAAAAATGGCGTCGCCTTCTGCTCCAAAGTTTTGCATGCCTAAACAAAGAGCGCAACTTTCAATAACATTAAGTATACGCAGCATGTAAGCAAGGCCAAGTTTGGCCAACTCATCGCAGTCTCTAATCTGTATGGTCTCTCATTTTTGCAGCTGATTACGTTGCGCGATGGCAAGGTGGGCGTCAACTTTGCCGGCTTCCATGCCGATGCCGGACTGGGCGGCCTGCTGACAGGCAACGCAGCCCATGGCGGACTCAGCGCCTCGGCGGGCACACCCTGGGGAGCGCGTGCCGCAGCTGGCATTGGTGGCAATCTCGACGGTATTTAACGCATTAATTGATTTTGATTTTGATTTCGAGCTAAGTAATTGATATCCACTTTCACACACAGGTCGCACCGCTGGCGGTGCATATGCAGCGGCTCAGGCCAACGATGATGTCGGCGCCAGCGCACTCCTAGGCGGCAGCGTGGGCGAGCGTGGCTACATTGGCTCCGAGGCACACGCGAATGGCCGCAAGGCCAGTCACACTGTCAATCTGCACCCAGTCACCACAGATCCAGCAACCGTTGAGGATGCGCCTCCAGTGATTCCAACCGCCGGCCCAACCACCTACGTGCAGAAGGTCAAGCCGCCCAAGAAGTATTCGCTGATTGCCCAGAACGTAAGTGAAATTAGTTAAGGTGTGCAGTGTAGGCACCTCTAGGCCTCGCCTAGATAAGATTGCATCGCCTGGCAAATAATCTAGATGCGATAGCAGACGACATTGTTGACTGCCAACCAAAGAGTGAAGTTTTGTTTATTTGCAACTCTTTGTCTGTCTGTTATCGTTGCCATTTATCTGGCAGATGTAAGAGGCGAAGACATTCAGAAGTGGGAACTATGATGCGTTGAGTCTTTGTGGTCATGCTTGGACTTGACTATATCAACTCAGCTCGTCAGAGTTCCCAGCGTTAAGCTGAATGCCTTCTTATGTATGTCTGCGTGCATCGCTCAGCAAAGAAATCTCAGCTCTGCACACAGGGAACCTTTCAGCCGTTCACTCCCTACTAGAGCACTCTCACTACATTTTTGAGTGATAAATAAAAAGAGAAGCAACTCTGAGCAAATGTCAAGCAATTCATATTGAATATGTCTATGTGTGGAAGTAACAATTCGATATCTATAGAACATATTACCCATTAAAAAATACCATCTGGAATCTACGCATTAAGTGTTTAACTCTGTGTAATTATATATTATTAACGCCCGAGCATATCTGTATTTATATGTATATATGTATGTATACATGTCATCATGGTGTCTTGCGTGTGTGTGTGTTTGTGTTTTCAATCCGCTCATCATTTATCCATGTTAGTCCGACCACATAGCGCCCAATCAAATCAATGAAAATCATGCTGAAACGGCCGCAGCGCCCAGCCCACTGATAATTGTTAAGCGGCCACGCCTACATGTCAAGCGTCTACGTCAACGCCAACGCAACGTATACATAACACAGGCAGCAGAGCAAGAGCAGCAGCAGGAGGCGGAGCAGCAGCAGCAGGAGGAGGAGCAGCAGCAGCAGGAAACTGTCGCTGAAGCGGCGAAGGTAACAGGCAAACAAACAACTGGGCAGCTGTGTGTGTGGTAAAGGATATGCACACAAATACACCCACACATGCTCACACGCCCACACATGCTCACACACACACACACATTGAGTGGGAGAGAGCACTGTCCAAACGTTGGCAGCAACAGCTTTTGGCTTTTGGCTGCAACTTTCGCTTTGGGGTCAAAATATTTGACCAACGTTTGCTGTAAATTTATTTAAATTGTGGTTTATTTTGGGCCGGCGCATTGCCAACTTGTTGGAAATATTTTCAATAATTTTGTTTTATTATTTTTCTTCTTCTGTATTTATTTTGTTTTTTGCATGAGTTTTCATTACGTTCTCGGTGGCAGCTAAATATAACTTTAGCATTTGTTAAGCTTTCGCTTGGCGAATTGTTTGCGTTTGTTCGTTTTTGTCTACCATTTGTTATGATGTTTTTGTAGCCATTTGATTGTTTTCTCTCGCCCACACACACACACACACAGACGCAGTCGTCGCCCAAAAGTGAAGCCAAGGTGGTCCACAAGGGAGCGCAGGGTGTCAGACATCACGTCGTAGCACCGCAAGCTCAAGGAGTCGTTGGCCAGGCCCTAGACGTGAGTCATCCAACGCATCAGCCGATGCGACTTAATTGTCTGACCCATGTTGACCCCCCTCTCTCTCTCTCTCTCTCTCTCCCACAGATACCCATTGGCATATTGCGCTCCCTGCAGATGAGCCTGGGCGGCTTGATTGGCGGACAGGCGGCAGCTGCCCAGCCCAACGGTCAGCCACAGCTGGGCTGAGTGAACGTGTTAAACCGAATATATTAAAAACAACAAAATGTCGTACGCTCAATAAAGCTAATTAAACGATCTAAATCAATGAACTAGCATATTTTATATGTGGAGCGCTGTGTATTGCTTGTAAATGTTTCCATTGTCAGCTCAGCTAAAACGTGAGACTAATTACGTATTTGCATGCTCATGCTAAATTCTATGTCACGAATGCCTGAGAGCTATAAGAAGTTTCCGCCATCTGTTCACAGACTTCTGGTATCCATATAACATATTGTCTTTGCGCGTCTTATAAGGTGTTAATTGGCTAAAGAAGATGTCAGCTGTAGCATATAGATATTTATTATTATTTTTTACAGCCCAGAGAAAAACTGTGCATTTAAAATATTTACTTTTATATACCAAGCTAAAGAATATTGGGATTATGTAGTTATATGTATATACTCTCTTTAAGCTGAAACCTTCATGGCAGTCTAAGAGCCTAAGAGACAGGAGCATTACCTTCAGCAGATGACTCACTATGAAGCTAATAGACCTATAAATTATGGATTGGAAAGTATAACTCCTAGTAGTATATTTGTTGTGCCTAGCAGCTAGCAGCTCTCACAAATATAAATGCAGAAAGAATAGATAGGCTCAGTTATAAATGTTTGTTGACCCTTTGCTCTATTCGTTAAATCAGCCGAATTAATCATCTTCACTCGGTCTCGATCTCTTTGATTGCTGTTGAGCGCCTTCGTGTCACGAACATCGTTTAATAGCCGATACGATTGATGTCTAATGTGAACAAGTGAACAAATACTCATGCAAACTGTATTTACGTCGTGAGAACCAACAAGCAAGCCAAAGAGCATTCAAAATGCAACTATTCTCTGATAACAAAGCTTATCTATTATCAGAGTTAGCGTCAGTAGCTGTGCCCCACATGCATATATCATCTTAAATCTTACATCTGATATTTGTATATAAATATTTTTGTTGCTCTAGAGCTCGACTGCAGCTCTTATCTTTGCAATTTGCTCTCTGTCTGCTGCTATGCAGTCTCTCAATTTACCTTACACTTAGATAACGCTCAAGAGCAGCCAACAATATCAAATTAATTACTTTCCTTTACCTAACCCTTACTCTTGCATGAAGTTTGTTTTGTGTATTTAATTTAAGAAACTTCTTTTTGCTCATACAAAAGTTTAGCTCTTAGACACATAGTTCGAGCATAAACTTCCTTCGAGTGGTATGTGGAAGAGCATTGAGGAATTTTGCGACAAAGCCCAATGCTCCATGGAAATATATATATATATATAATTTATTTATTTATTGTTTATCAGTTTGAGGCATTGCAAGCACTCACTCATCGGAGAGGAGATCTATGCAATGCTGCTCTCACTCATACACGCAGTGTGTGCTTCTATGTCTGCCTCACTCTTACGCTCTCTAACTCTCACTCTTTGTGGCTTTAAATGAAATCTATTTTTTAAAGAAGTTTTAAACACATTTATATACATATGAAATTAAGTGTATAAATCGAAAAGACTTATAGTAGGATGTAAGTAATAAATGCATTAAAATATTTATTTTAAAATTATAAAAATTAAAATTTTTTATCTGAGCCAAGCTAAGCTCTTGCCTAATATATATAGGCCCTATAAAAGGCATAATTTTTATTGGCATAGCAAAATGATTTTAGGAAAGAAACTACTGTATGAATAATAGCAAAAGTCAAGTAAAGTAATTATTATCGTATTAAATATATATATAAATCAAAATAAATATAACAATATAAATATAAACGTATAAAAATATACATAAACAAGTAAGAAAGCTCTAGTCGAGACTGCTCGACTAGGAAATCCCCAGAACCCTTCGGAGAACTGATATTTCAATAATTCTTCGCGTCTTTCAACATTTGAGAGAGACCGTACTTGAGTAAAAGTAAAAGCAAGGGGAGAAGAAGAGCAAAAGATCATTAGAGCTGTCTATGTGTAGGCAGCAGCTCTCTTTTGGTATGTGTATGTGTAAAACGAAGCTAGAATGCTCGCAGCAGCAGAGCGCGTTCCCATAGCTCACTGGAAGGTCAACTGCAACGAACGCTACCTGCCGTCGGGCTTCACATTTGAGAGAGAGAGAGAGAGAGAGAGAGAGACAGTGCTTGAGTAAAAGTGGCTTTACGTATATAAAAGGCTGCAGCTGCAGCATTTCTTCAGTCGTCCAGGCCTGGTGGGGGTCAGCGCAACGAAGTGAAGGTGAGTGTGTGATCGATCAGCTTAGCATTAAAGACGTAGAGGAATTACGTATATGAAATAAGTGGAAGAAATACTTAGAAGAAAGTGGAAATACTTGGAAGAAATATGTAGAGGGAATACTTAGAAGAAATAGACAGACGAATAGTACTAAATTGACTCAGCTCGTCATCCTGATCAAGAAAATATATTCTTTGTGGGGTCTGCTACGCCTTCTTCTGCCTGTTACATGTATTTCAACAAAACCATTATACCCTGATTTCCCATTGAAAATGGGTTCAGGGTATAAAAATATAATAACAATAAATTTTAAATATCTATCAAATACTTATTAAAAACTGTAATAAATAATTATCACTGTCAAACTTTAATTAATTCACAAGAAATTCTATTTCAGTTCCCAACAGCTCCACAATGCTTTAGCCTTTTAGCTACTTAATAAATAACCAACTCGAATTAGAATTTGCATGAATAAATCGAAACACCAAGTGTTTGCACAATTTATGAGAGGTTGTCCCTGGCTGTGGTGCCTTTAAATTAATTTTGTTTAAGATGAGCCATTTTATTTGTATTTCAGTTTCAGTTTCAGTTTCAGTTGCGCTTGGATGTGCTGAAAGGGTTCCTGCATAAAGTCAAAAACCACAACAGCAACAACAACAACAACAACAGCAACAACGAGAGCAATTCATTGAATAGTTTCGTCTGTTGTCTAAGTTGAGCAAGCTTTGGCTTTGGCTCTGGGGCACATGCAGATCTACAAATGGGTTAGAGGAGTCCACAAAAAAAAAAAAAAACTAGAAAAAAAGCATACAGAGAAGAAGAAGAGAAGCCCGTATTGGCACGAACAATGTGCTCGAAATTCAAGTTTAAAGCAGGAAATGCCACAGCGTCGGACTTGTTTATTTAGGAGCTGCTGGCCAGACCCTCAGACAAGATACGGCGGGGCACAAAAACGCACACACACACACATACAGAGGCGCCATGTGTAGGATGTGGCAGAGCAAAATATTTCACACTCTGCAACCACAGGCACTTGTGCAGCGCACAGCAAGGGGACAAGGGGGACATGGGTAACGCTCCACACATGTCTGAATGCCTAACACATATACAAAAGTACACACACACACACACACACACGCACACTCATGTTGTGTATATGCACGTATTGTGTAAATATGCTTAAACACCTCGGGCTTTTATGCTTTTAACCCTTTGCCGCATAAAGTCGCCACTACATAAGTGCGAATGTGTATGTGTGTATGAGTGTTAGCTGGCAACAAAATGAATGTCCATGCAGTGGCGCTCTATGGCTGTTCTGTGAATTTCTTAATTAATATTGCGCTCGCAATTTATTGACATTTGGCGAACTCCAAATTTGGTCAGGTCGCTCATCTAGCCCTGCCCTGCCCTGCCCATCCTAGCCCCGGGATAGAGCTTGAATTCGCCGAAATGACTTGCATATCAAAACATGAACAAATGTAGATGAAACAATATCAGCTTAAGCAAACAATGACAAAGGGAATCACATGCCACACACATACAGTTGGTTTAACCTTCAAGCTTGGCAAAATATCCGAATTTCTAAATATACCCTTTCGGTAATTTTGCAAAGCTTCCACGTTAAATAAATATATGCATATGATTTCATTGTGATATGTATGTATATTTATATGATTATTATGATAATCATTATTGTTATATAGATTCCCTGGAATAATCATATAAAAAATGTATGCATATGATTATATATATATTTTTTTTATTCAAATAAAAGTTCTCTGGGCAAGCACACAAAAAAGTGGACGCTGGCTCAATTCTCAAATAGTTAAAGTTAGGGGAGTATCAAAGGGAAAACGAGCCAGCAGTCAATAGTGATGATTCGTAGAATGACTAAAAAATCAAAGTTTATAAAAAAAAAAGTTTTTTCTACGAACTTTCCTGTTGGCTAGATAAATTTATAAATATATATTCAGTGATGCTAAAAAGTTTGTAAGATTGCATAAAAAAAATATACATATATATTTTTATAATTCATTAGCTTTACAGAATAATACATCGACTATATCAGCAATAAACTTGTTCAATAGCATTTTCATAGTAAGATTTTGCTTTACCAACAAAAAAAGGAAACTCTGTTTCGCCGATTAACTCTTCAGCGAACTTGCTCTTGAGTTCTTCTACAGGAATAAGTCACTCGGAGTCAGTTCCAGAGAATAAGGTGGATGTTTAAACATTTCAAATAGCAAATCATAGCATGGTCTTCATTGATATGCAAAGGTCAAGTAGATTGAGAAATCAAGAAGCGAAACTTTCAATATGCAATTTTAAGAATGTTATACAAATAAATGAATTTAACGATGTGTAAGAAAATAAAATGTATTTTGGGTTTAATTAAAATAATATAAAAATAAAATATTAATATAATATAATACATACTTTATTTATATATTTTTTTTAATTTTTTTTTATTTATTTTATTTTTATTTTATTTTATTTATATATATATATTTTTTTTTTTTTTGCTGTTTTCAATTTTAAAGAAAAATCCAACTTTGTTTTTTTTTTTAATATAGGGGCATGCATGAAATCAACATAAATATTAAATCGAAAACGAAATCCAAATACAGCAACCAGCCAGATGACAAGTTTATCTGGTATACATAATAGATGTGTATATATGTATGTGTGCGTGTGTGCGTGTGTGTGTATGTGAAAGAGTAGTTATGTATTCAGTGCATTCACATCATATTGAGCTTGAGTCAACACATAATTGTTTGGCTGAGTGGGCTTTAGGGGCAAGCGGGCTAACAGAACGGGTCGCAGAATTCACAATTTGTAGGTCGTTCGCAGGCGGCGCATTAAATTTTACGCACGTACCCCACAAATTATATTTACAGTACAGTTGTATAAGTGTGTGTGTGTGGTCCAATATGTATATACATATATAAATATATTTATATATACATGTATATAAGGAATTTCTAATTTCGAAAATAAATAGCCAGTTGAAAATTGAAAAGGTTTTTTTTCGGCTTTGTTTCGTTGAAGAATTTTCTTTTTTCCACTGTTTCCTTTATTCATACGTGCTGTGGGCGCTGAGTAAATTTTTTGAAAAGAAATAAAACACAGGCAAAGGGCGAGTTATATATATGCCACAACCTACACGCACACACACACACACACATACACACACAATGCGCTGAAAGGTAGGCAACAGAGTCAGCTTGTACGACATGACGTATGCGTGATGCGCTGGTCCAGCTTGTAAAGTGCAATGCAACAGAAGCATGCACAATGCGAAAATCCGATTATCCATGCATTTTGGATACAATTGTGGCAACATTTAGTTAGTAACTCGAGGCCCAGCTCTTAGTTAGAGTTACTTACGGCTGAACAGTGTGCTTACAGTTGCTTGAATTGTTATGGATGCTGAATGTAATCCAATTAGCAACTTGCAGGTAACTAATTGTAAGATGAACAGATAGTTTTCAACAGCATACATACATATGTATGTATACGTGCATAACTAAAATTCACTCTCTCTCTTTGTCTCTTTCTCTTTCTTTGCCTGTATGTACGCATTATTGTAGATTATGTGAAAGGAATTAAGATTAAAGAGCCTGTTGGCGGCTTGGCTGAGAAGCTGAGAGGCTGACGTAGCACATAATAAATATTCAGTGCTCGAGTTTGTGGAAATTGAGTGCAAACAGGTGAATATAAATATTCATATTTGCTATGTACATACGTCTCAATGCAATCTTCTCAACTTTGTTTGCACGCTCAAAGTAATTTAAGTTGGCTTTAATCTTCAAATTGTTGTATAATTATAATTATGTATATATGTATGTATGTATATATAGAACAGCTTATGTTGACAGCGCTAAAAGCATATTAAGGTGAAATAAGGTGAATTTGTGCATAATTAATAAGTCGACACCATTTAATTGGGGCAATGTGATTTTAGCCCCCTCAAGCCAAATTCTATGGACTGTTGCCATATGCAAATTTCTATTGCGACGTGCTAACCAAAAAGGTCTCAGTTAATCAACACAAACATAAACAGTTCATGAAATATACAAATATATATATACATACTTATATATTATACATATACATATATATACATATATCCTACACGCACACATTGTGTAGATGTGGTTCGTGCTTGATGATATTTTACATGCGTGTAACACATTTTATGCAAATGCATATGGATATGTAAATGAGTTATTTGGTGACAACAAGCACATAATACTGCAAATAACAATTAAAATAAGCTTTTAATGTAACTGTAGAAAGTCTGCAAAGGCGTTACGCTAGGCTAATTGAATTACCTACGTACGCACAATGGACACTATATACATACATACTTATTTGATGTGCCATTAAGATAATATAAATTAACGTAATTAACAGCTCAGCTAACTTTATGAATTGCTCCTTGAAATTCTTAAACACTTGCCACTTTTTATTTAAAATATATATAGAAAATAATATATTTAATGCAAACAAAGCTTTTTTGCATTTATATAGATTTCCTGGAATATAAAAACAATTAAAATCGAGATTAACTATTTCCATGAAACTCATTTAATTGTCAAGTGAAAAAAAAGTAATACAAGTATTAGCGTTTTCTCAAGAAATCACAGAAATGCACAGCTTTAATTAGCTTAAATATATAAATAAAAAAAATATAATATAAAACAAGTAAGGCAGCTCTAGTGCAGACTGCTCGACTACGAGTTCCCCTTAACTCTGTGAGAGACTGATATTTCAATCATTCTTCGCTGCCTCACTGCTCAAGCTAAGTTGTCTATGTATGCAGCAGCACTCATTTCGTATTTTTATTGACGTAAAACGAAGCCAGAGTGATTGACGCTGCAGAGAGTGTTCCTTCCCATTGCTCACTTGAAGGTCGGCTGCAGCGAGATCTACCTGTCGCCCACTAAACATTTGAGCGCGCCTTAGGCTCTGAGTGATAGTCGCCCTATATAAAGGGCTGCAGCTGCAGCATTTCTTCAGTCGTCCAGGCCTGGTGGGGGTCAATCGTACAGTGCAGTAAAGTGAAGTGAAGTGTGTGATCGGTCAGCTGAGCATAATGGAGTTGGAGGAAACACTTAGAGGAAATTTTTAAAGCAAATACTTGGAGGAAATACTTAGAGGAAATACTTAGACGAAATTCTTAGTCGAAATACTTAGAGGAAATACTTAGACGAAATTCTTAGACGAAACACTTAGCGGAAATACTTAGAGGAAATACTTAGAAGAAATACTTAGAGGAAATACTTAGAAGAAATACTTAGAGGAAACACTTAGAGGAAATACTTAGAAGAAATACTTAGAGGAAACACTTAGAGGAAATTCTTGGAGGAAATACTTAGAGGAAATACTTAGACGAAATTCTTAGTCGAAATACTTAGAGGAAATACTTAGAAGAAATACTTAGAAGGAAACACTTAGAGGAAATATTTAGAGGAAATACTTAGAGGAAATACTTAGACGAAATTCTTAGAGGAAATACTTAGACGAAATTCTTAGTCGAAATACTTAGAGGAAATACTTAGAAGAAATACTTAGAAGAAATACTTAGAGGAAGTTCGTGGAAGAAATACTTGGAGGAAATACTGATTTCCCATTTTCACTGCGTTCAGGGTATAAAACTATATATAACTAATGAATATACACTTCTATATTAAACACGCAGTCCTAACCAATGCAGATTAACAGCTGGTCCTCCGTACCACATCATCAGATAGCCAAACAGCATCAGTCACTGAACGTATATGTATATTAAAATTTGTTAAAAAGGAAGAAGAAGAATAAAAGTTTTTTGCCCAGATAAATGGCGATGATAGTGATGCAGAGCAAATCGGCGCTGGCTTTGTTCCTTTGATGACTCTGGCTACTCACGATGAGATGTAAAAAGTTCACCAACTGAAAAAAGACGCACAAAAAAAAACATGTGGAGTGCAAGGATGAGAGACCGACGAGCTAATACCCAGTAGAATATGCAAGTCAAATGTCATAAGATATGTAAAAGTAAAGGAAATTATGCTCTACATCTGGTATAGAAGATATAATTCATGCTATGTTGATTTGACAATCAACTCATAAATGTTTTATAAAATTCACTGCGCCGTACACCTACCTGTTACATACATTTTAATAAAACTTATATATCCGCTTCCCTTATTTTTACTGGTGCGCAGCGTATAAAAAACTCTAAAGGAAAAAAGCAAAAACTTTCACGGCGCATTTCACAGGTTGGGGCTGAGCTATGCATCGCGATGCCGTAATAAAATTATAAGTCTCCGGCCAAACCGATGTGAGGTTAAGGCCAAACCAAGCTGGCTAAAAGAACAGCAGAAAAAACAAAATAACAAAAAAAAAAAAAAAAAGGAATTTTGTAACTGACTTTTGTTGGTAGCTTTTGGCAGGAAAGCGGAAATGATGTTGGGTTGTCTTCGTTTAAGGCTTTGTTATCTCAGCCTTTGAGTTTATACTTTTGCTTTGGCTGCGAAATGAACGATTGCAGTTCACATTTTGCCATACTTATTTTATTCGTCAAGTTAGTACATAGAATTCTTTTGGGTCACAGTAACTTTGCTCGCTTTTTAGTGCCGACTCTCATTTATGAGATTTGGTTACCTTTGGCTCATTCAGCTTTGAGTCTTCGCCCTTTTTAGCTGGCTTCAATTTTTATGGCTGCAGGAGTATAATTAATTTTATTTTACGGCAGGGCGCTTTGCAGAAATGCATAAACTCAATTAACTGAAAGAGCAGCGCAAAAGTTGTAGCAGCTTAACTAAGCGTGATATAAATCAGCTCTGCCATGAAGTGGGCGGCGTTGCAGCGACTCGCAGCTTATTATAAACATAACAGCATAAATTTCTATAAAGCAGAAAGAATATAAGAAAAATATCCTCTTTAAAAGAAAGTTGCAAATGGCAATGAAATGAAAAATATATAATTGGTAAGGCTAAGAACTTACAATCAGCGAGAGCAGCTATTAAATTCATTATATTTTATTTATTAAATTTTTCTTCAATTCGTATAAAATTGTACTTTAATTTAATGCGAATAATTTACTGCATTTAAATATGCCTACGTTATAACACGAATCGCTACGTTGCAGACTTTATGCTTACGTAGCTGAATTTGCGTTTACGTACGCCGGCATGCCTTCACAGCTGTTTTTGGCGGGCTTACGTTGCTCTCTTCTGCGTTCGTGTTGCTCATTTTGCGCTCATCACCAAGTTTGTTTACAATTGATATCGTGCCGCATGAAATCAATTTAATACACAAAGAAGTTAATAACAACAAACTAATATGATTAAAGTCAGTTTTTAAGAATCAATATTAGTGTTAAATGAACTGCATGTGGAGCAAACAACGCGTTCATTTGAAAACACGCGCAAAGCGCCCACACAGCTAGTGCAAGCCGAAGGTGCGAAGGCGGGCAACGTGGAAATTGTTTTGTTTCTTTTTTCTGCATGCTCAAAAAAAGGCCGCGCCGTCATTCGAGTGTTGGCTGGACTGGCGAAAGGACACGCGCGTTGCAGTATACGAAAGTGGGATACTTGTGGTGCCCAAACAAACAATAAATCCCGTTTCTGTTGTGTCTGTGTGTGTGTGTCTGTGTGTTTGTTCGAGGAAGTGAAATTCACATACGAATTAGTGGCTTATAAAGTTGTCCCATTTAACTGACAGTTTGTCGTTCCGTTTTTGCCGTTTCAGCTGCCATGGAGGACTTCAATAGCATAAAACCCAATACGTCGGTGGTGAAGCTAGCCGCCTGCTTGGAGAAGATCTACAATAAAATCGTCCAGTCCAAGGAGAAGCAATTGCCCGAGCACCAAATCAAGGAAATCGAATTTCTGAAAACCCAATGCAAGCACGAGCACATGCAACTCAGCCTGATGAGCTGTCAGACGCTGGTCCGCCTGGTCGACGAGGCTGTCCTAGATGCCAACAGTGTGCAGAACACACTGCTATCAATGCTGCCTAATGCGGGGTAAGTTCACACACACATACGCATACGTAAATATACACTCACATACTTACATACTCACATCCTATGGGCGCGCCCGGCTCGAGCACTTCCGTTGAAGTTGGTCTGCCGATTGGCATTGTAAAGCGACTCAGGCGAATGCACCTGTAAAATTGGCTGATTCTGAAGCATAAATTACTATACTGTCTGCTACTACTGGCGCATTCCAGCCAATTGGATATTTGACTAGCAGGCAATCGAGGGAGAATATACCCCATACTTGCTAATTAATTGGCCCGCTCTTAATATGCGAAAATGAAATACGAGGCATGCCAACCACTAGGAAATCTAAGTTGTTAACGCTTTTACGCGCACATTGGCATTGACTTACGACCTGGTCTGTGCGTGAGCAATTTACATAGCTTCCTGCCGCTGACCCAATGGCCGCAATCTCGACAGCAGCACCAGCAGCAATAACAGTGACACGAAACAATTGAAATACACGCATTATATATGCAGGACGCCAAAAAATCTATTAGCCATTTCCGTAACGCGACCGCACTCTCAGAGGAAGTCATACATCAAGGACAGCGTTTTGGCCTTGCCACAGGTACAAATGTCCAAATGGCCAACTGGCCATATTCAAATTACGCGCCAGCTACTTGCCAGGCAAATATTTGATATGCAAGCCGCGCCGAAAGAGTGAAACGTGCGGCATTGAACTTGAAATATTTCCAACATTTGAAGGACGCTCGCCCCCAAACCTAACACAAACAACAGCTGCAGCAGCAGCAGCAGCAATCACGGTGAAAGTAAACAGCATGTAATACAGAAATTAACCTTGATAAGAGCCAAGGTGCAGCAAGTGCAGGTGCAGGTGCTGGCAAAAAGGATTGCATATTAATTGCCCCTTGTGCAACAGAAACAGCAATTAAGGCGAGCAGCCAATGTGGACGCCGTGTGAAATGTAATTATCGCGTCAAACGCAAAACGATTTGCCTGCAAGTGCCAGGAGCAGCAGCCGCACCTCTGCAACGGCGACAGTGTGCGAGGCGATGGGACGGAAGTGGGTGCTAAACGCTAGTTAAGCCAGTTCAACCCTAATGGCATCTAGCAACTGATATCCATCTGCCTTACTCCAACCCCATCTAATGCAGCGCTTGCACTTGCAATTACTATCCACACGCAGCACACTCTACAGTCTTCGCTTTCCCTAACCCATTTGATGGTCTGCTTTTGCTAGACACGCAGACTTTAGCTGAGAGTCTTTATGATTACCTAAATTACAGTTTTGCCCCTTCTTTGAAAGTTAAGTAGTCTTTAAATAAACACCTTTAAAGCTATTAAGTATTTTTTGAATAACTTACAGCTGTATTAAGTTGGTGAGAGTTTGCATATATTTAAAGCGACTAGAAAAACATTCTATAATTAAATTTAACAGCACTGCATAATAGGTATATTGTTAAATGAAAGGCTTTTAGGCAGCTTAGTAAACCCTGAAGGCTATTCAAACTAAAATTTAATAAGAAGAGTTGTAACTTTTTTGAATGATTTATGGAAGCATTCCTTTGCTTAAATTTAAGAAATCTATAATCTATTCAATATATAAATAATGAACACCAAGCTAAAACTTATCAAAGTATTTTTTATATAATATAATATAAATTTTAATCCATCTTATATTTCATATATACCATCACTGCAGACAAATGCATTTTGCAATACTAACGGAGACCATTCTGGGACTGCAGCTGTTGAGTCTGAAGCGCAAGACTACGCTGCTAAAGGATATGGAGGTGTATCAGTGTCCTTATGGACTGAAGACGCAGCTGCATCCGCTGATATCATTGATACAGCACACCAGCGCCAACATGCACGATGTCAGTCACAAGATTATCGGCATCTGTCAGCATCACGATCAGAGGTAATGGAACAACACATTCTGTAAATTATAAATATATTCAATATATGTATGTGTGTTTGCATTTCCAGCATTCGAAGGTACAGCATTGAGTTTCTGCGTCCCGTCTTCCTCTATGTGCTGTGCAATCCGCAGACACTGCAGGACGTCAAGCCCATGTGGACGTGTCTGCTCGGGCTGAGCCAAAGTCAGCCAGAGGCGCGCGCGCTCATGCAGGAGTTGCTGTCGTGGAGCAAGTTCAACAATGCCAACACCTGCTTGTGCACCAGCATTCTGGTCATTGAGGCCCTCGACTACTTTCTGCAGCAGTCTGACCACGCCCAGTCGGTCGATCTGTGCATCTATCAGGCGCAGCTCATCAAGCAGCTGGCCCAATTTGGCATCGATCCGCGTCCCAGCCTGCAGTGCCTGCTGCGCGTGCTGCATGCGACGCGGGAGCACACGCGAAACCATTACCATGTGCTGCTGGTGCTGCTCGCCGAGTGCCTGCACATGCTGTCACCGTTCTATCTGGCCGATTTGCTGCGCATTATTGTGTTTGTGGTGGTGCAGGAGCGCTGTGGCCATGAATACATTCTGAACATGTGTCTGGACGGCATCATTCAGTGGATGTCTCAGACTGCTTTCATACCCGCAGAGGGCCTGGCGCTAGCCCATCAAATCGTGGACCGAGTGCTTGAGCAGCAAAAGCTGCCCCAGGATGACAACACCGAATTTGCAACGCCCATTTGCACCAAGGAGCTGCAGCCGGCACACATACGCAACTATCATCCAGACATAGCCATTGCCTTTGATCTGGCCAACCTGGTGGAGTCCTTTGACGTTTCTGAAAACAAGGACGTCTTTGCCTTTGTCGATGCCTTGAATGTGAAGGCCAACACGGCCTTTTGCCAGCGCCTGCATTTGTTTCTGCGCGCGCTCTTCCTGTCGCGAGAGCCGCCCGTTGACTGCTGGTTCAAGATCTACGAGGTCATTCTGCAGATCATCAAGGTGAGCGAGAGCATTGCCTATGACTTCCTCATGACATACATCTTCAAGCTCGCTCACGAGCACAATCCGGAGCTGCAGCTGGAGCTGCTGCGTGGCCTGGCCAACTTTGCGGTTTCTAAGGTGCGTAGCAGTGGCATATTGTATCGATTACCGAATTTAATTCTCTGTTGTTTTGCCAGGATAACGTGCCCATGATACTCAACACCATTCGCAATTTGTCGACGGATAATGCCACCTTCTGTGTGGACTTGTATCTGCGCCTATGGCGCGTAGAGACGCGCACATATCCTTTCCTGCTGAAGCAAATCGCACAGCCGCTGTCAGACAACGACAAGCGCTGGGAGCTGGAAATAGCTCGTACGCATGCCATGCGCGAAATCTGCCAGGAGAAGTAAACAAACATTTTATGTTTATATATGCATATTTATTATTATTCTCCTTCATTTTTAGACCCACGCTGCATGGCTCCGAGCTGCTGCCACATTTGAGCAACACGCTGAATAGCTGCATCGATGAATCGGGTGATCTTGCCACTTCGCTGGCGCTCGACGCCATCTATGCGCTGTGCGACAGCCACACAGTGAACATTGCCTCCACGTGGCAGGCGCTGGGCAGCAAGTTTCGCAACGAGCAGCGTCCACAGACGCTGAAGTCACTTTATCACCTGTTTGGACTGGTGCCGCTGCTGCAGACTCCGACGCTGGAGTACGAGAAGCTGGCCGATGATGCACTGGAGCAGCTGTGGCAGGCCATTAGCCGTCCCAATACGGATGCCAACCAAGTGCGGCATGCACTTGCCGCGCTCAAGAACTATGAGCCGGGCAGCACGATGTGTCTGCGCCACATACCGCCGCAATTTTGCTTTGAGCTTCCGCCGAGTGCAGTTGCCGGCGGTCGTGAAGTGATCAGTTTCCAGCAGCATCAGCAGCCACAGCAGCAGCAAGACTCCATTCCAGGTGAAGTGTGGGTGCAGCTACTGCAAAAAATACGACCCGAGTGCGGGGATGCGGCTGCTGACCTAATTGCCCACTACATTGGCAACGAGATCAGCAGCTTTCGCAGCGGCGTCTATCGTCTGCCAGAGGGCAAGCCGGAGCCACGCAAGCTGGGGGGACTCTTTCCCTCCAGTGCATTGCGTGCGGTCAGCAATTATCTGGTGAGTCAGGCACGATTCGGCGACTACGTGCCAGAACCCTATGCCGTCACCTATGCTCTGCGCGCACTGTCCAAACGGTTCACTAAGCCAATACCACCGATGGACTGGAGCTGCCTGACCAGCTTCTTCCACTTGTCATTTGATGCCCGTAAATATTGCATCATGATAGCGAAAAACCAAGCGATGCACAGCGGCACAGCTCGACGGCTGCTGGAGAACTTCCTCGCTGACTTTGAGCCCAATTGCTTTGAGGAGGATCTGCTGCTCCTGTTCTCCCTGCTGTCCGAAATAGGCAACTGCGTGAGCCTCCAAATACTGAAGAACTTTGCCGAGAAAGTTGCCGTCTACTGCTTCAAGGAATCGCAGCTAAATAACTTTGCGGAAGGTAACGAAATGGGCTAAAATACAAATTCTGTAAATGAGACTAAATTGTATTTTACAGGCTGTCTGTTTGAAAAGTTCTTGGATAGCGTGCGATATATATACACGGACAAATGTGAGATACCCGAGGTACTGGATGTATTCACGCTCATTGTTGAGCGCTATATGGACTCTATGGATCTGGACTCCAGGCTGTTTGAGCGATACACCGAAGTAGTGTCTGTGCTGCATCCCAATGCAATCGATGGGTTAACCACGCCTGCCAATTGGTGGGAAACACCCATGGGAAAACTAAAGAAGGCAACAATAATACGCTGCTATCTGGTTTTATATAACGACAAACTGCCGAATCCCCTGAAATGGCTGACGCCAATAATCGATGCCTACGAGCGTCGAGCGGAGGAACGTCCGTTTTTCTATCGTCACCTGGCCACAACACTATACGCCTTTGCGAGCGATGAGCATGCATGCAATTGGATTACTGAAATGTTTCTGGAAATCCAAATGATGCTCGCTGAGTCGTCGAACAAAGAGAAACTCAATAGGGCGCTGTATTTACTGGATATATTTATATTGGCAGTGGATGTATTGTCTGGCTGTGCTGTGCTGCTAGGCACTGTGGATGTGGTGGCGACAGATGATAAGGAACGATTTGCACTGTTTCCAGAAAGCCTACAATATCTCTCTGATCACATATTTTGGAAGGATCAGGAGGCAAAGGTAGCGTTCATCTTTCGCATAAAGTTATAACAATTTCATAAACTTACATTCCTTTCAGATTTACGAATTCCTGTTTAATCTCTATAAGCATGCATCCATACCGCCAGCATATGCTGCCATCTTTAAGGAAGCAATTATTTGTTCGCGCAACAAACCCTACTTTGATAACAAAGGTGTTTGGACCAAATACGTGGGTTTGCGTAAATGAGAGTAATTCACACAGTACACCGACAATTACAGAAGTGGCCCACTGCAGAAAGTGCACTTATTGTTATAGTAGAAATATTTTAAATTCATTTTTATAGCTTCTTGTGCGATATTTGTTGACTTTATTAAAAAGAGTTTTTAGCACTATTCAAATTCAAATTAACGGAATACAGCGCTACCACACAGCTGTATATTCAAATTAACTACCCTGCAAACGAGGTGGCAACACCAGAGTGAAAATCTATCGCTGAGCTTCTTCACATGGGGTGCAGCCTTAGCGATAGTATTGTATCGAAAATTAAAGTATCGATAGCATATCAACAATACCAATTTATAACTATTATAAACTGCAATATGTTTCAGTAAAAAATGTTAAATAAAAATTAAATACGACGTGAGTAATTGATTAAATTCGCTGTGCAAGCAGAAACACGGGCCGTGGAGAATCCGTGCAGTGCTCAAAGCAGCCAGTTCATAGTGAAACGAACAAGAAAAAAAAACGTAAACAATGGACGATATCAAGCTGGCAAAGGTATGTAAATATACATATATTTTAGTTTAATCAGTGCGGATAAGTGTTAAGCATGCTGATATGTGTGAAGTGAGCCATTTATCAGTCGCACCTGTCCTGGCGCCAGCTGTGAGCTGAGTCATGCAATTGGAAAGTTTTATGTTTAATTCAAAATCGATGGTCAGGTGGAAACTGTTCCTCCTGTTCTCTCTCTGAAATAGAAACAGCAGCAGCAGTAGCAACAACACACGTCTGTGTGACCCGGCAAGGGCCAACCCTTGCGCCGCCCCCCATCAGGGTGGGGCCAAGGACGAGACAGCCTTGTTGCCCATGGCTTGCCGCCCCCACCTGTTCACAACATATGCATATAAACATAACTGTAAATCATGCGCATAAGCGGGAACCATAAAAACGTGAACAAAAAATCAAACTGCATCCAATTTGCTTTTACATTTCCAATTCTGTTCTACGGCATCTGCGCGATCTTTTACACTAGCGCAAATAATTATTTACCTTCATTAGTAACGCAAATATAATATATGAAAATGCCAACCTTATCGCAGTTTACAAAGTCTTTGCTACTGTTGAACTGCCGGTCTCAACGTCCTCTTTATTAAAGAGCGAATTCTCGATCTATGATCTATTTCATTTGCTTATTGCTAATTTAACTATTGCATTTTATATGTTAAGTTTCTAATTTAATTCTCTAAATGCAGCAAATGTGCATAGTCAACATTTTTTATTACAGTTTCTGTCGTCAACTTAAAAGTGTTAAAATTATATTCAATAGAAAATCAATTAACTAAATAGATTTTTTTGCGATAACTGAATGTATATCATTAAGCTTGATTATCAGATTGTTAGTCAACATAGTTACTGAAGGTAAACTAGCAAATGACTATTGATGATTGACTATAGAATACCCTATAGCTATAAGAAATATTCTCAATGAAAATAAAACTCGGTATTATACAATGAACATTATTAAATTTATGCCTGTTTACTAGAACATATTTGTTATAGAAATTTGGTTTCTTGTTTATAAACAATATATATTTTACTATATTATCCGTGCATAGTGTGACTCAAATTCGCTATACACTAAACACTCGCTTATATTTCCTTAACGCAGGGTATTTTAATGTTACCTTTTCGTTTACTATCGTTCGGTGCTATGAGAGAAAATTTCCCTCTCGCAAGAATTTCCCCAAAACAGAAATGTACCAGTGGGCGCTCGTAGCATGCTTTTAAGCGCGCGCCTTTCACAGTCGTCGCAGAGTTAGCAACGGGAGCGGTCGTCCGTCTGTCCGAACGTCGCGCAGTGCTACACTCTCTACAAAGTTGATAACACAAGCATAACACACACACACACACACAGAGAGAGACACATTGATGGGGCAACAGTGGCAGTGGCAGTGGCAGCAATAACAAAGTGGCACATATTCAGTATATACATAAATAAATATGTAGGGTTACCCGAATAAGTAGCGTACATACTTCGTCGGTTGGTGTGCTAAGCAAAGAAAATATAATAACAAAAAGAAAAGTGAAAGTAGTAGAAGGGACTAATCGCCTCCCTGGTGATTCACGTGATTTGATTTACGGGGCAAGCAGAAGCTGCTGGCTTTGCTTTTGAAGTTGATTTAAAATCAATAAACATTTACCCAAAGCAAAGACACAGAGTATCTCTGCCTCAGAGTGTATATAATTTAGCACTGTGACAATGGATTTTACGAGATTCATGAATAAGTTTAATGAAATCGAACGACAATTGTCGCCAACGTCGGCGCTGCGCCTCAGCTTCGATAATATATCACCGGAGACCGAGGAGCCGCCCGATGGCAAGCGACTGTGGGGCGTCCCAGTGCCGCCATTTGTCTCCGATAAGGTCGTCTCCTGGATCGAGGAGGAGTTCAACGAGGCGCCCGTCTACTACAATGGAAACACCGTGCTAAAAAAGGTGACCCGACCCAATTCCCCGTGTTTCATTAGGCAAATGTATGCAACCAAAAGTAATCAAGCGATATTCGGCTAATTTTTCTCAACATTTTCCCATTCGCATTCGTATTCCCTTTGTTACAATCGCCGCCGGCTGCTCTCGGCCGGAATATGTAAATTACTCTGCATAGAGCCGGAGAGTTCTCCCTTCCTCGCCAGGCGCGTGCCTGTCGACATGCATATTTTATGTAGGTCGACTATCCGGACGACCATCCATCGATGCTCCCATTCATTCCCAACATGCCACTGCGCCATGGCGCTCCTTTCATCCTTAGAATGCAGCGAATTGGCCGTGGCAAATAGTTGCCTGAGTTGCAGCACCCCGAGACTTTGTTCTCAACTTGGCCAATTAAATAATTGTGTCTTCTTGTGCACTGATATGGCTTTCATTACAGCGAAATTACTAGCTGGCAATTCAGTATAAACTATGCAGGCTAAGACAACTTTATGAGAGATTACGAGTATATAGAGATTATGGAATAAATAGTATAGAAAATTGCGTATATAAAGATAATGGAATGCAATAGCTATGTCACATGATTTTTTGTTGTTGTTAACTGACAGATATCCAATAAAATTCTTCATAATATTCTACATAAATAAAAGTCTTGCTAAAATGTAAATAGAACTTGATACACAATATGCAATTAAAAAGCCGTCTATGAACAATTAAATGATCTATCTACGAACAAATGTTATTTTCCCAGCTGAGACAACTGCACTGTTGTTACCTTGCCCTTGCCCTTGCCCTTGATCTTGTTCTTGTCATTCAATTCAGTCAATAGCTGTTGATTCGTATGCATTACAAATGACGTCATTGGGTTCAACTAGTAAATGGATTAATGTAATAAACGCCCTTGCCTTTGCCTTCCGTTTGTACTCTGGCAATGTCTATTCTCTTAAACGTAATCAATCTACAGAGTGGAAGCAGTTGTTGCGCATATTGCATTCACCCTCTCTCTCTCCATCTATCTCTCTGACTTTTTTATGCACTGGGGAAATTCATTTGATGTCACATAAATCTTTGTTATTGAATTTGTTTCATCTTATTTACAATTCAAAATGCGGTTAGATTGCATTTGTCACATATTTCAGGAAATTTTGCTTAGACAAATGGGAATTTCCCATTGATCCTTAGAGGGTGACCATAACTTTTTATAATAACTGATTTGCTTTACTTAGAAGATCTGGCAACGTTGGCGTTAAAACTCAATTACAATAGAAATGCGTTTGAAAGTTATAGAAAATCTTTAAGAATAATTTTATATAATCGTGTACCAAAATCTAAACAGCATCTAAGCAGAAATGCAGTCATTGTATATTATAAATAATTAAAACTTATTTCATGAAAATAATTTATTTGCAGCTAAACAACTTTCTTTTTCAAATAAATTTTTCAAGGACCAACTTTTGCTGTTGAATGTCGGACAGTAAAATAATTTGCAACCATTTTGATGTTGTTTACTCAGTTTTCGGGCTTCCTTTTGCCTGTGTATGTGTGTGTGGGTGGGTGGGTGTTTGAGTGGTGCTTGGTGTGGTTTTCTGGGTAGTTGCAACGCAACTTGTGTGTGGCTGACGTCAGCGAGTGAGGCAAAGAGCATTGCATATAGTATATGGTAAATAATAAATATAAAATGCTTTTTTATGGCGCTTCTTACCTTCTTGTGATAGTTGCGAGTTGTATTGAATATATTTAATGCGTTTCTTTATTTTATCTTTTTCTACTTACAGGTGGAGAATGTGCGCATGATTGATCGCTACAATACGAAAAATCCCACAGTTGGCACTTTATATCTGACGGCCACCCATTTGATATTCGTGGAGCCTGACAGCAACAAGGAGACATGGGTAAGCCACCGCAGCCTCCACTATGACATCATCAATTATTTTATGGGCCAAACGGTTCGAGTGCTCCTTCAACTTCTCGCACTCTCACTCTCTTGGCTGAGTGGGTGCTTGCCAAGTTCAAGCTAAAAAACTTTGTGCAATTTCTTTTTCCAACATTTTCTGGGTTCATTTCTTTTTTTTTCCTTTTGGGCAACTGTCGGCACGCTATATTGAGTGTATGTGTGCGTGTGTGTGTGCGTTGTCCTCCACTAACCGCAAAAGTGTGTTACGGAAATATAGTAGACCGCAAAGGCATGCCACGTTGTTTTTTTTACGATGTTTGTAGCATGCCGCAAACATGTTGCTCTGTGCCAGCCAAATGCCACATAAATTGTTGCATTATGAATTTATTTCAAATATTCAAAATGACAACAATATTATATTTCATATTCTGCCGGCCCTGAAGCACTTTCAATTATGATTTATTTATGAGCGACAAAAAAAAAAACATTTTATTCCACTTGGTCATGTGAATTATTTGCAATTTTTTGCGAATGCATTAAGTAATGTTAATAATTATTATTATTTAATGTGTGCGATTCAAAGTTTAAACTAACCAACTAATGGGAGTTTATATTTTATTTTAAGTTTATGTAATTAATAATGAGCGTCTATCTTAAAATAAACATAAACTCCTTAAATAATAATAATTTCAAATTATTAATATATAAATTCATTCGACACACAGAGAAGAAGAGAATCTACGCTTAATTTTTCTGTCGTCCATTCATCTTTCCGTCTCTCTTACTCTCTGGCTGGACAGCGAGCATCAGCATAAGACGAAGCTTTTTCAATGTGTGCGTGCAGCATACAGCAATGACTACTCTAATTTCTCACTCTCTGTTCGATACCTGAGTAAGCGCTCACTGAGGGGGGCTCGGCCTATATATACAGCGAGCCTGCTGCAGCGATTCTTCAGTCGCAATTCATATCAGCTGGTGATCAGACGTGCAGAGCTCCTCTTCTTGTGTGGTGTGCGTGGTGTATATTATTATAAATGTAATTTAAGTTAAGTATGTTAAGTATATTAAGCTGCATAGTTAAGCAATATGATAAGCTAAACTGTAATGCAAATAAAAGAGAGAGATAGAAATAGAGCACCCTGTATAATATACAAGAATTATTAAAATTTATACACAAGACTTTGTTAACTCTTAGCTATATATAAATTTATTACTGAGCCTACTTAAAATTCCACACATTAAATAATAATAATTTCAAATTGTTAATATATAAATTCATTCTACATTACAACACAGAGAAGAAGAGAATCTATTCTTACTATGTCTGTCTGTCTATTCATCTTTCCGTCTCTTTTACTCTCTGGCTGTGTGTTTGAACAGCGAGCATCAGCATAAGACAAAGCTTTGTCATTGTGTGCGTGCAGCATATAGCAAAGGCTACTCTAATTTCTCACTCTCTATTCGATACCTGAGTAAGCGCTCACTGAGGGGGGCTCGCCCTATATATACAGCGAGCCTGCTGCAGCGATTCTTCAGTCGCAATTCTTATCAGCTGGTGATCAGACGTGCAGAGCTCCTCTTCTTGTGTGGTGTGCGTGGTATATATTATTATATTTTTAATTTAACTTTAGTATGTTAAGTATATTAAGCTGCTTAGTTAAGCAATATAGTAAGCTAAACTGTAAGGCATAGATTTTGCCAAATGGCGCCAAATAAAAGGAGAGACTATTTCGTTCGAGCACCCTGCATAATATACAAGAATTATTAAAATTTATAAGACTTTGCTAACTCTTAGCTATATATAGCTTTATTACAGGGCCTATGAGCTCACGCAATTTTGTTAGCCTTTTAACCTTTCATAAGCAATTCACAAGAGCAAAAGTTTTTAAAGAACAACTCAACTCGGCACTCTAGCGTAATTTCTCTTTAGCTATAGCGAGAAGCGTTTAATATTTATATGCTTTAATTTATAGATAAAAGCAGGCACACCCACAGCCCCAGCGAACGTGTGTAAGTTCTGCACTTGGCGTTTATATTTCTGACCTCGCTCGTTAAACATTTTGTGCAGCAGGTGAAACTCGTCCGCTCAAAGCGAATGCGGCGCCTGGCATTCGTCATAGAGTACCTGAAGTGCTTCTACTTGCATGCACACATGTATGTCTATATATATGTATATGCCTAGCTGACAACTGGCATGGCCCGCACTTCCGGCCACTTGGCTGGAAAGTTTCTTTTCTTAGCCTGCGCCTCAAGGCTGCTAAGCCACAGAGCGCACACAAAAGTTGTGCATATTAAAGTTTTGTCTCATGGTCTTTAAGCCTGCTCGTGTCTGGCCTGCTGTCTTCAATTTAATTAAGACGCGCTCGCTTTATGCTGCCCAGCAGAACTAGCCGCAAATGCACAGCGACACAATGGAGCTCTTGCGCGGATTGCGTATACGCCCCATTGCATAAATACAAATTAAAATGCCATGTCGACGTGCCCGCTGTGCTCACTGAGTCTCTTTATGTGTATGTGTGTGTGTGTGTGGGCGTTACATTATATTATTCAGCAACACAAAACATGCATTCAAAGTCCCTGGCGAAATCCAACAAAAGTGAAACATTCGCTAATGTAAGAGAAACATTGGCAAAGCAAACACAAATATGCCAGAAATGCTGAGCCGACTGACAGACGGACAGACTGATTGAATGGCAAGCGCAAACAAATTGCTGCTAAGCGGCTGCAATTCAATTTTCATTCATACACAATTCTCTGTCCCAGGCACAAAAGGACACAGCAAAAACTTCGAAGCTCGTGACAGCAAAGAAAAGCAGCAAAAAAAAAAAAAAGAAAAAAAGGATTATTCTTGTATGGGAATGCATAGCAAGCGGCCGATTAAATTAGAAATGCTAATCGCATGAGAGATAACAGATTTGCATATTTAGATAAGGCCTTAGGCTTAAACACAGAGCTAAGCTAAAGGCTGGGTTGAAATAGCTTTAGACTCTATCTTAATACTAGTGAAAGTAGTAAATTATAATCATGATAAAGACGAATTTACAACAAGTATTACAAGTAACAGAATAGTAGAAATATTGATAGAGGTATTGCTAGTGAAAGATGCCTTAGCCCATAATTAACCGTGGCAATATTTTCTTTTTACAGCTTTAGTCTATTCCATTTTATACTAGAATTTCATTTCTATCAATTATTCTATTTACTTACTTATTAAAATATTTATAATAGTCCTTAACTTGAGCAAATTATACTTAAAGCTTATATAATTTGCTCAAGCTAAGGATTATTAATATACTTTAAAATTTAATATAAATATACCAATGTTAGTTATATTTATGTATTATATTCATTATATAATTAGCCATGCAATTTCGAGTAACTCGCATTACTAAAGACTTGCCTCGTCAACAGCTTGGCAGCTGACCTTCGTGATTCGTGCGATGATTCATTCATTTAGTTTTTGAATGTGAAAGGTTTGGCGCTACATTCAACTCTTTTGCATGTGACGCCTGACGCCTGCTGCCTGCTCTTTATGTTGGCTTTTCTTCTATTTTCCATTTTCGCGTGGCTTGTGCATTCGGGCAGGGCGCTTTTAATTGCTACACCATAATTATATCAATTATGCACTTTGCAGTGGCGCGACAAGTGGTCGAGCTCCCTCCTCCGCTCCGGGAAATGAGCATATTAACGTTGCTTTGCCTCCTCCATGTTGTTAATTAAAAGTTAGAGCACTCGTGTGCAGAGCCAAATGCCAATTATGAGTGGGGTAGGCTTTAACTATCGATTTTTCTTGGCTGTCATAAGACGGGTGGGCCACCCACCACCCACCAGGGGCCACTTTGTCAAAGCTAAAGTGCCTGACCTGCGGGCATTGCAAAGGCCATTAACTGTGGTCACGCAATGGGCCGCTTCGAGTTGACTGATTATGAGTTGAGATTGTCTGTTCTGCTGCTGAGTGTGCGCTATATATTTATAACTGTATCTATATTAACTACTCGTCTTCATTACAGATTCTGCACATGCACATTGCCAGCATTGAGAAGCTGCCGCTGAGCACCACCGGCTCCCCGCTGCTGATACGCTGCAAGACGTTTTTGTCTGTGACATTTGTCATACCCAAGGACTCCGAGTGCCATGACGTTTACACATCGCTAATCAAACTCTTTCAGCCGGGTAAGTGACAGCACTCCCATCCATTTACTTTGATCTCTAATCTAATCTATTTCGGTCTCTTAGTCTCCATCAACAAGCTGTACTGCTTCAATTATCAGCCGGCCAAGGATGATTTTCCCAAGAACGTCGGCTGGGACTTCTTCAAGTTGGAGGCCGAGTTCAAGCACATGCTGGTGCCCAACGAGAACTGGACTCTGTGCTCCATGAACGAGAAGTACGAGCTATGCGATACGTATCCGCGTCAGATCTATGTGCCCAAGGAGGCCACCACGTTGATGCTGATAAGCAGCTCACGCTTTCGCTCCAAGGGTCGCCTGCCCGCACTGACCTACTTGCACAACAACAAGGTAGCTAAGCATCCTGAGAACCCCACACATATGTTAATCCATGTCCAATACAATCACTCAACAGGCGTCCATATGCCGCTGCAGTCAGCCGTTGTCGGGCTTCAGTGCGCGCTGTCTCGAGGACGAGCAAATGCTGGAGGCCATTCGCAAAACCAATCCCAATAACGATTATATGTTCGTTGTGGATACGCGACCACGCGTGAGTGCAAATACCCAAACGATATGTAAATAGGCAACGGCACTCAATCCATTTACTTGCAGATCAACGCCATGGCCAATCGTGCCGCCGGCAAGGGCTACGAGAACGAGGCCTTTTACGAGAACATCAAGTTCCATTTCCTCGGCATTGAGAACATTCACGTGCAGCGCGCCAGTCTGCAAAAGGTGCTGGAGGCCTGCGAGCAGAAATCACCCACGATGAGCGCATTCCTGAATGCCCTCGAGTCATCCGGCTGGCTGAAACACATTCGCTCCATATTGGACACGTCGAGGTAAAGTAAACTCTAGCCTGTGTGTGTAGATTATGATTGATGTAATTCCTTTCTTCTTGTTCGATTTCGTAGCTTCATTGCCAATGCCGTGGACAAGGGCATCTCTGTGGTGGTGCACTGCTCAGATGGCTGGGATCGCACCGCTCAAGTTTGCTCGCTGGCGCAGCTAATGCTGAATCCTTATTATCGCACAATCAAGGGATTTCAGGCGCTCATCGAGAAGGACTGGCTGGCCTTTGGGCACAAGTTTAGCGAGCGCTGCGGCCACATTCAGACAGATGCGCGCGAGGTGTCGCCCATATTCACACAATTCCTGGACTGTACCTGGCAGCTAATGTCACAGCGGAGCGAGTCGTTTGAGTTCAATGAGCGCTTTCTGCTGATACTGCACGACCATGTGCACTCGTGCCAGTTCGGCACTTTTGTGGGCAACTGCGAGAAGGATCGACTGGACCTGAAGCTGGCCGAGCGCACTTTCTCGCTGTGGGGCTATATGTCGAACCACCTGAACGAGTATATAAATCCGCTGTACAAACCCAACGTGGACGAATCGATCAAAGCCAATCTGGCGCCGCAGTGCATCAAGTAAGTCCCCAGTTGATTCATTAGATCGTCCTCTCTCTAATTTGAATCTTTTATAGATTCTGGCGTGGCATGTACAGCCGCTTTGAGAGTGGCATACATCCGCGTGAGCCTCTGGGTGATTTGCTGCTGGACAGCAAGGAGCACTGTAACTCGCTGGAGGATCATGTGCAGCACCTGACGAAGCGCATTGCCAGCTTCAAGAACTACATTTCCAAGTCGGCCAAGAAGCTGCAGGATGCCACCACCACAACCACCACCAAAGTTACCAAGGAACCGACCACCACTGAGATCAATGACAACAAGTAATCCAACACATTGATTGACTGCAAAATCAACAAAAATTGCTAACAATCCATATTTGCAGATATAATTACGACAAGAAGCTAAGCGAATTGTCTGCTGCTGACGATGATCATCCGCTGAAGGCGAGCAACATGTCGTTTGCCAATCTGTCGCTAAATGCCGAACAAACCAGCCCGCAAGCTTTGAGCGAGGAAATTTCGTCGGTGGCGCTGGATTGGAAATCCATGCGAAATGTAACCACCTGCTCCTGCTCCACACCCTTCGATCAGTTCAGCAAAAAGGTTAGTTAGTTAGTTAGTGGTGTGGAAGTTCATTCAATTCATGTGCCTTGCTTCTCTTCCAGACACATTGCTGGCGTTGCGGGGAGATCTTCTGCGAGCGCTGTATTGATAAGAACGTGGCGTTGCCTGGACACGACAGCGGCAAGCCGGTGCCCGTATGTCGTGGCTGCTTCCGACAGATGCAAAAGCAGAGTCCATAAGCCCAATTCTAGCATAATCCTAGTTGTAAATTGTTGAGCATGTGACGCGGAGTGAATGTGGCAAGCGAGCGAGAGTGAGCCGAATTTTCGGGTGTTTTGGGTGTGTTTTGTGGCATTAAATACATATACACGGATTAACATACCGGTACATATATATATATTGAGATACATATATTATTATATTATATTTATTGTTGCATTTGTAGTTGTAGCTACTTAAAAGCACACGCGACCTTCGAGTTCAAGCGTGCAAAAATCAACCAATAAGCATTCAAGCTAGGCAAAGCTTCCAGTCGTGCGCATACTTCGCCTAGTCGGGCACAAATCTACTTTATGTTGTTGTTGTTTTTGTTTTAAATCATCTATTTTTCTAAAGATTCAGCCCTATTCCAAAAAAAATCACTGTCGTTTATAATTAAATTCCAAAATATAATTCGTACGTTAAATTATGCTTTTCATCAGGGCCTTAGCTGGCGTTTAGAACATAAACTTTTAACTTAATATTACAGAATCTCTGTTCAGGCAGCATTCCATATGTAAACATATATTTTCTTAAATCGGTTGAGCTTTCCATGACAAAGAATTCGTCTGTTTTAACTTTAGGAATTTATGTATGTGAAATATGAATCAGACCTCTCTTGCCTCAACATATATCTCACACGAACAAGACAGTACAATTGCTTACATATTATTACATACCTAGGTATGTGTATACTTATATACCATTAGCATACAATTGCATGGATATAGTTCAATTTATGAAAAATAGATAACTATCGTAATGTCTACTGCTAGCTGTCGGGCAAATTAAGCTGCTTTTCAAGCCGTAAATGTACTATGCAAAAATGTTTGATCAAAATATAATAAAATGATTATTTATTCAACAATTGTCCATGACTCGCGTTCAAGTTCTCAAATGGGAAATAGGCGAAACGTCTCAATAGCCAATATCGGGCTTGATGCGCAGAATGACGGGCACGCTGGTGCAAGGCAGAATGGCCACCTCGGTGACAACGGCGCTGACCAGCTCGGGTGGTGTTATATCATAGCTAAGATTGAGTGGTGTTAGCCGGCTCTTCGATTGCCAGTTGTTGAGGGAGCACTTGCCATCCATCACCAGCAGATTGGGATCGCACAACTCATTATAGACAATAGCATCAGTCTGGAAGCGTTCACTGAACTTATGCGTCTCACAGCACACGAGTACGGGCACGTTATGGGAGTTGGCAACGAGCGCCACTTGGGCTGTGCCCGTTCTCGCCATCACATATCCATTGGCTAATAGCGCATGCGCTCCCAGCATCACTTTGGTGGCCTCCGGCATTACATAACTGATGGCGTTGATGAGCACATAGGTGCATGGTATGCCGCAGGCGTGCAGCCGACGCAGCATCTCCTGCCCCTCGCAGAAAGGCCGCGAATCGACGACAATTACTCGGAATGTCACCTTGCGCCGCTTAGCCTCCTCGCAGATGAACTGAATGAGGGATGAGCAGGCAAAGGTGAGCAGGACGTCGCCGTCTGTGATCTTCTCTTGCATGGAACTGCTAATTGCTTGCGCTGCCTTGCCAATCTGATTCTCTATATAGGTGTCTATAAAGTGTCCGAGGAGCTCCTTTAACTGAAACAATAAAATCATCAATCAATTGCTGACTTCAATCACTGCTCAGCTGCTTACCTCCGTTTCGGGCGTGTCTGTTGGCAGCTGCGTCAGCTGATTTTTGAACTGTTTGTACGCATTGTACACGGACACGGCCAGCGGTCGGCATTTGTTCAGATGATCCACATGATGCTTGACTGCCACATCAAGACTCCGTCCGAACTCCTTCTTAGCGGGTGTCTCAAAGTCCTGCACCACCTGCCGCAGTGCATGCAGAAAAGCAATGCAACGCGCATTGGATCCAACAATTGTCCGCTGAGCATATTGTACACCCAGGCGAGCCATGCTCGGATGTACGTTGGGATCGTTGATAAATAAGCTGGCGTCTTTGTCAGCGCTAACCAAATGATTGAACAGCTTCACTTTGCACTCTCGATCCGCTTTGACTGTCCCACCCTTTGATGGCGACTTGGCAGGTGATTCTTCCTTGTCGTCTTTGTCATGTTTGTGTTCCTTGTTGGTCGTGGCAGGCACATTTGGCGTCGCCTTCACGTTGTTCCCTGCTGCCAATTTAACAGCTCCAGGCGTCGCAGTTGTTTTTTTCGCTTGTCCCTGCGCCTTGGCAGCACGTTGCGCCTCCTGAATGGCTCGACGTTCCGCCTTGCTCAGCGCTGGCTTTTTCTGCAGAGGAAGAGGAGATGACTTAATAATGAATTCTTAGTAAGATTTATTTAAATTCTTTGATAAATAGAAATATGTATATACTCTGTGTACACACTGAAGAGCAAACTTTCACTCACCTTTTCGTGATCCGCCGTTGCAGCTGCACCTGTAGTTGTTGCTGTTGCAGCTGCGGCTGGGGCAGGTTCACACTTGGTCGCAACTTGCAGGTTATTTAATTGCTTCGCTGCTGCATCCACGTTATTGGACTTGGCGGATTTAGCAGCTTGTTTGGCAGCCTTTTTCGCCTCGCGCTCTGCTTTGATTTGCTCACGCGATTTTTCACCACCTGGTGCACTTTGGTTAACAGAATCTGTGGAGTTTTGTACGGTTGATTGAGATGTAGTTTTTGAGTCAGCGACATTTGTAGAGCGTAACGCCAGCTGGCATTGTTCTTTCGTTGTGGTTGTTGTCGTGGTCGTCAGCTTCTGAGTGATGGTTGTTTGCTCCACTTCGGTTATAATTGTCGTGGCTGGCGTGATGGATTTCTGTTTCTTCGCCAGTTTCGCTTGCTTTTTGGCCTCACGTTCGGCCATCACCTGCTCGCGCGTTTTATCCGCTGATGCATTCTGCTGTGGGTTACTACTCGATTTTTGCATTGTGCCCTCCCTTTCTGACTTCGATACCTCGATATTTTCCAGACGGTTTCGTTTATTTCTTGGACGATTGCGTTGCCGTTGCTTCTTCTGCTTTGTAACTGCAGAGGTCGATGGGCCCTATCGAATGGACATAAACAATATAATAGGCACGACTATATTGAAATTTACTAAACACTTTCTAATCTAACTACGAATGCTAAATAAAATAATGTTTAATACATTTCCACTACGTATTTTGACTTAATAGTTAATGAGGCTACATATGTATGTACCTGTTCGCTTTTTATAACCATTTTGCTGGCTTGAAAATATAGAAATTTGGGTGACTTAGAGGTATGGAAACCTTATCATAATTTGGTACTAGGACTATGTTTATGTGACCCATTTTTATTTACCTTTAAAATAAAATTAGTTACAAAACCGCTTTACAATATTTGCTCACGATGGCAATTTTTTAGCAGCTGGCTGAAAATGTTGCCAAATTGCACAAATAAATACTACTGGCAACACTGTCCGCATTCACTGTGAATGTCAACAACAGGCTGACGTGAATGGTTTTCAGCACAATTTTATTTTATATATGGATGTAAAACAAATATACGTTTTAAATCATTTATTCACCAATCAATATTCAAGTTATGCCACCTGAAGCGGCTTCGAAATGTAGATGCAACTTTAAACAACTAATTCAATGGCAGCACGCTGAGCTTAGCAAATTAGTGGTGCTCGGCAGCCTCCTTAGCCTTGCTCGCAGCCCATGCCTTCTTGTTTTCGGGCGAGTTGGCTGTGCACAAAATAAACATTAGAACGTATGCAATAAGGAGTAATCATTATAATGGATACTTACCCAATCGACTGATCTTGTAGAAGACGGGCACACAAGCGATTGCGGCAATGAAGTAGTAGCGCCAGATCCATTGATTCTTAATGTAATGCTTAATTGGAAACTGGGCAATTTTAGCCGAGAAAGTGTATGGATATCTCATTGGACGTCCAGCAGGTTTCGGAGCTGCAGCTTTGTCGGACATGGTTGCGATTTGTTTACTGTGCGTATAAAACAATTTTAAAAAGATTAAAAAATTATGTAATTTTCGTTGCGAATGCTGCAGTTACGTACCTGTGCAAAACTCGGAGAATACCACAATATTTCAATGTGGTACTACAGCCCTGGTCAAGTGTAAAGTTGGTTGCGGCTCTTGGGACTGCCAACTCTGAGAATTTTAAAAATATTTACAATAAAAAATTTGTGAAAAAGAAGGTGCTTCTAGTATGCTTACACTGTTGAATGAAGGAATATAGAAAGTTCAAGTTCCTGTTAATCGACTTCGACTACTTGGTTTCTTTTTATTTTTTTAATTATCTTCAGTTTAAATATATACTTCTATGGTCACACTGTCCGTCATTTCTAGTGTCAATAATAACACGCCGGCAGTGAAACGCGGTGGATTTATTTTAAGTTCTTTCTTCTTTTATTTAATGTCTATCGGTAGAAATTTGATTAAAATGCCTGTTGTTGGTATTGAAATAGTCAACATTATTGCATTTGCATGCAAAACAGCACGCGCCTAAGCTCGAATCATAAACGTTTACCGCTTGCGGCAAACACGTGAAGCTGAATAAAATAGCGTATAACAATTACAAAGAAAAGGGAATAAAAAATAAAACACCATGTCTGACGATTTTTGTTTAGATGAATTTGGTTTTCTGCTAAGTTCACCACAGGAGCAATCATCAAATGAAATGGCGTGCTCAAACAGGAAGTTGTCGAAAAAGCGCCTCCTAATCGGCGACCTCATTGCCGATAACGATGAGCTAGTGCGTAGAGTAAAGGAGCTTGAGGCGCAAGAGCAGCAGTTGTGCAGCATAAAGCGTACCGTCAGCGAAGTAACTGAGCTGTATAAGCAAGAGAAGCAACAACGCATCGAACTCGAGCGCCGAGCACTTGAAGAAAGCGAGCGTTGTGCCGAGCTGGAGAGGCAGATGGACGTACAAAAGTTAAATTGTGAACAGCTGCAGGAGGAGGTGAAGGCTAAGTATCTGCCAGTTGACGCTACAGATATGATCATTACTTTTATGCAACTAGCGCTGCGCGTTCAAGGGGGTTCCTGTTCAGACGGCCTAACGCGGGCCGAGCATAATATGCTGCGCAAGCTAAAAGATTATTGCAAGTCGGCAGATATTTCTGTACCTCCTTCGAAGAGCCCAATGAAAAAACGAGCAACGAAAGCAACTTCAACAGAAACAATTGGTACACAAACATCTGAACCCACCAAGCCTAAGATGTGCTCGATTGCCGTACAGAGCGAGAGATTTGTGACTATGCGAGATCAGGGCATACAGCATAAAAACTACACCACAACGCGCGGTACGACGACAGACTCGTTCATCGAAACGTGCAATGTGAGTACCAGCTTTCCAGAGTCGGAGCCACCTCTTGACGCCGATCAAATATTGGAGAAGATGCTAGCGTGGAACATTACGCCGGTGAGCCCTCTCCCTGATGAGCCATTCGTATCCGAGTTGCCAATGATTAGTGTGGGCACTAACACTGACATATGTAATGTACATCGGGAGATTGACTACTTGCCCATGCTGCCAGCTCAATTGAAACGTTCGGATTCCCGCCCGCCATCGCGAACCATGCAAGATAGTGTCAAAGATGAGATGACGATGCCCATGGATTCAGCGGCACCAGATGGCTACAGTCATCCCATGGCAAAGAAGCTGTTCAACATTTTTCCGCGCAGTCAAAGTGTTCTCGACAAGATGCCACCCCAGGTTTTCGAGGAGATCTGGCAAGTCGTGGGCCAAATGCTGCTCGTTGCCTTACAAAGTCGGCCCGCGAATTCCATTAGCCAGTCAGATTTTCGCGACTGGTTTGACTCGCTGTACGAGAGCCACCAGACTCATATCGATACACCCTGCACCGACATTAGTAATAAGGGTAAGTCAGTAATGTTTCATTAAATTTCATAAGAAAAAAAAACTCAATATTATCCTTGCAGATCAATTTATGGCACCAGCAGATGAAGGATTGCCAGTTGGTGCTTCTATAGAAACACCGCCTCCGGAAATGGGCTTGGAACTGACCCCGATACGACTGACTCAATTCAAGGAAATGGAGAATACCAAGCCAAAGATAACAAAACAAAACCCATGCTCACATGAATACAAGAAGAAGAAGATGGTGAAAGAAGAAGAGGAAAAGAAGAAGAAGGAGAAGGCTCCCACATCACCCACAGAAACTGCAGTTAACTTCCTAACCAATTTAAGGGATTTCCACACCTTCAACTGTGATAACTTAGACATTCAGCTGAATGCAGAGGAACGCCAATTGATGCAACTGGCGTCTGCACAAGAAAGTAATATGCTGCCGACGAGTAAATCAACCGACTTGTCCACTAGTCCCATAATGGATGAATCGTTAAATGTGGATAAACCACAGTCAAACAATCCAGAGCCGTTAGACACGAATGCAGCTCATATCGATTATAGTTCCCTGTTTGGCAGTGATTCGGACTCGGCAGATGAACCAGCGTATGCAAACAGGAAAGTTGTAGTTGATGAATTAAATGCTGACATTATCAGTGAAGATGAGAATATAACCACAAGCGATAACCATCCTTATGCGGACGATACAAACAATTTACGTGGCTTATCGGAGTCTCTATCTGAAACTAGTGAAGAGGAGAATTCAGTCACCAGCGATGGTCATCCTCATGCGGACGATAAGCACAATATATGTATATGTCGTCGCTTATCTGAGTCTGATTCGGATGCTAGAGAAGAGAATGCAGTCAACGACGATGGCGATCCTAATGACGACAATACAAACAATAGACGTAAACGTGGCTCATATAATTCTCTATCTGAATCTAGCGAAGAGAATTCAGTCACTAGCGATGGTCATCCTCATGCGGATCCTATTGCTGGTGCTAAGGAACCTGCGACTGTACCTCCTGTGAAATGCATGCGAAGAGTAAGCATGCGTCTTGCACTCAAGAAAAAGTCGACGATAAATGAGAAGTCAGACGATTCCAAACACAAGGTGGACAAGAATTCAGTATTCGATCATCTTGAGAATGATACGGATCGTCCAGATATAGAAGCAAACAAATTGGCTGTGATTGTTCCTCCTGAGATCAAAATGGAAGACATGAACATATGTGCAACAGACGCGTCCCAGGTTACGACAAGTGATGAATCAGAAGATCGCGATATGGACAGCGGGGCAAACAATTTAATTATCAATGATGATATTCAGACATATAACGAGATTTTACCATCAGTATTGATTGATATGCCCATGTGCGAATTGTCTGATGATTCAAGCGATCTGGACACCACGGATTCGAACCTAGTCATCAATGAAGATCTTCACAGCGATACCGATCATGATGAAGACACATGCCCTCAATATAATGTAGAAAGCCCCACTGTGATAAAATCCGTTCGCAAGCGGAGTCAAAGCAGTTCATTCGAAACGAATGCTTCTGGTGTACTTGTCGCGGATCTGTATTTGACACCGGAGAATTCCGATGAGGATAATCAGCAAATTGGAAAGCCGCCACCAGGCAAACGCAAGCGAAGCTGCAGCACGAATGACTCATCCGAATCACAGTTCACCGCGAAGCGTCTCACGCGCTTGCAAGCCAAGCAGCTTCTACTGGATGCGGATAATCAAGAATCGAGCATTGGAACTGCAGTGGAAGAAAGCTACTCATTTTATAGATCGCCTATGTCGCCCGCTCAGTCGGATAGCTGTGAACCGAGTGACACCGAAACGGGTGAAAGCGAAGCGAGTGCCAGCGAGCCCGCAGAAATTCCAGTCGAGGCACCTTGGCGCCAAAATTACCTGTGTGCGCCAAAGCCGCTGATATCCTACATGATCAACGCCTACAAGGCTGATATCAAGAAGCAGAGCAAGCACAAGCCAAAGAAGAAGCTGGATAAGCTGCATTCTCAGATAATCGAATATTTAAAACAGTCAGAGGAGTCGGAGCTGGCGTCTACTCAGTTTGAAGGAATAGAAGACCAAGATTTAATCAACGTCTTAATAGGGGCATTTGGTGAAGAAAGCGCAGAACGTGTAAGCGATATAGTTGTACTGCAACGTGTGCTGACGCTGATCAGACAATTCGAGCGTGAGAGGAACTCCTTTATAGAGCATTTCATGAAGATATTGGAGCAGCGATTGTTCAACCCGAAGGACCGACTCTCCGACCCAGTGGCATTCATGTTTGTAAAGCTCTTTTTGCAATTGATTGGACTGCAGATAATGCAAGCCAATCCCATCGAGAGCTATGAGAATCCAGCGCGTCTGCTCATAGTCAAAATACTCTATCACTACAGTAGGCAGATGGCGCCATTGGTGTTGGAGGTGCTCACCTCTTTTCCCACAGTGCTGCCGCATCGCGAGGAGCGATCTTATGATAACAGTGACCCATTAATCACGGTCATAAAGCATCTGCTCATGTGTCATACATACAATGTCAGCGATCCTGTTGGAGCCGACCGTCTGCTGATCTCCAAGCTGCGATACGAATATCACTTTCAGCCCTTTGAGCCAACCAAGCAGAAAGTGATCGAGAACCTGATGGAGAAAATCAAAGCGGGCCACACACATCAGCTGAGCTATGCCTTTGCCCTCTTCTGCAGACGAAGCATCCAGCTGAACGTGACCAACCTACTATCGGAACAACTGATACCGCTGGTCTACAAATACTGTGATTTGTGCGTAGAAAATGAGGAGTACGATGCGCGCATGGAGTGCCTGCTGCAGTGCACTTCAATGATTGCCAAGCAGCTGCGGCTGGACGGCAAGGTGAACATCAGTAGCTACTTAACGCTCTTCAGTCGGGTCCTCTTGGCGGTGCCGCGGCCTGCCGTCCAGGAGGCAGCCGTCCAGGCCATACTACGCATGCAGCGATTCGGCTACGCATTCGTTGTGGATGCCCTGCAGAGCTACAAGCCCGACTATCCACTGTCACCGATGACTCGCGCAATGCTGCGCACCTTCGTCGAGCACAGACAGCAGTACCTGCTATCACAAAAGCATGATTCAACGTAAATAGTTTCATATGTCGAATTGGTAATTTGTATCAATTTTAACTATTTATTTGTATGTATATAGTAAATATATATATACTATTTATTATTATATTTTTAATTTTTTGTAATTAAACTAAATGCCAACTGCAATTGATATTTATACAATTTTTCACTTAGAACTAAAATGAACTTGAATTGGAAAGGAATATACATTAAATGTTGTAAATGATTGCACGTTAAATCAGAGAAGCGTGGAGTGTGTGTGACTATTATGTCAGTCGAGCAACATAAGGATTAGCATAATTTTAAATGTACAATAGAGTGTTTGTTTCGATCAGAGTTTCGTGACTGTACAACAAGCAGAGGGGTGGGGATGATACACACAAATGTAGATAAGTATTATTTATTTTAACTACGCCGCCTCCAAGTCGAAGAAGCCTTTAAGCAGCAGTTAGAGCAACAACTTGTGACCACGTTGTGGTAAGGTACTTGTGAACTTGGGCTAAACGTTCAGCTTGAGTTTGTGTAGTCTAAAAGCGTTTCATTGCAAGGCTGCCACCAGTCGCTGCTGCCGTAGGTTGCCAACAACTCTTGCTAGATCAGTTTGTTAAGCTGCGCAAAAAAATCAATTCATATAATTAATTGACGTTTCTCTAATATCATGAAATTCATCAAACATACTAATGAGCGTCGCTGATGCTCCTTCTCCAGGGCAACCTGTGCCTGCTGTGGCGAAAATTTCAGCACTGCCGATATAACTTTTACTAGAGTCTCGTTATTCGTATTACCGGTTAAATACTGTAAATATACAGACATATATAGAGATAGTTATATTAAAATGTTCATATTATACGATTCTTACCTGGAACATAATATTGCGCAGATACTCGAATTCCGTGTTAGCTGGCACGCTATCGCTGTGCTGCATGGATACCTGTAAGACACGAAAAAATTTCAGTTATCGGGGAAATTTATCATTAGTCTATTCTATTATTACCAGTGTTTCATCCAATTGTCGCGACAATTTGGCGTTTTGCAGCTTCAGACGCTCATTGGATTGCTCCAGTATGAGAAAGTTTTCACACTTTTGCTCGAGGAACAGATTCCGATTGGTCACGTCCTGTACCTCGTTCATGATTTCTTTCAGCTTTGCCTCCAGCTGTGCCTTCTCATCGACGGCAGCCGCCTGCTGCACACTCTTGGGTGCCAGGCTGGCCAGCAGCTGCTGGGCTTGAATGCCGGCGCGCAGCTTTTCCAGTTCCATGATGCGTTCAGTCATTTCCTCATTATTGGCTTGTAGCTCATCGATTTCCTGCTGGAGATTTTTTTGCTCCCCATTGGTTTTGTGCTTCAGATCCTCCAGCTCGCGCTGCAATTGTTCGTTAAGGCTGCGCAGGTTCTCAGAATCATTTGGCAATGCGGCTGGTACCTGTTCCTGTTCACTCTTTAGCTTGTTCAGCTGCTCTTCGAGACTGAGGCAATGCTCCTGCGCCTTGGACAGTTCCGTCTGGCGTTCCTGCAGCTGTTGTTGTGTCTGCAGCAGTTCTTTTTGCACCGTATCGTTCTGCTCGCTCACGAACTTGGCGTGCTCAGTCTGGCGCGTCAGCTCTAGAGTCTGCTCCTCCAGCGACGACTTCAGTTGCGCCGCCTCCGCCTTGGCCGCGGCGATCTCTGAGTCCTTCTCGGCCAACTGGCTGGCATGCTGCTCAACCTGCTCTTGCAGCACGTACAACTCGCACTGCAGTGACTTTAGTTTCTCGCCGCTGTCGCCGTGGGAGGTCAGTGCCGTAGCGAGTTCCTTCTCCAACTGCTTAGTGTGCTTGTTTAAGTATTCGTTCTCAATTTGAAGTTGCTCTAATTCGGATTTCGGTAGCGTGGAGTTCTTTAACGTCTCGATTTCCTTCTGGAGCGTTTCATTAGCTTCGAGCAAGCGATGAACATCCGCATTGGCGGCACTCCAGCGTGCCTCTAGCGTTTCCAACTGTGCTGCATGAGCTACGTTAGTCGCTTGAGCCTTTTCTAGCATCGCCTGTTCTCGCTCCTTGGACGACTCCAGTTGCTCGCGTAAATTGTGAATGGTTGCCTGCAGTGTCACCAGCTGTTCTTTGCTGCCCTCCAGCTCCGAGCAACGCTCTGTCTGCTCTTCCAGCTGCTGCATAAGTTCACGCTGCCGTTCGCGCACCTCTGAAAGCTGCTGCTGCGCCTGCTCCAAGTCCAGCTGCAAGGTGCTCCGCTGCGATTCCAGAGCGGACTTTGTCTGTTGCAAGCTGTTGAGCTCATCTTTCGCTAGAAGATTTTCCTTTTCGTACGCATCACATTTGTCCTGCAGCGTGCGGTGGTCGTGCTCCATAATCTCCTGGGCATTTTGCAGCTTCGAGTGCTCGTCGAGCACCTGTTGCAGCTTGGTTTGCAGCCTGGCGAGCTCTTCCTGCTGCTTCTGCAAGTGATTGTTCTGCTCCTGCAGCAAACAGTTGTGCTCGGCCAATTTGCTGTTCTCGCGCTCAATCTCAACGAGTCGGGCCGTCGACTGCTCACCCTTGGCGTCGTGCTCAAGTTGCTGCTGCTGCAAGTCCTCAATGTGTGCCTCCAGCTGTTGTTTTTCGTTCTGCAGCTGTGTTTGCGCACTTTGCACTTCTTGCAGATGCGTTTGCATCGTTGTGATCTCCTCGAGTATCACATTGACGCGATCCTGTAGTTCCTGCTTCTCTCGGCGCAGCTCCTCAACGTTTCCTAACTCTGCCTTGAGCTGCTCCAGGCTGGCTGCCTGCTCGCTGTGCTTTGCCTGCAGCTGCTCGTGTTGTTTTTTCAGCTTGTTCAGTTTGTTGCCGCTCGCCTTGAGCTCTTTGTCTTTGGCCAGTGTGCTGGATTGGGCATTGCTCAGCTCTTCATTGAGCGCTTCGATCTGCAGCCTCAACGAAGCTATCTCCTCCGATTCGCTATTGCTGCTGCTGGCATATTGTTCGCTCAGCACTTGCAGCTCACGTTGCAGTTTGCGCGTTTGCTCTTCGGCAGCGGATTTCTCCACAGTTAAAGCGGCTACCGTTTCGCGTTCCACTTCGAGACTCTTTTCGGTCTCAAGCGCACGCTGCTCTTGCTCCACCAGCCGCACTCTGGCGTCCTCCAGCTGGCTCTGCACCTCTGTCAACGTTAATTCGTTTTGCTGATTGCGCTGCACAATTTCGTTTAGCTGCTTGTTGTGCAAACACAAATCTTGCAAACTCTGATCGCTCTCCAGCTTCAGCCTGCTGAGTTCCTCTTCCAGTGCAGCCACCTTTTGCGCTTTCTCCGCATTCTCGTTTCTCAGCGTGTTCAGTTGTTCCTCCAATGCCAACGCCTTGGCATCTGCTTCTTGTTTGGCATTCTGCAGCTGTTCCTTCAGGTCTCCCGCTTCGCTCACATGAGACTTGGACGACTCCAGTTCAGTTTCTAATTTTGCCAGCTTCTCCTGCAATTGTCGTAGCTCATTTTTATTGTGCTCCAGTTGAGACTGCAGTTGCTTTTGCTGCTCAGCGCTCTGTTGCTCCTTTTCCGTGTGCTCTAACCTCAGTTTGCTCAACTGCTGTTCCGCTTGTAGTAGCTGGGCATCCGCTTCCTGTTTGGCATTTTTCAACTGCATTAATTGCTCTTTCACATCGCCGGCTTGAGTGTTCCGACTGTTGGCCAGCTCCAGTTCGACTTCCTGCTGTTTAACCTTTTCATTCAGCTGTTGCACTAGGCTTTCTTTTTGCTCTAGCTCAGATTTGGTTTTTTCCAACTGCGTCGACACTTGTTGATTCGTTTCTGTGAGTTCCGTTTTCAGTGAATTCAGTTGTTGTTCGGTTGCAGCAAGTTTTGCTTCTGCTTCTTGTTTGGCATTTTGTAGTGCCTTCAGTTGCTCCTTTAAGTCATTTACCTCGATCTTGCCACTATTTGCTTGATCGAGCTCAACTTGTTGCTGCTTTAGCTTGTCCTGCAGTTGTTGTAGCTCCTTCTCCTTGAGCTCCAACTCGGACGCAATTTTCTTTTGCTGAGCAGCCAACTGTTGCTCCTTTTCCGCGTGTTCGCCTCTTAATGTGCTCAGAACATGCTCCGATGCAATTAGCTTAGCCTCTACCTCCTGTTTTGCGCTTTGTAACTTCTTCAGCTGCTCCTTGATGTCACCCGACTGTGTTTCCCGGCCATTGGCGATTTCCAACTCACTCTCCAGTTTCTTTACCGTGTCCTGCAGCTGGCGCACCTGGGTCTCCTTATGCTCCAGCTCTGTGTGTATAGCTTGTTTAGTCTGCGCCAGCAGCAGCACATTTTCCTCTTCCTGTTTGCGTAGCGCAGCAATTGTATTGTTGGCCTCCTCATTATTTTTGGTCAGCTGCTTCAGCTGTGTCTCATGCTCCGCCAGCAACTTTTGTAGTTTCGCCAGCTCATCATTTAATTCCTGCGGGGGCTGACTGCCATTAGAAGAAGGCGCCGCCACTGGCTTTATTATTGGCTCCTCCAGATCGATCAGTTTGTCAGCTGCGTCCGCTTGACCACGTTCTAGTGCAGCTGTAACATTATCAGGATTCTCGCCTAATAGCTTCAACTTGGTCTGGTAGGCTTGCATCTTGCAGCTCATGTCGTCCATTTCGATGCGCAGCGCCTCCTCCAAATGAGCCTTGGCCTGCTGTTCCAGCGTACATTGTTCACGTAGCTCGCTTATGCGACGCAGCGCCTTGTCCTGCGTCTCAACAAGCACTGCCTGAAAGAGAAATGGAATTAGACTCTTTTGCTTCACATACTTCAGACAAATATTAACGATTTAACATTGGTTTTCTATACATCAAAATTCAAATGATTCTCCTTCTTGTGTCTTTTATTCATACCCGCGCCTTGCTGCTGTCCCGCTCCAGTTCCTTGTACTTTTTGGCCAAGTCCGTGTACCGGCAGCGATATTTGTGATAACGATCAAGCGACTTCTTGTATGCATCGTACAACTGATCCTTGGTGATAACATCCAGACGTGCTGTCGATGTGGAGTCATCGAACTCGCTGCTAGTCTCATCCAAATCGGACTGCAAGTGGTACGTCTGTTTTTTGGGAGCAACATTAGTTCGAGGTCAAACGAGTCGAGTATGCGATGCCCACGCACTTACCGCTGGCGCATCATATGTGGGCAAACGGAAAGACACATCGCTGGCCATAGACGAATTGGAGAGCTTTCGAGTGCGCGGTATTGCGCCACTCCCCATGCCATTCAGTGACTGTGTTGATGCACGGCCACCGCGCGGCAACTTCTGTATGCGATAGGGGGAGTTTTGAGGCGTGTCTATACATTTGACAAAGAGAAACCAATATCTTTATAGAGCTGATAAGAAAATTAATCGTTTACGACATTACCTTCTTCCGTGATGCTGAAGAAATTCTCATTAGTACCGGTATCGGTATTCTCTGAGCTTGGTGTTGTTGTGCTGGACGATGAGCTCACGGCGGCCTACAATGAAGTAAAACGATAAAATTCCCTTGCATGTGTGTGTTTGTGTGTGTGTCATGCGGTGCGATTGTGCTGTGAATGGGTGTGTGCTAGGGGGTTTGGGTGTGCACCCAGCTGCCAGTTTCATTCAAATGGGTCAAATTAAATAGAACTAGCCAATTGGATGGACTGTTTTGGATGTATCACCTCCCCATTAGGACAAACACACACACAGACTAGTAAGCTCACACACAAACAAACAATTTGCTTGTGTGCGTATGTTTTCATTATTTGCATTTTCTTTTTTTTTTTTATCTTGCCTGGGCTGCATTTGCAAATTGTTGGAATTTGGACGGCGACGCTTTCACCTCCTCGATGAGTTTATTTTTCAGATTGGCAAACATTGTGTGGCACCTGCTGCACTTGTTCTTTACTGCGTTGACTACTTAATTTAGGCACAATTGAATTTATATAAAAAAACATCTAATATAAATAAATACGTGTCTGCAGCTCTCGCTCCAATTGCCACTCTGTTATAGCTAGCGCGATGTGGCAGCACTGGTTCTAGTGTGACCATAAATATATATGCTACTGCTACATTTGGTATTTTGTTAATACAATTTCGTCTGCTTCAAAATAACGGCTGCAATGAGCGCAAAAATACGAGAGCAAATTTGAAATTGCCGCTTTTACTATTTATTAAGGTGCATATATTCTATATATTCTATCATCTTCTAAGACAGGAGGCAGAAAACTTGAATTGTGAATATTATGTAAAACACAAAACGTTCAGAAATCTGTCAGAGGCCTAACATACTCATAAATGTATACATCCCAGCAGACGCATAGACATCATTATCAGCATACACAGTATTTGTTTTGAAAAGAAACATATTTCGACTTAAGCAGTACACATATACATATAGATTTCTGTAAAACATTATTTTCTGCCGGTACCAAATTGTATGTTGCATGGGTCGAAAATGTTAGTCAATAGTTTTGTATTCACGCGCGCTTTCAGCGAGTTCAGCGCAACAGCTTTGTTTATGATCATTGGATGTATGGGCGGCGCTATGAACGACCAGGATGCCGCCGGATCTTTAATCTCAAGCGTGATCTACGGATTGGCCACTGTTGTGGTAATGCATATCTTTGGATTTATATCGGGCGCACATGCCAATCCGTGCGTGACAATTGCTTGCTGTCTACTCGGCCACATCGGATCCAGCATGATGTTCACCTACGTTTTCTGCCAGCTGGCCGGAGCAGCTTTTGGATACTTTCTGCTGTTGCAAATGCTATCGGAAGGTTTGACGCTTGGCGCTTGTATTGTGGAGCCACTAGATAGTCTGTCCAATATACAAATCGTGGCCATTGAGTGCTTCCTCACGTCGCTGCTGATACTTGCCTGGAGCGCACTGTGGGATGTGCGTAGCGGACGCTTCCTCGACTCGGTCACCCTACGCATGGGCTGCCTGGTTACTCTATGCAATTTGGCAGGCGTAAGTATCTTTGACTTCTCACGCTCATTTGTGTTTTGCAGACTGAATAATTCTGTGTATTATTTTGTAGGGCAAGCTGACTGGTGCCTCCATGAATCCAGCCAAAGTGCTAATTCCACAACTTTTTAACGGAAATCCGGAAGCTATATTGCTCCAGCTGGGTGGACAAATGTTAGCTGCCTTCGTTGTGCCCCAAATTTGGCATTATGCCTACACACCATGCTATCGACCCCTACTGATTGAAAATGCCGAGATAAGGAATAGATATCTCCAACCATGAGCTTTATTTTTGATACTTGACCAAATAAATACATATATACATACATGTGTATATTCAATATATACGTGCACATCTCTAAACAATTGTACTCAATGATCCGCCATTGAAGCAATTAGCCTGTCTGTCCATGGCATGTGGTATGTGAGTGCAGCTTTAATGCCTACGAATGTCTAAGATAAATTTAAAATGTAAGATAAATTTAAATTTCTTTAATTGCGCTTATCAACGTAGCTATCACATTTGCTAATACAACTAATTTAAAATAATTTATTGCATAACGGCACAGAAGCGATTGTAACATGCTGCCAACAAGATAAGACTCGATAAAAATTATATGGGATTCCATCTGAAAGAGCAGCAGAGCTGCTACTTCTATGTCTATATACTTATGGGTATTTCTTAGTCGAGCACTCCCGCTGTTGTTACTCTTCATATATATTGATTTTGCTTGCACTTACCACGTTTCACTCTACCAATTCAAAATGGCAATCAAAACACTTATGAATTTGAACTCTCTCGGGCTTTACTAATATATATTTGTAGTATAAACTATATAGAATATATAAATTTTCTTTACGTCCCTTACTTACTAGATTGACGCTAAGCTATCTGTTACATGTTCATAATTAACTTAACTTTAGTTATTTTGATTTCGAATTATAGCTAAACGTTCGTCGGATACATTAAAAATTCTCTGATATATCTATAGATGTATATATGTCTAGTGGATTACTGGGATATGGGCACAGACCAAGGCTAACTACGGCTGCGATATATTCGCTTTGCTTGGTCTTTCTGGCGTACTTCTAAAGCCGTACTTGTAGGCTACTGAAGTGATGAGCGACGATAATATGGGAGCAACCCAGTATATCCAATGATGCTGCCAGTAATTATTCCACACAGCTGGAGCAAACGAACGAACCGGATTCATGCTGGCGCCAGTGTACTGTCCCTGTAAACCCAAAGAAAGGCAAATCAGTTAAACAATTGTCATGTGGAGGCGTGGCATTATATACGTACCCCAACTATGCCTATACAGGCAATGGTGAGGCCAAAGCGAATCGGTATGGAATCCTTTTGGGGCTCATTGCGTTGATCCCAAATACCGCAGCACACACAGATCAGAACCGCCGTGATGAGGAACTCAATGATGAAGCCCTGCCAGAAGGGTAGATTGCTGGCCACGAAGGTCACACAGGCACCACGAGGGGTCAGCTCGTTGGTCAGCATATCTTTGGGCAGCGATGCAACCAGCAGGCCGTAGCCAATGAGGCCTCCCAGTAGCTGGGCCACAAAATAGTAAATGGCCGTCAGCCACGTTGTCTGGCCGTACACCAAGCTGGCCAGCGTCACGGCGGGATTCATATGGGCGCCCGACACACAGCCAAAGCATTGGATGGCGATGAGGACGGCGAGGCCAAACGTAAATGAGCTCTGGAACGCAGAGTTAAGGATCGTCGATGAATTCGTGCAGCCCATGCAGCCGATGTAGACCAGGACGGCTGTGGCGAACAGCTCTCCAAAGAATTTGGCAACATTTTGGAGCACTTCATTCCTGCAAGAGATACCACAAAGATCTGTATTAGAACCTGGACCTGGATCAACCGCCGAATTGCAGCAGACACGCGCGCTTGAGTGCACTTGCCTCGTCTGTACACCTTTCTCGACCATTCTGCCAGCTACGTTGATTAATAAATATCAATCGCAACGTTCTAACCCCACGCAGTTCAACGCGCAACTGAAGCCAGCGAATCTGATTCGGAGACTGCACCGTCGGTGGTCGATTGTCGTCGGTGGTCGGTGGATGTCGGTGGTTGTCGTTGGTTGTCGTTGCCCGATTAGCGCTGCTACTCGACCCATTGACAGGTACTTGCAATGCTCCACGCCACACCCGCTCCTCCCCCCAGCCACGTTGCAGCAATAGGCATTAATCTTCAACAAGGGCCATTATCAATTATCGAATTATCAAATGCTAAAACCAATTATCAGCTAACTTTACTTTATATATACTTATATATTTGTGTGCTTAATTCTTAATATTACTATATATGTATGTATGTACATATAGACCCACATTTTCAGAACCTAGTCTGCTAGTACTACTAAATATTTTGATAACCATCTTTAAAGCTGTTGGAAAGCACTTCAGAAAAAAAATTGGTTTTCTTTTTCTATTCCGTTCAGTGATATGCATTTATGCCCAATAACATTCCTGATTAGCAAATCCAGCTGGAGTATGTGATTAAGCATAGCTGAACAGTTGCTACGACTAGCATATACCCTAACCAAGTGTGGAATATCACAGCTCGATTAGATTGTATACCCCCACTAATCGTAGGAGTATGTGTGCAATGTTCCTATATGTTTCTTCTTTTTGTTCAGCATTTCTCCAAACTTAAACATAGTTCTATTGCAAAACTAACATATCCTAATCAATTGTATGCTCATCTCAATGTTTGTCTATTTTTTATTTTTTAACTGGAATATAATTTCATAGTTAACTTAATGGACTATCATATATCCTAACCAAATTCTAAGTATATATCAAGGTTCAACTTTCTGTTCATTTCATTATTAAACTTAGCTCGAGTGTAGAATTGGCACGACTAGCATATACCCTAACCAATAGTAAGCATATCACTCTGCTTCTATCTGTTCACCTTTATGCGGAACATACATAATTTCACGTTTTATTTGTTGTCGGTTTTTCTTAGAGATCGTACAAAGAATTTTATATAGGCTTATCTTTTAAATTACTAGCATTTTGTTTGCCAAATTTATAGGTGCTCAGCGTGCACGTTCAATCATATTTCAATTGAATGTTTCATGCCTTTGGTATAAATGGTTTTATGCCATTTTTAGGGACGGAAAAGTGATATCAATCAAAAATGATATTGACACAATCTATCTTTCAACATGACGTACAACAGAGGGCAGAAGAAGCAGAACAAAAATTTAAACCTGAATCATTCTCACCTTGGCATAAACTTCATACTATTTTCTCATTCACTTTGATTTACTCGCACTAAAAAATATAAGTTACTTATCCTTACTTTTAATTTTGTAAAAATGTAGCAAAAAATAAATAAAAATTATATATTTATCTAAAACAATTTCTGAATAAATAGTCTGTGGCTATTTATCTGTATGATTGACAACTTTTTCTACAGCTGAAATCCCTTTTCTGATGTCCAGTCATGTGGCGTTTGTTGCCAACAAGTTTGCTAGGTTTTTTCCGAGCGTTATCAAATAAATCAAAAAAAAAAAATGATAATAATAATAATATTAATAATACTAAAAAAATTGATCTATCTTCAAGCACATTGAACGTTTAACGTCTAAAGTAGTAGATTAACTACTTTTCCACTCTGTCCCTGATAGACCTTGGCGTCTAAGCAAGCCAGACAACTCTAGTTTCCTGATCTCAATAATACAAATGAATATGTCTGTAGTATATACATATACATATATCTGATAGCTTTCCTGACGTCGAGCTATCTTATCGATTGGCGGTCTATTGAGACACCTTCTTTAATACACGACTTTAATTAGTGTCAGATTTTTAACAATATTGTTCTTTTTTTTTTTATGGCGCTCCATTTATTGTTGCTGCAATAGTTTCGATTTTCAGACTGATAAACATTTGGCACACGTTTTTTCCATCATATGGAATCGAAAGAAGAAATAAATGAAAGTCGCAGGAATTGTTAGTTTTAGTTAATGTGATTATATTAAACTTAAGCTTCACTTAAAGCTAATATAGCTTAAAGACGACCGCTAAACCTTATCCATGAAATTGATTTGGGCATTTGAGGTGCGCAGCTCAAGCACCTCTTCGCTGCGGCCCTTGAAGAACAATCGATAGATGATCGAGGTGAGTGCGGCGCCAACCAGTGGACCCACCCAGTAGATCCAGTGGTGCTGCCAGGAATCGTTCCACACCGCCGGGCCCAGCGAGCGGGTCGGATTCATGCTGGAGCCAGTGAACAGGCCCTGTGGGAATCGAGATTGCAGTTGTACGAATTACGAATACGCTCTCATTATACTCATACCGCCGCCAGGTTCAGGCTGGAAACTGTCAGGCCAAAGCGAATGGGCACCGAGTCCTTCAGCTTGGCATTGCGCGGATCCCACACCGAGCAGGCGACCATGGTCAGGAAGCAGGTGATCAGCAGCTCAATGAAGACGCCCTGCAGCACCGAAATGTCCTTGCTCAGGACTGTGACACAAACGCCCGCCGGCTCGTCCACACCGATGATGGCGTTCAGGGGCAGCACAGCCTTCAGCAAGCCGTAGCCAATCAAGCTGCCTGCCACCTGGGCCACCAGGTACGCGATGGCCATGTACCAGCTGAGGGCGCCGTAGATCAGGGCCGCCAGCGTGATGGCCGGATTGAGATGGGCGCCCGAAATGGAGCCGAAACTCTGGATGGCAATTAGAATGGCCAGGCCGAAGTTCAGGCTCAGCTCGAAGTGTGAGTTGAGAAACAGGGGCGTGGTCACACAGCCCATGCAGGCGATGAATATAAACGTGGCCGTGCCCACCAGCTCAGCAAAGAAGGCGGCCACTCGCGCTCGATTCTCGGCACGCAGCTTCAGGTAGCGCCATCGCGCCCTGGAGCTGGTGGTGGAAACGTTAATGGTTAACCTCTGCTGCGACATGCTAGCCAAATACAACTGAGCCAACTGTCTGGGCCCGTGGGCCTAGTTAGCCTACTGTTGGCTCCGAGCAGCGCAAGGTTTCGACTTTAAATTGGCCCCTAATCAATCAATATGAATTATAAAACCTTAATGCTAATTATTATGAGAATTTTTTGATTTTTTTTCTGGTTTTTTTTTCGTTTAGATATGGGGCTTTTCACTATTTGCTATTGTCATCGTCTAGTCAACCCCATTCTCAAATAAATAGATAATTTATCATGCTTCGAGCTCTGAGAATTCCTTGCCCACATTGCCACCCGGCGTGCCACTTAATGCGCAATCTTATCACCAGGAGATCCATGCATATGGCGCCTCAACTTGGCCAATACGCGCACTTATCGCAGAGAACATTTGAGTCATGCTCAATGACAGCTACCCCAATGCTGGCCTACTTTTAGGCGTCCATAGTTCGTATGGATATTGAATAAGTTTATAACTAAATAAGATTAGAAAGGACTAACGGAGTCATGAATAAATTGTAATAGTTTTGAGGCAGAGAATTAGCAATAGATAAGTTTAAATATATGGTGTATAAGCCGACGTAAAAGTCATAGATACATAGATGATGTATAAACTGACATATAGAATGCATATAATCTTCAGAGATAAAAATAAATAAACAAAATAGATAAGTAATTAAAACTTATGATATACCATTCTTATATGAAACTAAAAATATACAAAAAATAAATTCATTTAATTTAATTTAATTTAAATAAAATAAAACAGTTGACTCACAACTGGAATTTCCAGATATTTTTAATGGTTTCCTATACAAAATTTGAAGTATTTCATAATTCATTTATTGATGCATATATAAAATATATTATATTTCATTTTCACGCCCAACCCAACTCAAGAAAACCAATTTGCCTCGAGATAGAAAAAATTTCTATATGCTTTATTAATCGATGATTTCTATTAGAGTACAACAATTGCTTTAATATAGAAGTCGTCGATAACGAGCTTAGCTTAAAACTAATTAGATTTTCTTTAAGTGTGTGTGTATGTGTGTGTGTGCCCTGTACAGTGGGGCATTTTTGGCACATTGTTATAGAAAATTGTCTATGAGAGCTGAACATCCTCCAGTTGGCGCAGTTTCTCGTCCGAGACGACCTGGGCCTCCACAACCTCTCGCCGGAAGACGGTCTTGTAGGCGATGGCAGTGATGCCAGCACCGCTCAACGGTGCCAGCCAATAGATCCAGTGCTTGAGGAAGTTGCCGTTCCAGAGCGCCGGCGCGAAAGATCTGGCTGGGTTCATGCTGGCGCCAGTGAAGGGTCCCTGCAAGCGAAATTCAGGAATATTACGTAAAAAATTGCTCACTCTCAGCTATGTGCGACATCAACTTACCGCGGCACAGGCCAAACAGGCAATGGCCAGGCCAAAGCGTATTGCCACCGAGTCGTGGTGCTTGGCATTGCGAGGATCCCAGACGCCGCAGCAGACAATAATGAGAATGCCGGTGGCAACGAACTCAATGCCGAAGGCCTGCAGATTGTTGACCTCCGAGTGGGGCAGGGTCACGCACAGGCCGTTGGGCACATTCAGCGTGGATGGTGGCAGCAGGGCCATCAGCAGGCCGTAGCCAATGAAGCCACCCAGCATCTGGCCGACAAAGTAGACAAAGGCCATGGGCAACGAGACCAGGTCATAGATGTACGCAGCCACCGTGACTGAGGGATTCAGATGGGCGCCCGACACACAGCCAAAGCATTGAATGGCAATGAGCACTGCGAAGCCGAAGTTCAGAATGATCTGCAAATGATTGTTGGGAAAGAGATCTGTTTTCACGCAGCCCATGCAGCCGAGAAACACCAGAATCGCTGTGCCCATCAGCTCGGCCAGGAAGCAGCTGATTTTATCCAATGTCGATGCCTTCATTTTGAATACCTTCAAACAACTGAAATGCGAAAGGTTTACACCATTTAATTAGCCAACTCGACGGGTTTGTTATTATTTCTGCTTTCGCACTGCCATTAGCAGGCAAGTAGCCAGGGGGTGGGGTTGGGGGGGGGTGACAACGTTGTGCGCCTACACAAAATCAAATCAACTTCATCAATCATGCTCGAGCATTAGCCACAGGCCATCCATGCCTAAGCCTTTCAATTAAATTTGATCTTACGCACACACATAAACATAAACACACGCACACACACACACACACACACACACATGCACTATGAGTTTCTGTCTCTATTATAGAGTGTTCTTATGTTGCATTTGCTGTTTTGGCTGCTGCAATTGATTTTTATGTTGCGAATTTGCATTGATTTTTCCAACTATTCTCGGAGAGGCCAGCTGGTCTAAACATATGTCTGCTAGTTGAACTACTCAGCTGCCATATGGCTAAACTTTCTCATAAATATCCTAGGAGAGAGGCTGGCAAATGTTGCAGAGCTGAATAGAAAATATAGAAAACTGATAGGGAGAAACTAGACGACTAAACGTTTAGCTAATTAATTTTTAATTTTATTAGTTATTATTTAAATATATATTAGAACATTTTATATATAATGTGTTTTAATTTTAATTTGGTTATTATTATTATTATTATTATTTAAATTTGTTTGTATATAATTATTTTTAGTTTTATTTTATTTTGTTATTATTTTTATTCAAATTTAAATATATATTAGATCATTTATGTATATATATTATTTTTTAATTTAATTTTTTTTATTATTATTATTTAAATTTAAATAATATTAATTTATATTTTTATATACAATTTTTTATTTTATTTTTATTTTGTTATTGCTATTATTTAAATTTAAATATATATTATATAATTTTTAGATATAATAATTTATAATTTTTTTATTATTATTATTATTTTTTTTTTTATTTGAAATATAAAACTTGATTTCAGGCATACAAGATTTTCAGGCCAGGAATAAATTTCTTAGAAGAACTTTTTATTTATTTGCTCGCACTTTTGTTTTTTTGGGTCACACATAATTAGTCGAATATTCGTTTTTTGCTCTTCATAAAGTCTATATTTAAATCTTTTTATTGACAAATTATTGTATGCTATTCGAAAGTAAATACTTCATATTTACTATTGGAAATAGAAAAAGAAAGTAAAATAAAATAAATTTATTTTAAAAATAATAAGCAAAATTTAAAGGAATTTAATTTTAAAACTAAAAAACTAAATTTTCAGCTAACATTTCAAACTAAAAAACATTTTTTAGATATTTAGATAAAAAATAAAAAAGAATGTAAATACAAATTATTTACATAAATACGACAGCAACTGTTCTCAGAAAAATTCGTAACACTCTATATATTTTGCATGCCTCAAGCTGGCAAAATATAATAATTTCATGGCATATTTAAATTATAAATATAAAATTTTTATAGAGCCATATTTTTTCTTGCATCTAATGCTTTTTTAAACAAATACAGTTTTCTATTTATTTTATGCACAATTTTTTTGCTCATTTTGTTCATTTGAAGGTCAAATTGGGTGCCAAAGTTTGCGTAATTTGTTTTTTAAAAATACATAATTTAGAAAAAAGCACAATCTATATAATTTTTGTTTTTTTATAACCAAAAAGTTTTTTATGGAAGTTTATTTTTGATATTTACCGATTCAAGCACTCGCGACTCATGCTAACGGTATTTGTGTATTCTATAAATATATATATATAGAATATATATGTTTGCGTATGTCTTTTGCTGAGTTACAAACTCGATCGAGCAGCTCCACTGTCAATGTCAGTCTGAGCGTTGGAGTGTCACTGGCAAATATTTATATATGTATATATCCAAAGTGCGCCAACTTATATATCTTCTGCGTAAATCAAACGCCAACCATTTTTAGCTGCGAGAGACCCCAGAGAGGCAAATTAGCTAACAGCAAATCCTCCACGAGCAGCGAACGATGCTCGATGCTCGATGCCCGCCTCGCGATGCTGAGCATCAAGACACGAGCCGAGTCGCGTCTCCAGATATCGTCAGGCAGAGATATCACACTCTCTGCACGTTTTACAAGCGCACATGCTCAGCGCTCTCCACTTATTACGAAAGCTATATTTAAAAATAACAGCAATATAAGTAAATAGTGTCTGCTCTTATCAGGCAGCGTTCATATTCAACAGCTCCTCCGACTATATGAATGGGCTTGAATTATCAGTAAAAGGTTCACAGCAATATATCTACAGTATTTACACGGGTGACGTTTACTGCAATTCGCACTTTAAAAGGTTTACTTATCAGCAAAAATAAGGAGCAAGGCTTTAATGGGGAGTGCCTGACTGGAAGATGCCCTAAGCGAATCGATTTGAATGAAAGTTTGTACTAGATGAAGATTAAAATTTAGTAATATAATAATATTAATATGACTATATTTATATGTATATATAATGTAAATATCCATCTGCATAAATGGCTGAAGATATTTAGAGGAAATTCGATATATGTATCTGTCATTACTTAAACATTAATCAGATTACGAAAAGAAGTATTAGAAAAGGCAAAACCAAATATTGAACATATCGAAATCTTGAATGGACAACTTCAGTGCTCTAGCTCTTAAAGGTTTCAAGATTGAGCTGATGGACACAGAGATTGACTCGCAGACAAATAGAATGATCGAGAATTCCATATCGATTCGTTTCTTACTCCTAATCAAAGAATGTTTATACAATGTTTATATATACATTTACTCTTTAAAAAAATAAAAAACATTTACTCTCTTTATCAATAATCAATGAACGACATCAATCAGTGCAGCGGCTATCAGCGTATCGGGCGCTGTCAGTCAACAACACTGACGCAATTGTTGAAGCAGCAGCAATATCAAGTGGCAAATTGCAAATTGCGTGCCACGCAATGTGTGTACATAAATCAGTGCAACAATTCACATCTGATTCTGTGGCACTCGTCTATCAAAGCCCTGCACGCAATACCCCATTAAATGTCTCAATCGTCATTGCAATTCAATTGAGCAAATGAAAAAGTAACCCAAACCACATGCTCTGAATGAACACGGAGCTGATATGCAATCTGAAATATATATATATATATGTACATACATAATATTTGTATATATGTATACATAATAGACATATAATAATTTTTCGCTCGGCATGTGGCTAAATATAAAATGTTTTTTTTTTTTTATTGTTTATTTCATTTTTATTTTTTTGCAATTTTTTTTTTTATATATTTTTTTATTGCACAATCTGAACACGATAACCTTTCTGATCTTAATCCCGTTCTCATAAAAACAAATTAAGTTCGCTTGCGTTCGTCCACCTATTCGTAATCGCCGAGGTATAATGCCAATGGGAAATGTTTCTCTGTCGAGGGTATTTTCAGTTATTTGTGGAACATACATATGTACTTTATATGAGGAAATGTTTTTAAATCCTATATTAAATATGTATAGGAATATATTCATATATTAAATATTAAATGTATATTTTCTGACACAAATACAGAGAACTGGTAAAGAATGATATCTTCTGTTTACTTATTACTACAGTTCATCCCAAGTTCAGTTGAATATGTTTACTATGTATATGAGTTGTAATCTTAAATTTTTTACCTAAAAATCTGTTACGAATCATTTTTCAATGCCAAGTCTCAGGCTCACACCTTCCTAACTTTTTCCTATACCCATTAATTCATTAAAAATCAATTCACTATGTTTCTATCATATCTGCAAATTCATAAATAATCATATTGCTATATATACATATTAGCTGCTATATCAATAATTGATTTAATACAAAGTTTAAAGTATAAAATTCTCATCAATTTGCCATTATATGTCACATCTATACCTTAAACAAATAACACCTTTATATGGTAAATGTGCAAGTAAACGAACTTTATTTTTATAGTCAGTGTCTACGCATCGAACAGTTGCAATTGTGAATGCGCGCATGGGAGTTACTCAACTGTTTAGCGCTTTTCACAAATGCCCAATGATAATATTTGTAATTGTCTTTTGCTGGGGTTACGAGAAACGTTTGGCAAATAGCCAACGTAAATATTATGTTAACTTATTGACAGAGAGACATAAACGTGTGAGAGAAAGAGATGAACAGAGTAAAAGCACGAGAAAGAGCTCATGCGTTTTGGCAAGGGGAATGTATCTAAATGGTTCATCTACGAAATATATAAAAATAAGTATGCCAAAATAACAATTGAAAAACTATTTCTATTATATCATTAAACAAACCAAGCACGTTTTGGCCTAAAGCAAAAAAGCAAAAACCATATCAAATCAGAGCTGTGCTACCCAAACGGAACTTGTCCGCAGTTGTTTGAATTTATGTCCAAAGTGTGCGCTATGCAAATAAATCAATTATCCATAGCGGGAATCGTGAGCTTTTTATTATTTATAAGTTTTTTGTTGTTAATTTTAATTTTGTCTTCAAACAATTCGCTAATTGATTTGCCCGGAAGGATCACGCAGTAGTTGCGCAGCATATCATGAATTAGCTGCATGTAAAGCGATTCGATTTGATTAGCGCTGGATTCCTATATGAATAATACTATTTTTAAATAAGAAATCACAACTTTTCCAATAAGAATAAATGTGTTAATTTAGCATTTAATTGGCGGTTTAATGAAAGGAATGGCACCGCAAGCAGTAGCCATTGATAAGCCTCAACGCAATGCTGTTGAGCAGCAAGAGAGCTTTTAAAGAGAGTCGAGCGCGAGCTTTTTACAGCTTTTATGTAGACTTTCCATTCTGAAACTTGTTAAGAGGATTTTACGCTAGAAGCTTTGTTGCTGAGCTTTCGCGTAGACGCTTTTTGTGTAAGTGGCAAAGCTTTTGACGATCTTTATATATTGAAGCATACATTCATAACGGCTCACAGAGAAATAAGAAATTTTTAGCTATTTTAATTTTTTTAAGTTTTTTCGGTACGCTGATGAACGGAAAATTTTAGGTAGTTTAATTTTAATTTTAAATTTAATATGAGTATGTTAATTATTATTATTGATTTTTCTAATATGAATATTGGTGTATACTTTTATTTATTTTTAAATAAATATTTTCATATAAATAAACTTTTTTTTTTATATTTATAGTTAAATATTTTTATAAATTCTGTTATATTTAGATATATATATTATAAAACAGAATCTATTTTTGTACTTTTGTTTAAGGACTTAGTGAGTGGATTTATGAAGATCTTTAAAGCTGGGATGAAATGTAGAAAGAGACAGGTATAAATACTTAAATCTAGAACATATATTTATATATACATTCATACTTTCCACTATCTCAATTGAAACATATTTCTAAACACAATCATATTGGTCTCAAGTAGAGCATACTAATCGCATATTCTCTATTCAGAGGCATCACACTTCGAAAACATAATTCAACTAGCGTAGTGGGTCAAGTTTTTTAATTGAGAGGTGCTTAAGAAGATTGATACGAGATATCTGGCGATAATACCACTTCGAAAATGAAAACAAGCAATTCAATCCCCAAATGAGTTTTGTCTGCAATCACACATAGAAATAATCAGACATACATAGATAGATATGTACATACATAATTGCTTGATAATTGAGTAGCACAATTTGGAAGTACTTAATTAGGATTTTGGCGTTAAGTGATCAGACAGCTATGCCAGCACACATGCACACCTTATCGCTTAGATATCGCATTTTCGACAGACAATATTATATGTTTTTGTCATTGCCAGCCGTGACGAATGGCGTTTGGTGTGACATGGGACTGTGGGATGGCGCAATAACGTGTTTCCACTTCCCGATTGGTGTGTACGATGTATCTACTATTTATTGGAGCGCATCTGTTTTGATACGCTTGTCGCGTTCAGAGTGCGCTGCATCTTGTTTCCATGTCACATTGATAACTAATTCAGCTCATTAGACATATTTGCCACGGAATGGGCTGCGGCCCAGTACTTAATATGCTGATAAGCTCTATTGATCAGCGCTGCGCATGACATTGAACGGCCAAGCAGCCAGGCAGTTGGGCAGTTGGGCAGCGTCCTGCCCGAGCGTACACATACTTATAGTACATACTGTATACTATGCCACTGTTGCTGCTGACTTATAGCTGTTTGTACTGTAAGGCGCTTATCAATGGCATTATTATCAGCGGGAAGCGTTGACGTTTTATTGCGCAACACGTTTAAAGCCAACAAAGCGCCAGCGCATGCTACTTCAGTGGGGCATAGCTTCTTTTTATGGGCCCCGCTGGGCGAAATTCGCCGTTCGAAATTTGAACAGGCCCGAAATGTCTTAGGCGAGTGTCGCAGCGAGTGTTCGTATTATCGCCTAGATATCCATAGGCATAAGGCATGGTCAGAGACTTTTGGCCAAGACAGCCGACAAAGTTAGTGAAGGTGTGTGTGTGTGTGTGTGTGGGCGTGGTAACGCCTTATCGCACTCACATGATAGAAGACGGATGGCTGTCAACCTCGAAATAGCGCTAAACATCACATAAATAACCGTTATATATTTCAACTATTTTTAAGCACTTAAGAACTTATCACGAGATCTGAGCTGCAGCCAAAGAGACCCCCAACAGCTTATCTTTTTGTTATCACTAGCAATAGGCGAGTCTATAGAACTAAGTTCAGTTCGTATAACAGATAGTATATATGTACTAGAAATAGGTGAATCGTATCACTTGCTATTGCTATTGATGTTGCTACTACTATAACTAAAACTAGCATTCCTATTGAATCTGCTACTACTATAACTAAAACTACCATTCCTATTGTATCTTCTACTACTATAACTAAAATTATTGCTGCTGCTACTACTATAAATAAAACTATCACTTATACTGATGCTGCTACTACTATAACTAAAACTATCACTCCTACTGATGCTGCTACTACTATAACTAAAACTATTGCTGCTGCTACTACTATAACTAAACCTACCATTCCTATTGCTGCTGCTGCCACTTCTACTACAACAACTTCTACTACTACTACTCTGCTGCTACTGTTACTCCTATTACGACTTCTGCTACTACTAATCCTACTACAAGTACTACTACCACTACAAATACTTTATTATCACTTCTACTACTACTACTACTACTACCACTAGTGTGCTTCCCATCGTAACAATCGTAGTAGCTGGGCGTTCCCTCATATCTTTATTAAGTTATGCGTGATGCAAATGCAAGTTTGATTATCTGCTCAATTATTAATAAGTTTATATGAATTGCAATTACTCGCTAGCTGTTTAATTATTTGCTTTGAGTGCGACTCGTGCTTTAATTATCACGTTATCTACATTGCTGCGAGTACCCTCTGCTGGCAGTACTAGCTACCAGAAGGCAGGCACTCATATTGCCCTAGGTTCTCGAAGCCGCTGGCTGGCTGGCTGACTGGCTGGCTTATGCAGAGAGATGTCAATAAATATCGATTTGTGTTCTAATCAGAACCTCTGCAATGAGCCATAAAGTAATATTATTCAGAGCGAATATCTATAAGTGGTTCTCGATAATACGGCCATAAATCAGAAGTCAACTCTGAAAGTGTGGGCAGTAAAACAAAATCAAATTCGAATCGGAGAACAGCTCCCCTACGCACTACGCTGTCATATTTTGAGCTTCTTAACTGGAATGCGGACAGAGCATTTAAAAGGCCTTCAATGCTGTCACTTTGGTTGCTTTATTGATCGGCATTTGCTATTACAAAACAATGCTGATCTCATCGGAGTAGGTACCAGAAACAACAACAACAACAACAACAACAACAACAATAATAATTATAATTAAGTTTCTATCACGTGCGTATACTTAATGTCACATTGTCTCTGAACACCGAGATGGAAGAAGGTGTGTAGCCGGCATATATCATATGTCAACTGATGAATGTGACACCTGACCACACGAAATAGCTCAATTCTGATGCGAAATCTTCCATTTTAGCAGGCATACGATAATCACATTTATTGAGTTATCAAAAACTCAGATGGGACAATATTAAACCTGCGTGTGGCTCGATGAGCTCCATTACATATTAATGGATTTATCCAAAAATATTTGGTGCAAATTAACAAGTTGCGAATATCTTTCAATTAGCTCGTCCATTAGAAAACCCCAAGACTCGACGTCAGGTGTCACACGGCTTACATAACTCTCTGCTCATCATCAAAGGGCGAAACACGCCCACCAAAGAAGATTCCAAATATTTAGGTATATATATGGCAGTGGAAAATATCGCACAGCTCAAATGCTAGCTGCTAATATATAAGGTATATATATAATTTAGAAAATAAATAATAGATTGTTGAATTGCGTTAACACGTGCTGAACTGAGCTAAGTCTACGTCAGAGATCTATATACCCTGTGAGTGTGAGGGCAGTAAAAGGGAAATATCACAGTCTGGTTAATAGTAAAAGCTATAATAAAAACTCATAGCTGTCTAAGGTTTAAGTACCTGATGAATGCTTACTAATAAAAAGGTAGATTAAAAATTGCAAAGGTGGCAAGGGTTTATAGACTAGTTATAGAAGTAGTAAAAGGTATATTAAAGTTGGAAATATGTTAGATCTTTATATACCTGGCGAGCAGAAATAGTAAAAGGTCTGTTAACAATAATCATGTAGTTCTATATATACCCTATAAATGTTAATACCAGAAGCTATACTAAATTGCTGATAGTTATTGAATCATATCTATATTATCATTTTGCTAGTGAGGAAGGCCAGGGAAAGGCCAAAGCTAAAAACAAATTAAGCAATTTTTTTGCTGCTGATAAGTTTGATTAAGTGTTTACTCTAGGGAATATCTATAGACTAGACACTTAGACAAAATTATATAAATTATTTGATTTAAGTGCTGCGAATTGTTGAAAAAATATTTAACGCATTTTAGCCGCTGATAAAGAAACTATTGAAAAGTCCGTTGATAGATAATACTAAAAAAAAGAAATCGTTAAAATAATCTAATAAATATTAATTTATAATTTTCCTGCTATTCTACTGATATGATTTTGGTCTGTGACGGTTATTTAATAACTACGTTTAGTTCACTTTTTGTAGTTGAGTTAACTAGCGACAATAATAGTTTCTAAGGTAGTTGTTGTTTAGTTTGACTGGCTACATTCTTGACTTTGAACTCATGCACAAAAGAGAAGAAAAGAAATTGACTGCTGCAGCTGAAACCGGCTCCGTTCGAACCAGTTGACTGTCTAGATATTGCAATATTTTACATGAATAGCTTTCACCTAAATGAAAATCACTGCCAAATTAATATACTCCTCTCTTTTGCTCCAACATGATTTGGTTAACAGGAATTAAACTCTTCTTACCTACAAAAATTTATTATAGTCGTATTTAAATTGTGCTCTGGCATAACGGTTGTTATCATAGACATCAAACATAACCGACAAGGTATTATTTCTTACAATTAAGATTAGAATAGATAGAAAACTATCACTTCTATGTATTTGCATAAGCATAGTCTTGAAAAACTTTGAAGATCTCAAATCGTGGTTTTACTTTTCATATTTGTAAAATAATTTGAAAGTTATATCATATCAAAGAACTTTTTGTTTGACATCTTTAATTACTTTTAAAACTACGAGTGCAAGCAAATATAAAGTTATTAATAAACTTCGACCGAAGCGATCAAAAAACTTAGACTTCCTAAAGCTATTTTTAGCTAATTTATTATTATTTCCTGCATTGCTGTTCCAGAATATAAAATTCTTCTTTTCACTTTCTTAAATTTATTCAAATAAATTACAGAGTAACTGCAAGTCAATAAATTTAAATTTTATATTTTATATTTGTTTAGCTCTTTTTAATAAGACGCACATAAATATTTTATCTGGTTTGAGCCGCAAGGCGAATGAAATAATTTTGTATTATCATTTTCTTTTTTTGGGTGTTTGCTCTTATTTGGCATTCAGATAAAATTCATGGCTGTATTATTATAAACATGCTAAATGTGTGAATTAAGAGCAATTATTGACATAACGTACAAAGCAACGCTGCGATTATGAAGTAAATATGAAAAATAATAATATTAAATGAATTCAAATTCAAATTGAGCAACTGAAGTTCAGTCTCTTGTGGATCGTACGATTCTAGTCTAGTCTAGTGGCATATGCACTATTTGGTTATCAAATAGAATTGTTGACCCTGCGCCAAATCAAATTGCAATCTTTTTTTAGTTTAATGGTAATTTTGATAAGAGGCGAATGGAACGCGCACAGCGCGCGCATTTGTCAAGAAATGCGTGCATAACACATGTATAACACTTATAGAAACCAAAAAGCAAAAAAAAAAGAAAGAAGAGACAGAAAAAACTGGAACAACATGCATATAGAGTGTATATTATAGACACAGAGCAGCAAAAGTATCAGCTGCACATACATACATATATGTATATATACATATACACTTATGTATGTATGCATTTGTGTATTTTCGTAATATTTCCAAAGACCTGAAGTCTGAATGTGTTTAAAAATAAAAAGTTTGCTGTCGCATGCAAGTGCGGTTAAAATGTTTTATCATTTTAATATGATTTCGGCTTATTTTTATGAATAACTTGTCAGTGACTGTTAATGCAATATCAGAGCGAAATCAGTTAAGGTACTTGAAAGTAACTGAAATGAGCTTTGAACTCGCCGTATCAGCGGCGTATCTCTCTCTCTCTCTCTCTCACTCTATATATATATTTGTATATTTCAATTTTGATTCACTTCAGTACCTATAGCTTTATATATATATATATATTCTCATTCAATTCAAATTCACCTCAGACTCGATTCAAAAGTCTTGCCAATAAATATTGCCTGTTATATAAGATGGTTTATAATTCTATGCGCTATCTCCCACGTGCAATATTTTATTAGCCATTGCATTTAATGCAAAATAATGCACATAATTATAAGCCAATAATGCGGCAGTTAATAAACAACAACAACAACTGCAACAAATATAATAATAATGTATAATGAAAATCGCCAGCACTAGCTAAGTTACAATGTATATGGGATAGAAGGTAGAGCGAGGTAGAGCGAGGTAGAGTCGGATCGGTTCGGGTCGGGTCGTGGGTTTGTACATTGTTTTTGATATTCAAGCAGGCGCACAACAACAATTAAATGCCATTTAATCAATATTAAGTACATAAAAAGCAGCAACTGTAGATAGCGTCTAGGCCGACAAAGGCCAGGCCCCAAAAAATAAAAACAAAAATATGCACATACGATAAGCTTGGATATGAATAACTTTAGAGCTCTGCAGCTCGATTCACAATTTTCGCTGGCGATTGCTATCAGCATTCCACGCGCAACATATTTAAATGAACTGTTAATTAAGTCACAAGATTTGCTTAGCACACAAGACACAAGAATTAGAGCAGGTAATTACCTAAAAAGGCTCAGGATCGGATAGAACGGTAGCGCACCAACTGCGGTGTTCAATGAAAACTGAATGGTCTTTGCACTGGATGCCTTTTTATATAGATCAAAGAAATGTCTTTGAACAGTGACAGCAGAAGCAGAAGCAGCAACAGCAGCAACGGCAGCGGCAGCAGCAGCCACGTGAAGAGAGTTTAAATTTCTCTTAGTATTTTTTTGCACTTTTGATGAAATTTTGAAACAAGTTTTCTAATTAATTAGTGTTTGACGCACACACTCACGCACTTGCCGAAGCAGCTGACTGGGAACTAACCTGCGCTTTTGTCGATCGTTTGATTGCAATTAAAACTCTTGAAGGCAGCAGCGAAAGGCGCGCGCGATCAACTTCGGCAGCGCGAAACAAGAAAGCAACAATAACAAAAACGAGCTTCAGCCACCATGGCGTATTATTGTTGCTTATTACTGAAAGCAGCGCAGTCGACGACGAGTCGAAACTTTGCTGCTTATCAATCGTAAGAAGAGCGAAAGAGAGAGCAGCAAACGAGCTCGAGAGCGAATGGCATCGTGAGAGCGAATGCCGTCGTGAGAGCGCGCTCGTTTGAGTGTGCGCCAGCGCAGCGAGCTTTTTCGACGTGTTGCTGTTACGGAAGGCGTGCGTACGCTGCAGATAAGCGATAGAGATGTGCTGCGTAAGCTTTTGTTTTTATTTTTGGCTAGGCATTATGTAACGTAAGCAGAGCTAACGAAGTTTTTAAACGGTAACTTTCGTATATGCAAATAAATGTGTGCTCAACTTGCTGTTGGTATAAGACATGGACACAGCTTGTATAAAAGCTTATTCTTGTTGGCGTATGAGCACAATGTTATGGCTGTTATATTTAAATAACTAGTATTCTTTTAATTAGAACAAAGAGCTGAGCGCCCTTCAACGTTTTGTTTTGTGAATATATGTTTGTTTATATAAGAGTTTTTTTTTATACTCGTGTACAAACATACCCTAAATCAATTAAGTTTATACGTGCTTTTGTTGTTATGTGAAAACTGAATTATATATTTAAGCAAAATTCAATGAATTGAAATACCTTGAAATTTGATACGTTTACAAATAAACAGTAAACAGTTATTAACTATGTATTATGCATTACTGCCCTCGACTGAAACATTGAATATTCCAATTTTGGCGCAGTTCTGCTTAACAAACTAATTTATTTTGTCATAATATTAACAAACACAAAAGATCAATGAAAATGTAAAATCTATTAGATCATTGTTTCAATGCTGATATTATACGCTATCATTTTAGGCTATCAATAGCATAGTAAACAAAGCCAAGTCAATTTGGGCTAGCGTGAGCTTAGCCTAATTAAATTTTTTAGACAATTTAATGAGAGCACTGAACCGTTAACTGACTTATCAAAATATCAAAAATACATAAAATAATAATAGCTAAATGTACTTATATAAAAAATATAAATATTTAGCCCCAGTAATGCCAATATAGCCTCTTTGCCGTCAAATCCAAATGATGCTAGGCTTAGCTGGAAAATTTTCTTTGGCGGAAGTCTAGCTGCTGATTATAGCAGATGACTGAAAGCTTAAATGACCTCTGCCATGCGCATATAACGGCTGCTGCCTTGTGGAGATGTCGAGGCCAATAGAATATTTAGCCAACTCCACATTGAATTTATAAACAAAAAGTGATATTTAAAGTTAATGCGAGCAGATTATGTATTTAGTTAGAATTCAATTAATATATGCTTTAGGCACAGACGATCGAAGATCTTTAAATTGCATAATTATGTAACTATTTAGGTGTAGTAAAAAATGCGGCAAGAATTTTTATTATTATTAAATTTTGTTAATAATTATTTTATTATTTATGATATAAGTGGGTTTTCTTTTACTTTTTTAGCTCTGTAAATTTAAGTTGTAGAACTTTCTGTTATTCTATATGATTAATTTCTAATCATAAGTACAGATTTTAAAGCAGACATTCTAGAGTATAATATAATGCTGCTTTGCAATCATTAAACATAGCTTTCAATATTCGCAAACCATAAATCCTTCACTCTTGCTTCAACTGTCATCATTATCTTAATAAATCTAATTGTAATTGTCAACTAACATGCTTGATTACATACAGATAAAGACAGATAAACTTGTAAGCATTCATTCCATTGTCTAAGCGTCACGCCCCTTTGTTGACAAAGCCATTCATCAGTTGGCATCAATCACAGCTAAAGATCTTCGTACTTACCTCTTGTGGTGCAACTTACCTAACGAGCTTTGATCCACGTAGTCCTTGGACTGATCCCAAACACACATTATCACTTATCACACACGAAAGTGAACTTCATTTACTATGCGGAAAATTTATGATTGATTTCACGAGGCTTTTCCCACAGTGCTCGGCATTGACTTTAACGATTCGGGAAGCATTTTATGCTTTGCTTTTCTAATTTGCGGCATCGTTTTGAAGTCGGGTCAAACCAGATATATTTTAATGATATCTATCTATGTTAATGTCGCCAATGGCCAATGAATTAATATCAAATCCGAAAATCAAATGGCATCAAATTGATGATTAACAATATTTGGTCATTAATGGGTTAACAGACGACAACAAATACATTGGGCCATTGAGCCACTAAATGATCGTGTCGTGATCATGTGTGAGTATTTCTGGTTGTGCCCATTCATATGATTTATTATGCTCACTTGATTTGGTTTGGCTTGGTTTGGCTGAACTGTTAACTGGCCAAGCTTGTTAAACGGCTTCAGCTCGTTTGTTTATTCAAGAAAAAGAACAAAGCCGAATTCGAATTCAATCAAGCTTTTTCTGTCTATGCCATTTCCACCGAGCTTTTGCTCTGCCGAAAATAAACAGACGCCAATAACGTAAAATAAATATAAATAAAAGCTGCCAAACTGTTGCACGTGACGTATACGCAATGCCCCAACGCCGTCAGCGAATGTGTGTCAAATCTTTTATTTGATTTTTGTTTGTGTTTCGCCTCTTGTTGTTGCTGTTTTTTTTTTCGTATATTTTTAATTGACTTGTTCAGGAAGTGTGCAGAGCATATTGGTTGGGTGTAATGCGATTTTAGCAGAGTTTTAGAGGTTAAGAAAGGTTATATTTAGAAGAGAAGTAGTTAAGAAGGAAAAGTTAAAGTAATTTCAGTAAAATGTAGTCTGCTCTTTTAGCCAAACTCTGTAATCTGAAATTTAACTATTTAAGCATAAGTTCACTGGGGAAATGTGGGGGCTGGGAAAATATGATATATTTGCAAACATAAACGCTAATTAGAAGCTGCAAATTTTTTATATTTTTCCCACTAATAACAACAAACTAACAAACTGCAAAATGTGCTAATCTTAATATTCGTTTCAAATTGGAGTTTGCAGTAAATTGTTTTTGCTTAACATTAATTGCTCAGACAGTATATATATGAATATATCTATACATCTATATATGTATATATTTCTTTTTTTTCAAATTTTAGTATGTTAATACGTTGCTACAGTCATTGACATCGTGCCTAATTGTAATAATTGAATATATTCCACAGTTTCGTAGCCAGAATTTCCCACATTTTACAGCTAAGCTTAGTGAAAAACTTCTTAGCATTGAAAAGAATAAAAAAAAATCATATATTCTTTAAAGTAGTAGAAGAAGTAGTTCTTGTAGCAGGCTCATTATGAACCTCTTCCACATACCCAACAAAAATGAAAGATATTTGAAAAACAAATGATAAAAAAAAATTATATCTTCTTCAAAGTGAAGTTTAAATTTGTAAAACTTGTAGCTGGCTCATTATGAACCCCTTCCACACACCCAAAAATTATAGATATTTAAATAAATTGTAACGCTGCTCGCTGCGTGAGCGAGCATTATGCAGTCGTTCACACGCAACTGCAGCAAACTTTTCAATTTTTGGTTTGTCACTTTGTCGCTTAATGATAAATGTGTTCGTTTTTAATGCGTTTAACTATATGCAACTATATTAATCACACCTTTTCATTATTTTCTTCTCGTTCGGCTGCAATTTGCAATTTGATTGTTGCTCCCCTCGATGCAGTTGTTGATTGAGCAAAGCGGCAATTGAAGGCATTGTTGGCTGTTGTTGTTGTTGCTGCTGTTGTTGTTGTGGCATGTTTACACTATTATATTGTTATACGCACTTTAGCCCTTCTTTCACACACACACACACACATACACACGCGACACTTGATATGCAAATTGTTTTTTTATGCAAAATATTGCAGACGCGACGAGGAACCTTTTGTTCACTTCTTGGATTTTTTTTTTTGCTAGTCTCAATGTTGTTCGCAAATTATATTTATACTTGTATCAGTTTTATTTGTTGTATTTTTTGTATTTTTTTCTAGTATCTTTTTGGATCTGCATGCACGGCCGGCTTAGCGCTGTTGCGACGCATGCGAATATTGCTTTTGGTTTGCCCAGCTACAGCGAGCTGACTGACAGAGTAACCGTCGACACGTCGACTACGAAGCTTAAATTCATCGCAGATGCCAGCAGCGGACAATAAATATAAAAAAAAAAAGCAAAAACAAAAACAAAAAGCAAACAAAACAAACATACATATATATATAAATATATCTATAGATATATATTGTATATATATATATCTACCTAGACCGAAAGCAACAACTAGACAAATGGCAGCAAGTGTCGTGTAAAACGACTTTTGGCGATGGGCTGAATTTGTTAGTGAATCCATTGCACATGTGTAAGCGACGAGGGTATTTGCATTTAATGCATGCGTATGTAACGGGTTCGAGTGAGACCAGAGTGCAGAAGACTTGACTTGTTGAGCCGATAATGAGAGTGAGACGGCTAATATGTAGAGCAAAACTTGCTAAGTTAGTATTTAAATTTAATTTCAGTAGATTTACTTTAAAGGAGATACAATAAGAGATAATAGAGAAACTATTTATATTGCAAAGAGAAAAGGCTTGTATATTTATATTATATTATAATACAGATATAAGAGACAGTCAGATTGCAAAAATAAAATAAAATATAATATAATAATATAATATAAAATAAAATAAAATAAAATAAAATAAAATAAGCGCTAGACCAAAGCAAAAGCTTTGAGACTCAAGGAATAAAATGTTTTTAATAAAAGAGTAACTTGGCATATTCATATATATATAAATTAATATTGATCAAATATTTGTCTAGCATTATTAAAGCTTAATTTATGCTAGTTAGTTGTATCATAAATATTACATAAATATTGTCTAAAATTACCTTTAGACTAAAAGTATTATTTTTTATTATTTATTAATTATTTATTTATAATTTTTTTTTTTTTTTTTTAGATAACTTTTTTAAAATAAATGCAAGTTATTTTCTTTGTATCATAAAGATATCATAAATATTTTCTAAAATTCCCTTTAGATTACAAGTTTTATTTTATTATTATTTATTTATTAATGTTTTTATTTTTTTAATTTACTTTTTACAAGTACATGCAAGTTATTTTCTTTCATATAATAGATATGTATGTATAGATAGTTATATATAATTTTATATATATAGTCTATTGCGAATCGTGCACTGCCGAGACACTTTTAGTTGCTTTACTTATTTTCAAATTTTATATATAGTACAGTATTTACTTTATATACTGTAAATCAAATACATATATACTAAATTTTTCCAATATCGATTAATCACTGGACTGCTCAGCAATTAGATCAACTAACGTATTTACTAGTCCTGTACTCCCAATTAACACACTCGTAGTTGCTTGACTTATTTCAACAATTCATATAGTATATAGACTAATTTGTGATATACATATCTAGACAGAATTTAGTTCAGGGTATTTCTTAGTCATGCCATTCCTTAACTAATCACTCTTGCGTTTTTTGCTTTACATATTTTATCGCTTTTGCTATTTTGTTGTTGATTTTTTTTGCTCCACATTTTCGGTTTTTGTTTTGATTCATGATTCATTTAATGCACGCTGAGATATGAATGTGAGAGAAATGGGCGTTTGGGCCAAAGGTTTCAATGACTTTTGGGTATTTCTTCGTTTGCTTACAGTTCCATAATTAATTAAATTTGAATTTTTCTCGCAGTGTGAATATATGAGATATTTAATATTTTTCGATAGTAATATTGTCATTTTAGGGCATCGATACTGGTGGCGGTTCGTCATAAAACCATAAAAAAATGCTTAGATATATTGACATCAACTACGTTGTATACACAGCAATAAATTGGGCGTGTGATAAGGCCAGCAATAAAAGTAGAATGCAAATGAAATAGACATTTGTTACTTTTATTATTTTATATCAAATAAATATTTGGACTACAGTTTAATATATGCATATATATATAGTACTGGCATCGTTTAATGCGATAAACATTAATCCACCAATGCTCGCTAATCAGTTCAATTCGATTCACTGCGATACTAAAAATAGTTCTGCTTTGAGTGCTCGGTCATGATATGGTATTAATTGATTGGGATCTGCCGATAAAAGCCAAGTGTTTTCAAGTGTTCTTGGCCAATGCTGATAATATAGTCGCAAATCAAAAATGAAATAAATCGATGTCGTTTAACATCTTCAACTGATTTACTGATTGCCTTCAAATAATCTAAGTTTTATATTACATGTTATAAAGGTAACTAAATAAAAAATTCTGATTTATCTACTAATTTTATTGCTGGGACAACTGGTTTTAGTTTATAGTCTATTTTATAGTAATATAAAAAATGTAACTTAAGGTGTGAACCAGTTAAAGCAACAAATCACAAAGAATTACGACAAAAGACTTGGCTGAATGAAGGAAACATTAAAAACTGTTGCATACTTTTGTGCGCGAATTAATTTGCTTCTTTATACACTTATACACTTTATTTATACACACAATTATTTATGTACTCAATGAATGTCAAATTGTAATAAAAATAGAAGCACATATTTTGCTGTTCTCATTTCTAGCTTTTATATTAATTATATATGTATTTGCATTTCTTTTAATAAACCCGCCTACGAGACAATACAAAATAATTGCAGCATACTTTTGGGCGGAAATATAAATGTGCGGAGGCTGATAGCAAAAGCTTTTCACACAGCAGTAGTATAAATAACTCCAACTCTTTTTTTGAACCCCCGAAACCCCCCCCCCCCTGTATACACGCCTGGCAACATTCATTGGAAGAATTGAGCACACATTCATAGTCAATTATAAGGCTAGGACGTCTATTTAGCGAGCAAATAAGATAAATACTTCCAAAAGTTTAAAAGATGTCCTTAGCATAGATGTTCCTTACATCGAGTCTTGTAGCAGTCAGCTTTTGTCAGGCAGCTGCCTTAACTCAAGTTTCAAGTTTTATTTTTGCAACATTCATTGGAAGAATTGAGCACACATTCATAGTCAATTATAAGGCTAGGACGTCTATTTAGCGAGCAAATAAGATAAATACTTCCAGCAGTTTCAAAGATGTCTTTGGCATAGATGTTCCTTACATCGAGTCTTGTAGCAGTCAGCTTTTGTCAGGCAGCTGCCTTAACTCAAGTTTCAAGTTTTATTTTTGCAACATTCATTAGAAGAATTGAGCACACATTCATAGTCAATTATAAGGCTAGGACGTCTATTTAGCGAGCAAATAAGATAAATACTTCCAGCAGTTTCAAAGATGTCTTTGGCATAGATGTTCCTTACATCGAGTCTTGTAGCAGTCAGCTTTTGTCAGGCAGCTGCCTTAACTCAAGTTTCAAGTTTTATTTTTGCGACATTCATTGGAAGAATTGAGCACACATTCATAGTCAATTATAAGGCTAGGACGTCTATTTAGCGAGCAAATAAGATAAATACTTCCAGCAGTTTCAAAGATGTCTTTGGCATAGATGTTCCTTACATCGAGTCTTGTAGCAGTCAGCTTTTGTCAGGCAGCTGCCTTAACTCAAGTTTCAAGTTTTAGTTTTGCGACATTCATTGGAAGATTTGAGCACACATTCATAGTCAATTATAAGGCTAGGACGTCTATTTAGCGAGCAAATAAGATAAATACTTCCAGCAGTTTCAAAGATGTCTTTGGCATAGATGTTCCTTACATCGAGTCTTGTAGCAGTCAGCTTTTGTCAGGCAGCTGCCTTAACTCAAGTTTCAAGTTTTATTTTTGCGACATTCATTGGAAGATTTGAGCACACATTCATAGTCAATTATAAGGCTAGGACGTCTATTTAGCGAGCAAATAAGATAAATACTTCCAGAAGTTTAAAAGATGTCCTTAGCATAGATGTTCCTTACATCGAGTCTTGTAGCAGTCAGCTTTTGTCAGGCAGCTGCCTTAACTCAAGTTTCAAGTTTTATTTTTGCGACATTCATTGGAAGATTTGAGCACACATTCATAGTCAATTATAAGGCTAGGACGTCTATTTAGCGAGCAAATAAGATAAATACTTCCAGCAGTTTCAAAGATGTCTTTGGCATAGATGTTCCTTACATCGAGTCTTGTAGCAGTCAGCTTTTGTCAGGCAGCTGCCTTAACTCAAGTTTCAAGTTTTATTTTTGCAACATTCATTGGAAGAATTGAGCACACATTCATAGTCAATTATAAGGCTAGGACGTCTATTTAGCGAGCAAATAAGATAAATACTTCCAGCAGTTTCAAAGATGTCTTTGGCATAGATGTTCCTTACATCGAGTCTTGTAGCAGTCAGCTTTTGTCAGGCAGCTGCCTTAACTCAAGTTTCAAGTTTTATTTTTGCGACATTCATTGGAAGATTTGAGCACACATTCATAGTCAATTATAAGGCTAGGACGTCTATTTAGCGAGCAAATAAGATAAATACTTCCAGCAGTTTCAAAGATGTCTTTGGCATAGATGTTCCTTACATCGAGTCTTGTAGCAGTCAGCTTTTGTCAGGCAGCTGCCTTAACTCAAGTTTCAAGTTTTATTTTTGCAACATTCAGGCGCGTAGCCAGAAAATTTTTTCAAGGGGGGGGGGGGTTTTCAGCAAATATTAAATACACATATTCGTACTTAGTAATATAAAAATTTCAAATTTTTTTTCTACAAAAGAATGTCTATTTACAATAAATAAAGTAATTATTTTATTACAAAAGTATCTTTCCAAATTTTCGACTATTTCGGGGGGGGGGTTTGAACCCCCGAACCCCCCCCCCCCCCCCCCTATATACGCGCCTGATGTAAATAAATTAAAAACCTTCAATCACATAGAAATAGCAATTGAAGAAAAAAACTTACGCCAACTCAACTAAGCAGTGTTTCAAACCACAAAAGCTTTGCTTGACATGCCACGAAGCTGGCTGCTATAAAAACCATTGCTCCTACATGAGAGCTTAACGACTCCACCGCTGACAGCTATATAACTGCGTGCTGCTCTCCTGCTTCGATTGGCAAACTTGAATAACGAACGAAACAAACTAACTGATTGGAAAGAGTTAGCTGGCGGGAATATCCAAGAAGAGATCAAAAACGTTGAGCTATAGCAGTCCGCAGCATGTGAACGCGATTAGCTGGAATTAACATGTGCCGCATGTCTCGCTAAAGTCGCTTCAATATTGACAGGGCCGCCGGGTATATCCGGTCTTAACAACTGACCGCCGGGCCAGGCCATTCGCTTTGTCTGCTTAATGTATGTAATCGATTTCACACTACTTTTTAATCACTACAAAACACATTTATTGTTTGCGCACAGCGAGAAAAGTTAAACAAAGCCAAGAGCAGGAGGTGGAGCTATACAAATTGACATGGCCACATTATTGGGCATCTGCAATGGCACTGGAAACTGGGCCCAAAACTCTCTCACGCCGTTAACACACAAAAGGTTTTTATTGTGCGTATATATGTGTATGTGTATGTGCTTATACATACAGACATATATGTATATAAATATATATACATATATATTCGTTGACAGCTTAAATCGTCGCCTTAGCCCCAAGCTTGGATCGATTTGGGACTGGTTGAGTCGTTTGTTATATTTGTTATTTATTTTGCGGTTATAATACTTATACGCGCCTTTTTTTTATTGTATTTACAGAAAATATTGTACGCCATTCAAAAAAAGGGGGAAAAAAATGTAAAAAATTAAAACAATAAAAAAAAAATATATACACAAATAACAAAAAGTTTTTTTTTTACAGTTTAACTTTGGGTTTTGTGCTGGCAAATGATAAATTAGCTTTGTACGTAAATTCGAAAAGAAAATCTGTACGTGAAAATATATATATAAAGAGTGGGAGAGGGAGAGGGAGAGTGAGAGGGGACAGGGGACAGGGTAGGTGGATCTCGCTCAGGTAAGTGGAGCGAGAGACGAGTAATTGTGTAAATATCTTGTCGCTGTATGACAATAAGCGAGCTACAGCCATCTGCAGTGCCTCTCTCTGTCTCCCTCTCTCTCCTTCACATGTGCGTCATGAATGCCGCATTATTATTATTATTATTTTGTACTTTGTCAACTTAAACAGCAAAGCCTCGCTTGGCGTTGATGCGATGTGATAATTCAATGTCGCGCAGCCAGCGCACGAACACCTCAGACGCTGGCTACAGATACAGATACAGATACAGATACAATATCTTTTTATATGCATATATGGGCTGTAGTTGATGGCCGTTGATCTTTGTAGAGATGACCGCAGTTGTATTGTTGTTGTTATTTCTCTTTTGAGCATGCCAAAAGAATTGTAATTACGACACTGTCATCTGTATCTGTGTATCTGTTACAGTATTTGTATCTGTATCTCAACAATGGCATCAGCATAACAAAGAACAAATTGCTGTAAGCTTGGCTCAGTCTCAGTACGATCTCTCCCCCCCCCCCCTCTCGACGCTCTCGCTAAAGCGCCTAAATAGTGTCAATGATTAATTGCTTTTGTGATTATGTGGAAATTTAATAGATTTTTTATTACGCGCTCTCTCGCCTGCAGACCAAATTGATATTCTATAAAGGTACACAGACAAGCTGGAACTGTAGCTGTAGCTGGAGGCACGTATCCATCCGCATTGACTGCAGCATCATCATTATTACCCTCAGTTATTTGTCAGTTTGTTTTCGTTGCTGCTGCTCCTATGACATTTACTGTTTGGTTGAAAAAAAGGGCCGCATCATTGTTGAAAATTCAAATTGAAATTGAAATTGAAATTCACACGCGTCACGCTGCCAACTGCAGTTGGGTGGTTTGGGCGGTTCGGGCGGTTTAGCTTGGCTTGTTAGCATATTTGTTGTCCCCAAGCTGGCAGCTTGTATTAAATGTAATGCCACCACAAATCCTCTAAGCTGACCACAACGGACGAGCCAACGTGGCAACTAGCGCGTCTCGCAATCTCTTGAAATCCGAACAAAGTCACAAAGGAAAACGCACATTGAAAGGGGAAATTCAAGTGGAAATTACTCAATTACAGCGGGCGTAAGAACAGCAAATGGAAACCAAAACAAAATGCGAACGAAAAGAAAACGAAAACTAAAACGAAACGTACGTTGATACCAAAATATAAACCCCATTGACCACTGGCTTAACAGTGGGCCGTCCTGGAATTACTTTTAGTGCATTGCGCTCGCCGTTTCGCCTTTTACAACGACGTGAATGTCCTTGCCGGAGGGCGGAGCGCGTGACACGAGCACGAATTGAAGAGCTGTGTCTTTGATTGCTGAGATGGGGCATCTGTGTTATCGATTCATTATATTGATCGATTATTTTGTAAATGTACGTCAATTTCTTAAAAGATTTTGTATAAGTTCAGATTATCTGATATTTATTTATATAATTGATTAATATTGATTGTAAATTTGTGCATATCGGCAAATCCGTATATATACATATATATTTTCTTTTGTAAAATTCAGTAAAACAACATTTTTAATTATTAAAAAAAAATAATAGTTATTTAAAAATTAAAAAAAAAAAAACCTCAACATTCCAATAAATATAATTAAATTATAGCATAACATAATTGATAAATGTTCAATAAATATAAATCATACATATAATAAATATGTAGAAATAATTTAATTAATTTATTAAATAATAATTTATAATTAAATTAAATTATATTACAAAATATTCTGCAAATAATTTACCTACACTTTAATAATTCTTTAGAATATCCACATTTATTTGCCTTATTATTCTGAGCATCAAATTTTATAATAATTTACTTAAAATTATTTAACATATACCAAAAATAGGTTATTTTATATAGCTTGTTATAAACTATTGAATTTATTTTCATATTTTATCTATTAGTAAATTTAAGCTAACTTCTTTCAAATAAATACAATTTCGATACAAATGAATCATATAACAAATAAATCAGCTAAACATTCTTTATATATAATTCTAATAAGAAATTCAATCAAAGTATTAGCTATAAACAAAATCCTTTTCACATCAATAATATATTATGTATCGCGTTCACTCTCGTGCCTCTCTATACAATGCCGTGTCACGCTGTCACCCTTAATGCTTATTGATAATTCTGTAACGTATAATAGCTAAAGAGGGAAACCCTACAAAGCAATGCGATGTGCGCGATAATTACACCCCATCAAATGGGGGAGCCGGAGACGGAGGCCTGCATACGGACATTATAACAGGACAATTATGTAACCTGATAAGTCGCAGACGGAGAATGTTGTGAAATTAATAACTTGTACTCGACGCCCAGCCCGCCGCCCCTGTCTCAGCCACCTCTGGCCAAACATATTTATTACAAATAAAAAGACAAACACAAAAGACAAACAAATAAACAGACTAAGGCAGGCGGGCAAATAGCAAGTGCCATGAAGACCGGTACAACAAAGCGTTTGGAGCATTTAATAGGCTTAACTAGGGAAGTTGCTGAGGCAGGGCGGACGGGCGGGCGGTAGGAGGAGACGAGGCAGAGTGGATTTTAACAAAGCCGAAAGAAGTGTTGACATGTTGTTGGCATTGTTGTTGCAACAATTTACACTTCAATTCCAATTGGATTTCGTTTGGCTTTCTGGGTGGGGCATGCTATTAAAGTTTTGTAACTGTTTCTGATTAGATCAATCTGATTAGTCTGATGGCACGTTCGGCCAGTTGCAAGCTTTTCGCTTTGCAAGCTTCTGATTGGCGCGCTGACATCGGGCTATGCAATTTACCTAATGCTCGCGAACATCTCGCGAAGCTTTCGAGCTGAGCTACTCGTATTACGAGCTATTCGCCACATAAATGAACTTTGCATGTACATAAGCACACATACACATACATATAATATCTGTTATAAACTCTCATCCCTCCCTGTCAATGCTTTGTCGCCTTGGCGCTCGTTTCGTTTCCAGCAATTCCATTTCCAATTTCAATTCCAATTCCATATTCAATTTTTATGCGCACGCTCTCGCTCGCGCGTGCCAGAGGCCACTCTCTCCGCTCGCTGCCTCTGCCGGCGCATCTATCAACCAGTGTCTCTCGCTCTTGCTTCTGCACACGGCTATGCGCTGATGTTGTTGCTCTTGCTGCTCGCTCTCGCTCTCTCTCCGATTATTTTATCTGCCACTCGCCAGCCAATCACATTGCCGTTTCATTGCCAGGTGAGCTATTGGCGTTTTAGTATCAAAACGAAATTCGTATTGTAATCGAGAATAATATCCACGTGCCACACCCAAAAATAATAATACTAGCGAGGTGTGCTCAATAGATTTAGCAACAATTTCACCTAAACATAGAAACATTCAGCATTCACTCGTATTGCTTAATAGCCGACACACCTGATGCATTTCGCCCCCGACGCAAGACACAATTGCATTTTTACGCTCTTTTAATTGAGTTAGCTAATTAAATGTGGTCATCCCTGCTGTGCGGCGTACTCTCGACGCAAGGGCGACTCCTCCGGCACTGTGGGAATTCGCACAGCTTTGGCGGGCATAAAAATGTGCGCGGTCTAATTGTTGGGTGGCATTTTATTGTGATTGGGCAGCACTGAAAACTGTGCACAGTTTAATGTGTTTGGGGCTGGCTGCACCACATTCACAACGACTTCAGGCTGCAACTACAGCTTCACTCAGGCCTTCAATGTGGGCAAACTTGGGCTTTTCTTTTCCCAGGCCGAGCAATACTAAACTGAGCTGTGAGTTGGGGTAATTGCTATGCATACACCACACACACACATACACACACACACTCATACTCTGTTGCTGTCATCCAATAATTTCACGCAGTGCTAATTAATTGCTCAACAATCGGCGGCGTCCAAAATGCAGCGTGGGAAAGCCGCACTAAAGCGGAAATCGCTTCCCGCATCGCTCGGAACTTGTCGCTTCAGTTTTTACAGGTTTTCAGCATATTTCACACCTGCCCGGCGAGTTGGTCAATTGATTTCACCTTTGAATTGGGCAGCAAATTCAATTAGTAATAAACAAGGCATTGTTGATAAGCGCCCCAAGCAGCATCCGTGGCTGCCCCAGACTGGTCTACGATGCACAGATTTCTAGCCGCGTGTGACTATAAAATTTATTAAAGCCCGGGGGCTGACTGAGAATCAGAATTCTGAGGCTGGACAGTCGGGACGGGAGGCGGCAGGCGGTAGGTGTGGCTCACTGGTTGTGCGCGCCCACGTGTGGCACTTATAATAAAGTAATTCAGAGAAATCATTTGCAGCGGCAGCCGCAGAGCCACAGAGAAGCAAAGCATTTGAAGTGCGCCTATTAAACGCTGCAAATCACAGCCGATGCGCAACAAGCTGTAAACTTGTTGCAAAAGATGAAAAAACTCAATGCGACGCTACTCCACACACGAATGCGCAGACACATACATATGCGCATGTATGCATAAATATAAATGTAAGTAGAGAGCATCAGAGCACCAGAGCAACATCAGCAGCAGCAGAACCAGAACCAGAACCATGCCATCCAACAAAGACCCCGAACACCAACGCAGCGTAAAGAGATCAAAATGAAAACATTTCAGTTTGAAGACATTGCACAGTGGAATGAAATATGCGGAAAGAGAAAATACCTAATCAAATATTTTAATATATTATTATATTATTCAGCTACAATAAAAAGCAAATGTAATTTGTAATTGATGGAAAATTCACCAAATATTTGCATATCTGTTTCGATTAAGGATTTCAGTTCAATTAAATTCTCTTTGGTCAAACTAATTCTATGTACATCAAATCCCTGATCTCTTGCTGATGGCAGCAGTAAACTTGTTAAATGAAATATAAATATAAAATATAAAAGTAAACAAAAATTAATTTAGTATTTTTTCAATAATAAAAAAGTAAAATATATAAGATAAAGAATAATAGAATAAGTTTTTCTATATTATATTTTAAATTAAATAAATTTTTTTAAACTTAATGGAAGCTGAAAGAAATGTTTAGAAATTAGAATTTATTTTTATTTTTATTTGTATTTTATTTATTTATTTTTTTTATTAAATTATTTATGGGGTTCATTAAAAATATTTAATGTAAATAAATTTTAAGAAATGTTTACATTTTGAGCTTGCCTTTAAAAAAGAAATAATACCAATAAAAAATAATGTATAATACTTTTACTTAACAAAACTTTAGTTGATTAACCCATTTTTTGTTCACCAAATTTTCACTCGACCCTTAACCAATGTGCACTGTCATTGAGTCTACAGAGCAAACGACCCGATCAGGCCCAATTTCAGTCACAGTCGCAGTCCCAGTCCCGGGCAGCGTCTGCCGTTTCGTCCTCATGCTCATCCTCTTGTGCGTTCTCCTGCTCGTCCTCATCCTCAACCTGAAACTCAACCTCAACCTCAGCCGTCGCTCGCTCGCTCGCTGCTCAGTCTCAGTAAATCATGGAGGGCGTATAACGTTGCTTTTGCTCTTCATTTGTTGTATTTTATGCGTACATCTTCGCGGAAAACGCATAAAATTATTAAAAATCGTTTAAGTATTTCGGCATCTTTCATCGCTGCCACAGCGGAAGCAAAATAAAAATGCAGCCATCTAACTATCCAGCCAGTTGGCCCAGCCTCGCCCCATTCCCAGTCCCCCCCAAAAGCGAACCTCAAGCGAGTGGGGCCCACAACAATGTTTTCAGTAATCATTTCATTCCCCTGACCGCCACCCCCTCCGGCCAGAAAGAGATTGCCGCAAGCTGCGCGGGTGTCAACAGATCGATGCAACATGGATTAGCTTGTTGCACAAGGATGATGACAAGAAATAGAGAGAAAGAGAGCGAGAGAGAGGGAGAGCGAGAGAGAGTGTGTGTGTGTTAATCAGATGTCATTAATGCAGTTATTAATTGACTAGCAACTCGACTTAATATACATACGAAAAGTCTATCTAATGAATTTATAAATGTGTTAAAATTAATAGCATTTGTGTTGAGGGAGAAAAACTTGGAAATATATTTTCCTTAACTAATGAATGATTGATACATACATAGTTTTCTTGCTTTTTAAAACTATTTATATATAACTAAACTAAACTAAAACTATTTATATAAAATTAAAATAAAATAAAATAACCTGTTAGTCGGCTTTCTTAAAGAAAATATTATATTATTTCTACTACAATTTCAGGATATAAGTATATAATAAAAAAAAGAAAAAGAAAAGTAGTTATTAATTTATTCAATGTGCTATACAATTATTATTATTATTTTTTCGTATAAGACTTTTTACTGTATAAAACAGTTGTATATTTTATTTATTTATTTATTTTTTTATTTTTTTTTTTTTTTTTTTTTTTTTTTTTTTGCAAAAATAGATAATATCATATATAGGTAGCTTAATAAAAAAAAAAAAAATTAAAATAAAAATATACAACTATTTTATACAGTAAAAAGTCTTATACGAAAAAATAATAATAATAATAATAATAATAATAATTGTATAGAATATTGAATAAATTAATAACTACTTTTCTTTTTCTTTTTTTATTTATTTATTTATTTTATTTATTTTTATTTTTTATTTAATTATTTTATTTCCAAACAAATAAAATTTAAAATTTATACAGTAAAAAGTCTTATAAAAAAATTATTATTATTATTATATAGAATAGTGAGCAAATTAATAACTACCTTTCTTTTCTTCTTTCTTTTTATTTTATTTTTTATATATTTTTTTATTTTTATTTATTTATTTATTTATTTATTTTTTTTTTGTCATCCTTTCATCCATGCTTTATTTTTACATATTTTCGCATTTATTTTCAAATATATCAGAATTAAATTTAGCTATTTTCACTTCTTACCTCACTTATAATAAACTAAATTCTTCATTTTTGAATTCTAACTAAGCCAACTAAACTTTTTAACTTTTAAACTATACATTCACTTTCAATTATATCTATTAGCTCAAGTTCTTTCATAATCAACCTGATCGACGCGTCGTCCATCTCTTTTGGGCCACAACAAATCAGTTAATTTAATGTTCAGACTCGTCTCATTGCAACCTTTTGGGAATGTGACGCGAAATGAGCAAAAAACATTTGCTGTGAATATCAAGCAGGCTGCCCGAAGACCTGGCTGGAGGCTTGCGTTGTCCGCATTCGGTGGCCAACGGGTCATACAGACATCTCTCTCACTCTACATGTGTGTGTGTGTGTGTGTGTGTGTGTGAGTAGATATGTGTATGCATAAACACGCTTGTACGTTTTAATATTTAGTGTTAATATGTTGACGGATTTCTGGCCATAAACACTTTTTGTGTGGAACGGTCCACGTCGTCCACAGCGTCGCCCGCCTTGCCTGCTAGGATTGTACACCCCATCGCCCCCCGCCGCCTCTGTCAGCTGCCGGCTGCCGGCAGAGTCGTCAACGTCACTGTCGTCCGTCTGCATTACAGCAACTTGGCTATAATTTTCTTTAATGATGAAAGTTTGGCTGACTTGGCATACACAGAGTGAGAGCGAGAGAGAGAGAGAGAGAGAGAGAGAGAGAGGAGGATGTGTGTGTGTGTGTGTGTGTGTGTGTGTAGTGGGATTCGCCTGTGCTCAGCACTCGCCAGGGTCTCAGAGTTCATTAACATAACAAACATTGTGAGACTGCGGAGCTGCTGAGCTATGGCCGTAGCTGCGTCATGGAGAGGTGGAGCCTACGCATTATAACAATAGTACGAAACCTATTAACAGCAACGATTTTTATTTTTACTGTTGAACGTCGCGACGACTCGACAGCAACTGCTGCAACTGCAACCGCTGCAACTGCTGCAACTGCATCTGGGAATGCGACTGCAAGTGCAGATTCGTTGCGCATCGCTGCATTTCATATTTCGCAAACGGCACGCACATGAAATGACATAAATTATGTGGCAATCAATTATCGACCTGATGATCACGAACTGTATATATATACACATATATATATATGGCTGTAATGACGATCGCCATTGCCATAATGATGTTGCAGAGGGCCAATGGCTGCATCTGTGACTAAGCCGAGCTTTGGCTCCGGCTCAGCTGAGGCCAAAGGGGCGTTTAGATCCCTAGACCTATTTGCAATCGATCAGCGTTAAGGAAAAGCTATGAGCCATTTGCTGTTGGCATCGGCCACAACTCTCACCAACACCAGCCAGTTTCACAGCTTGTCTGTCCCTCTCTCTCTCTCTCTCTCTCTCTCTCTCTCTCTCTCTCTCTCTGTCTTTCTTTCATTCACGAGGTGTTGCTTTTGTTGTTCTTGTTGTCTTTCGTTGCCAGTGTCAGGTATTACATTGTAACTGTATGTGTGTGTGTGTGTGTGTGTGAATGTGGAAGTGTTGCTCTTTAGCTGACTGCATTTTTAAGCATAAAAACCATTTAAAAAAAAAAAAAGGCAAATACATCATCCATATACATAGCATAATATGATTTTCCATATGACAAAAGTACAGCAACTGCGGTCGCGGCTCGCAGAGAGGCACAGTGGTACACAAATGCTAAACACTTGCAAAAATATTTAATATTATATTTAATATATGATGGTATGCGAATAACTTTATACTGTTAAGAGAATTGACAGAAAAGCCCATATAATATAATATTTTTGCTTTTCTTTTAATTTGAGAAAACCTGCAGATGAGAGAGTTACTCAACTCATCCAGCTGTTGCATACTTTTTTTATAAATTTGTCAATTATTTCCTTTCATTTATAAATTTTTTCATTTATCAATCGTTCCTATATTTCCTTTCATTTATCAATGTTACAAATATTTAATTATATGTTCTTTATAATTTTGTATAATTATATATAACATTTATTAGTCATTTTATTGATATAATGTTTCTCATATTATTGCTATAAATAATATTCTTTCTTCTGAAATTTTTCATACATTTACTTGCTTAATTGCTGATATCTGATTATATCAAAAAAATAATAATAAAATAATAATAAAAAAATAGTAATAATAATAAATATAATCAAAATAATATATTAAAAATATTTTTTATATTTTACATTTTGTTTTTTAAGTTAATATGAAAGCTAACTTATTTTTATGAAGAGCTAAAAACATTTTAATCATTAAAATCTCTATGCTTTGCTCATTTTGTTGCTAAGTTTCCCTGCCCCATTTTAATTAACAAATTGAACAAATTTATTTTATAGTCAAACCACTGTGCACTTAATTTAGTGCTTGGCTTATTCGCAACGGCTCTGTGCCTTATTGTAATTGTCTATCTCTGTCTATCTCTGCCCATATCTTACATATTCTTGCTGCCAGTTGTTGGCTCGCTCTCTCTCTCCCTCTCTCTCTCTCTCTTCCTCTCTCTCTCTCACCATCTCCCCCTCCCATCATGTCTATGTTGCTATCTCTATCTGCTGACTGGGCATATCAACGAGTTCGATGTAAAAACTTATACCTATTTCGTTGCTGTCTATTATTTATTGCCGTTGAGAAGACGACGTTTATTATAATTCGAGTGTTGAACCTTTTGTTTTTTATTTGGCCCCGACGGTGTCGGCTAGCGGCTAGCTGCCATCTAGACCCGGCTGGCGGCCATTTTGTTGCAACATTTTAATGCACGGTCGTAAATTTAATACGCCCCGTTGGCCATAAACAACCCAATGCGAGTGCCCATATCAATGGATCTAAAGAGATAGATGATAGTTTGGCCAATGTTGTTGTTGCTGTTGTTGTTGGTTTTTTTTTTTGCAATTAATTGCTTGGCACATTAATTAAGTGACTGGCGATGACACAAAAAGGTCAAAGGCCGCTAATAAGCGTTAGACAAGTTAATTTGCGTATAGCTAGAAATATATCTGCTTACATAAATATATATATTAATATATATGTATGCATATATACATACATATTAATATGTATATATATTTATACCTGTATTCTCTCTGTCTATACCAAATGGATTTGAGGGCATTAAGGCTAATCGCTGCCTTTACGCAAAAACGTGGCACAAACACACAGAGAGAGAGAGAGAGAGAGAGGGCGAAGTAGAGGTAGAGGTAGAGAGAGCAGGCGAGACTGAGATATGAGATAATGAATTGAGATTTACAAAAATAAATCGTTTGCTGTTTATTTTTGTTGCTGCTTTGCCTATGCTTTTTCATATCAAAAACAAGACGCATTCTGATAAATAGAAAACTCGCTGAGCCAAATTTCTTTGCATCAAATTAATGGTAGCGGGTATATTGGTTTCTTGACAAAGTATGCTACAGTCAGACAGAGGCGTGGCAGAGCTTTGATCGGAGTGAAGAACTGCGACTATGTAGTCTTGTTCGTCTGTTTAACTCCATCTGTATCTTCCCATAATATTGGAAGCTACAAATTTACTGGCACCGTTTCTATATAGAATACATAAATATTGTGTTTTTAATGCACATTTCATATATAACATATCGTATATATCATATCATATCATCACATATTGTAGATTATAATATCCTCCGCCCCAGTTCAAAAAAAAAATTATTTAAAATACCATAAAACAGACAATTATTATTCAGCTGTCAATTTTTCATTAAGAAACTTCTTCTAGATCAAAAGTTATTAAACAATTAAATTCGTAAAGTAAAGAAAAGAAATATCCTATGACTAGCCCTGTGTGTGTGTATATATATGTGTGTACATGTATATATAGTATATATATATACTATATTTATCATCTCTTTGCTGCGCTTAGGGTATCTGCTAGTCTGGCACACGCAAGCGCAGCAATCTTACTTGTTTTTTATAAATTTTCATTTTGGGTTTTTTAATTTTCAAACATTGTGCGATATGTAGCGATTTATAAAAGTCACCCAAATTAAATGTGTAGCTGCGAATGGACAGCAGCAACTGTGGAATTGTTTTTGATGTCATGCTATATGGGATTTGATTTCACACACACACACACGCTCACACATTTGATATGACAATCGGAGGGCTGGAGCGAGTAGCGTGGGCGTGGGCTACACTTCCTGTCTGTCTGTGTTGGGCAAACGCATTTTGGATTTGGATTTGGTTGTAGCTATACGAATACATAAGATATTTGCAAACTGGGCCCGACACTGGGACGCCCCAAATGTCAGTCGGGCATCAGATTAATTAATCAACGTGTCGCCGTCGTCAATCTTGGCCGAGAGAGATTTCAAATTTGAATTCAGCTCGAATCTGGCTGATGCTGCTGCTGCTGCTAATTTATTTATTTATTTATGTATTTTCGTATTGTTTGTTGTTGTTGCGCCATTGGGCAATGGACGTCAACAGCTGGACATGTTTGCCTCTGCTGCTGCTGCTGCTGCTGCTGTTGCTGTTCATTCAATTTAATATAATTTCTTTATCGAAATAGTTTGTTGACTGGCTCGGCATTTCACATGACATTCTGTTCTGCTTACGTGTGGGCAAACGCGTCACTCTGCCTCTGGCATTGCCTCTGTTTCAGCGATATATGAACTGATATGTTGGCATTCCCTGCACACTCCGCCCTGTCTGCGTCCACATGTCGTATACGTAACGGCCTATCGAAGCCAAACAAGCGCACGCCCAATCCCAATCCCAATTCCAGCCCAGTAGCTCGTCCGCCTGCAAGCAGGTATTATAATTATATATATATTATATTGCCCATGTCTTTGCCTCAATTGCGGCGCATATAAACACACAATAAATAAAGCAGCGGGTATAAAACAAAATGCCCAACTAAAGAGGGTGCCACGACAACACACACACACACACGCACACACACACACTCAACCAACAACAACAAAAGTGTATAAAAAGAAAGATTTGATTAGATGAATGCGAAATGCCCTTTGAAAATGTCTGTTTATCGAATTTATCAACAGCTTTCAAACTGATAAATTTATTTAATAAATTTAATTTAAATAAATATACATATATAAATATTTAAATATATAGAAATTTTAAAAATACATTTATCAATTTCTATTGATATACATATATAAAAATATTAAAATTAAAAATATATATATATAAAAAAAAAAAAAAAAAAAAAAAAACATTATTAATATATTTTATAAAATTTATTAAAAAAAATTATAAAAATATAACAAATACATTAAAAATGATTTTTTAAAAATACTATTTAAAAATGTAAATATATCTATACAAAACTATATATATAATTAACATATTTTTTAAAATTGACTAAAAAATAAATATAGAAATATAAAAAAATATAAAAAATACTTAAAAATGCTTTTTTTAAGTACTATTACAAAACAATTATCAAATAAGTATTTATCTAAAATCCCACTCAATCAGCTCTTATTCATTTGCCATCCATTCTATTCACTCTCCAGCTATCAACCCTCAAATGCTGTTACAAAAGCTGTCTACAAATCACAATACCCTCTTCAAGGCTGTGTCAAACAACACATGAATAACAGCAACAACAACAACAACAACAATGCTACCAATTCAATGTCATTATTGATGTCATTCGCATTGTATTTGTATTTTTATGGTTTTATAATCGCCATCCACAGAGTGTGCTAGAGGTGTGCACAGATATGTACATATACATATGTATTTGTTGTGGGCATTTGTCAATGCGAACATAATGAAATTATCACAATTTAGTGCAAACATTTCACTGCTGACATTATAAGGTATTATAAACAGCACATAAAGCAGCGGAGAAAACATTTTATATATATATAAATGGGTCAATTGTTGTACTTGGAATACAAATTAATGCAAAGAATGAATACAATGGAATATATACATATATATAGATACTCCAAATATTACAATAGCTATATATTTGTATACTTAATTGTTTATTAATGCATGAGTAATGACAGCATTTGGCACCATGCAACAATGACTAATGAGTAATGAAGGGGAAGCTCTTGGCATATCTTTATTAAGAACTCAGCAGAAAAATCATTCATTATGAATAGTTTACAAATATTTATGGTCTCTTTTTTTAATCATAAAAATATATAAATATATACATATATAATTGCTAATAATTATTGTTTAATATGAAAATATTTTTATATATCTTTATAGTATAAAAAGCTAACTATATTTTAGTTCATATATCACACTATTCATTGTTAATAATTGCACATTATTTCACTGTCATTAAATTTTGTATTGTTAAATATTCAATGAAAAAATATTTACAAATATTATTGAGTATTTATTAATCAGGCAAAAATATAAATTAGCCAAATGCAATTATAAGTAACAATTATTCAGCATTTATTTATATAATTTTAAAAATACTTTTTTATTTATTATAATAATAAATAATAATACTTTCATATACTAAACAATATGTTATTATTTATGTACATATATTATTTTTATTATTATATATTTTTTTATTTTATTTTTAATGCTTTTAGAACTAGCTTTTCGTATATAATATATACATATTATTTTTTTATATATTATTTTTATTATTATATATTTTATTATTATTTTTTTCAATGCTTTTACAACTCGCTTTTCGTACCTTCACAACTTCTCTGCTGTCAAAAGTAATTCGATTAGACAAATCGATACCAGGAATTAATGCAAAACGATAAACGATACCACCCATAATCAAAATCAAAACTTCAAAGAGCAAGAAGAAGAAGAACAAGAACATGAAGAGGTAGCTTGATGCGCATTTGTAATTTATTGCATTTGTGTTCAGATTGCGCTTCAATCGGAGAACTTTTATGTCAGAGATTAACGATTAAAGTCATTAGCAGTTAAGATCGAGATCAGTCAAACAGTTGATGTGTGGAACGACAGAGTGAGAGGGTGAGAAACAATCATATATATATATACATATACATATATACATATACATATATACATATATATCATATTTATACTGTTTGGCCAGACAAAGGCAATACAGTTCATTCTTTTATCGCTTTTGGCATTTTAATGCTGCTCGCTTGTGACTGGACCTCACTCTGCTCGGGTCTGGAAGTCAGTTTTATTGTTTTGACTGCGGCAACTCGGGACGGCTACGAGCAGGACTTGAAGCGAGCTTGATAGGCGCGCATATTAAGGGCAAAGTTATAAAACATTAGCGCATATTAATCATTTCTGATGTTTTATACGAAAAAAATCCATTTATTTAGTTGATTCAAAATAAATTCCAACTCCAGTTCCAGTTCCAGTTGCCAGTTGCCAGTTGCCAGTTGCCAGTTGAGAAATTCAATTAAAGGCTGTGTAACATTCCCGGAATGAGCGCTGTGTGCATTACATAAAGATGCAGAGGGAGCTGGAGCTGGAGATGGTGAGGGCAACTGACTCCATATGCCAGCAGCGACGTCAGCCAGTCTCCAGATTCTCCAGTCTTGTGGGCCTCTTGATGAGAGCAGCCAAACTGTCAAAATATTGACAGGCGCATCCGTTATGCTTTTTGCCCAAATTGATATTCTATTTTTGGCAGCGTTTGCTCGACTTCATTAAAATTACTTCCAAAAAACAACAAAAAACTAAATTTATATTTTAATAAACTAGACGGACAGTGAAAGAGAGAGAGAGAGAGAGAGAGAGAGGGCGAGAGGGCGAGAGGGCGAGTTGTTGTGAATGAATGCTTGAATGCTAATGATCTTAGATATAGTTGCCTAACTGGACTATCTGCAAATTCTTTTATAAGCTCTTTCAATTTTAACAAAAGAGCATATTAGTTTTGTGTAATTAGTGTATTCAGCTATATTTAATATACATAGTAATATATATAATAAATATAGCTCAAGTAGATTATTTATATATACTTTTTCATTATAATATATGATTTATAATAATTATTTAAATAATTTTGTTAATTATTTTAACAATTTATTTGACTGAAGACCTTTCTCGCTCTGGCTTAAAGAAAATTGTTATTTTAGAATTAATTCTTGGTAAGAATAAATAAAGAAATTTTAACAATTTATATATTTTACCTGAGAATTAAAATTATTTCCAAGAAGCGAGAGCCAGCAAGAACTTTTGTAAGGGATTAACTGTTGATATCTTCAAGAGATCGAGTCAATGTTGAATTACCTTACCATGTATATAAAAATTCTTTTATATGCCATACCTCGAGGTATGTGTGTACATGTATTCATATAAAAGATAGTAACTTTCTATACCTATGACGGCTATGGGCGTGGCGGAACTGAAAAGACTGGATGGACTTGAATATGAATAATATTTGCTTTCTTCTGAATTAAATTCTGAATTGAAGATTCAATCAAAATAGCCTAGATCAGAAATCAGATAACTATAACTTCTCTAGCTCTAAAGCTAGAATTACGTGGTGAGTTGTTCTATAGATTTTCTCAAAAATCAAGTTATATATCTCGCCACCTGGCAATACACTGGATAACTCCATTCATATTTACATAATCGCTAAACTTGAGCGGGCATCACTACAGTCGCTTAAGCTCTGCTACAAATTTCTCACTTTTTTTTATAGTTTTGTTTTTGTGAATGAAATCGTCGATTGCTTCTAACTGTCTTTCTTACTACTAATTGGGAGATGTATTGAAAAGCTAGAGCTATTCGGAAATTATTAATGAAATGCTCGGCTAAAGCTTATTTTTTTTTTTTTCATGCTTTTTCCGATGCTGTTTTGAGGCCGCAAGCCAATTCCGTTGTTTTTGTTTTATTTTTTGGGTGAGTGTGTGAAACGATTTCGATCTGGAAATGATCCGCTGGCCATTTGCATGTGACTGGATACAGATAGACGTAGGCATGAGTTGGTTAAATATCATCAATTATCGATGTGGCTTTCGGGTTCATTCATATGACGACGTTCACGACGTTGATCTGGTCAATCAATTTGGCTCTGGCCCAGGGCTGGCAGGCAGGCAGGCAGGCAGGCTGGTTAAGGCTGGTTAGCTCTCTGGCCGATTCGAGTTCTTAGTCTCTAGAAACTAAATCGCTTTCTCACACGTTCGCCACACAACTCTTTTGATAGTCTGTCCCGCTCACTGGGGATTGACAAATTGCATTTCATTTATTAATGATTGCTTAAATGGTGTTTAATTAATTGACCCTCTGGATTCTCTGGTCCCTATGCGCGTTGAAATTCGAAATGTCTATTCAATTATATGTAATTAAATTCGCATTTTTTATCGGGCAAGCCCAACAACAATTCCATATCGATCTATAATCCATTTACACGTTTGTTAACAGCCATCAAGGTGGTAAAGGCTGATTGTTTGGAGGGCGGGCACTTTAATGGCCTTTTAATCTCAAGTTCATAGAGGGATTTTTTTATGATAATTGCATGTTGGCATGTGTTTTGTATAATGAAATCAATTTGTATTGGAAAAAAAAAAAAAACAAGCAAAGAAATACTATTGAATAATAATTTTTAATCATAAATGAAATACGTATGCAAAAATAAATAATATTAAATTTAAGAATAGTTTTAGGAATGCCCTAAGATGAATAAACATTTATTTAAAAGTCCTTTTCCATTAATTTTAACAATTTAAAAAATTGCGAAATCCGAAAGGATTACGGAACAGTTCTTAGTTCCTAATTTAATTTAATTTATTTTATTTGATATACAATTTTCATTTTTTCAATCTGCTTAAAAATATATTTAAAATATATACGAATATATTGATAGAAATATATAGAATAGAATAAAAAAATATATATATTTTAAATATATTCATATAAAAATAGTATTTATTTGTAATAAAAAAATATATGATATTATATATTTATCAATATTTATTAATTAATTTAATTTATTATAATTATTTATTTAGTACATATACATATATTACTTTTATATTAAAAACAAATTATTTTAAATATATTCATATAAAAATAGTATTTTTTTTTTAATAAAAAAATATATTATACATATTATATATTTACAAATATTTATTTTTTAATTTAATTTATTATAATTATTTATTCAGTATACATACATTTATTCATACATATGTATATTACTTTTTCTAATAATAATTTATTTATTACAATCTAGATATCTAGGTATCTTAGCTAAAATTTATTTTTGTCCACAAATTTCGTTAAAAATGATAAATGAGTTTTCGGGGCTTCTGGCTCCCAAAAGGTAATTCAACTTTTGTTCTCTTTAAGGGTGAAATAATGTAAATTTGCGTCAACAGCGAGAATTCCCCCAATCGTGTATGGAATATCAAATTCCTAAAGAACTCTTATGTTAAATTTCCTATGAAGTCACACCAAAAAAAAAAAAAAAAAAACCAGAAAAAGGGAAAAGAGACGCCAATGGATAAGTGTAATTTCCAAATCTGAAACTCGTAAGAGTCATCAACTAATGAGGCCTCTAAAAGCCGACAAAAAGCATGAAATACATGTAAATAAATACAAATATATATATACATATACATACATATATATATATATACTATAAATACTATATATATATGTATCTGTATCTGTTTTGTCGTTTCTCTATTCGTATTTATTTATTTTCGAATTGTTTCGGGCACATTTTTCATTTTTTCGGCTAAAACACAAAATGCAGGAAATGGACGTGTTGACAAATAAACGATGTTCATACTCGTACATCTATTTACCAATATATGTATCTATGAATTAAACACAAAAACAGCTCACAACAAATTTCACCTGTGATTTTTTTCGTGTCGTTTTTTGTTTCGTTGATTTTTTGTTTTTTTTTTTTTTTTTAGCATTTGAAATGCGGACGGGACGTACTTTGAAAATCAAATAGCTTTGGCCCCAAATGAAAGTTAACAACGGCAACAACAAACGGTAATTGTTATACTTGCCAAGGCACACACATATACACACATTTGTTTGTGTGTGCGCACTTATGCTGTGTGTATCTGATGGATACATTTTGTTTCACACGCACAGCGGATCTGCGGATCTGTCGTTGTGTGCGTGCGAAAATGCCGTTCTATTTATTGAATATTGATAAATGCGCTGCGCTCACAGACTCACGATGGTTAGAGCAAGCGCCTCCAACCCCAACAACTAGCCCCCTCCCGACATACACCGCCCTACCGCCCTGCCCCCGTGGCTCAACTCATTTGCGCCACGAATTTGACGTCGTCTCATTAGTCACATTTAAAATTGTATTTAATTACTTTCTCACTTCATCATCAGTCAAGTCGGTGGGTCGCTGCCGCCTCGTCATTGGCGCTTGGGGGGTGGCAAACACCCCTCTATCCCACACAGTGGCTGCGGCGGCTGCGGCTGCGGCTAAGACTGGGGCTGGCTCTGTGCCTTTCCTGGTGGTGTTTGATGAGCGCCTGCGCTCCCTACAAAATATACATATACATACACACATACATATATACTAAGCTTCCGCAGACAGGCCGTCGAGAGAAAATTGATATACTCTCTGCTGCTGCGCTGCTACAGCGCTGCTTTCATCAATCTCAAATTAGTGAAAATCGAAGAGCAACTGCAATTATTTGCGTGGGCTGCTGGCAAATGTAACGGTAAATGGTATTCCATATTATCTATATAGCCAAACATTCATTCCCACCTACCTACCTACCTAACTACCAAAGCGACCTACCTACTCTTTTTTTTTTTTTGTTTGTGGGCCATTACAAGTGTAATTTATCTCGCAAATCATTAATCAAGTTTGTGTGCTTGTATTTGGTATTTTCCCGACGCTGGTGGAAAGTGTGTAATTTGCTCGACTGTTTTCCCTCTATATCAAACGGCATTTGGCAAAGGCAAGCCACACAATTGTTGACGCCCCACGAAACTACGGCTCTCCGTATGAAAAGGGCGTATTTTAAATTAAATCGCGTATAAAAAAGCGGCATATTTATGATTGAAAGATACACAAGCCATACAAATGGACACACAAGCACATACACTCACACGAAAGCACTGTTCAGCATGTTTGCTTTGATTTGCGTTATGCAAAATGGGTCCATTACCAAGTAGACAAACAACACTCGACTCAAGCACCAAAAAACATGCTCAATAGTGTAGCCTCACTAAGAGCTTATACACAACTATACACATACACACACTCAAATATCTACAAATGAGTCGGGTGTGTGTGTGTGTGCAGCGAACGAATGAGCGGCGAGCGCATTGTACACATACACGAGTTTCGTATTGAATAGATTACGATTACAAATTTAATTGAATGCCACCTGAGCACAGCTGAAACGACAAATCCGATTGGCCAGCCAGCCAGACCAGCTGGCGAGAGAGAGAGAGAGAGCGAGCGGCATCACAAATGAAAACAAATGGGAATGGCACAAACACACAAGCGTAGCCACCGCGCACACACGTTCCACTTGCCGGCCGTTCCAGTGCGAGCAACAGCGCAAGAGAATGAGTGGCATTGCCATAAGAGAGAACGAGCGATAGAGAGGCAGTTTTGCCGCGCGTTGTCTTTTCGTCGCGTCGTTTTTGATGTGCGGAGAGAATCATTTTTATTCCCAATTGGAGTTCCGTGTGCGTCGGGCGAAAGCGGCGGACAGTGCGCGATATCAAACGTGAAATAAATGAACAAATTGTTAATTAATAAGCAACAGGAGCCGATCATCATACCGATCAGGCACCATCAGGTAACAGTAACAACAACAACAACAGCGTTGCGCCGACTATTCCAATGTAATCTAAATGTGCTTTGGTGTTGCGTGTGTGTGTGTTTATTGTGAGCGCTCGAAAAGGAGCTGACAACAAGGAGAACGATAACATTTTAATTACATACATATTTAAATTAGTGTTAATTCTAATTGCATTGAATAGCAATTCAAGCTAATATGGGCCTGTGCTGAAATTAAAAAGAAAAAATTAAAAACAAGCGAATCCACGAAAATAACGCGAGTTCGATTAACGGTGCTTCTCGAGCTATTCCCTTTTGGCTCAACTTCAGCGGAATCACCCGAAATCAACAGCAGCAGCAGCAACAACAACAATACGAAGAGCGTGAAGCAAGGCGACAATTCGAATATTTGATAACGGTAAATCGATGATATAAACGCAGGAGCAAAAGCAAATGCAAAACAGGCAAACAAACAGCGAAGCGAAAAAGAGTGTGAACGAAAGAGATAGAGAGAGAGAGATCAAGCAAGAGCAAAAGAAACAATAATATTAATAAAAACAACAAAGTGTGCTGTGCAAATTACGTAGAAAGCTGAAAGCTCGCGCATTGATTCCGCTATAAATCGAAACAATTTGCCATCTGCGCTTTGCAATTACATATAATTATAAAAATTCCATATCCAATTTAAAATCAAAATCAAATTTCACTCGAAGCCCGCACTAAATAAGAAACTTCGCACTAATGCAACTCCGAGTGCATCCGACTATGGATTGCAGCGGCCGTTCAAATAACACAATTGAACGCGATTCCGATTTGGGTGACGATTTGGTAAGCAAAAAGAATGAAAACAAAAGACGGAGAATGAGACAAATGACGAAACAAATATGAATAGTATAGCATATGACATACATATGTATGTATGTGTGTGTGTTGTGTATGTGTGTATGTAGTTTAAACAGTTATTTTATTGCCGTAGCAAATAGTTTTATCTAAATTAAACGATATGAAGTCAATTTCCTATTTGTATTGTATAACAGCTTGAGTGTTGAACAGAGTTCGTGATATTGGGCTAATAGCTATTAAAATCGAGTTGAAACTTTATGCAGAAATGCATATTTCTGTAATTTGTTTGTTTGTTTTTTGTTTTTTTTTAATTATAATTTAGTTTCTCTAAAATTATAGAAACCTATTAACTTTAAATCATTTGAGAAATATATATTATAGTTTGTTGTCTAAAATTATATTATATTTTCCAAAATTATAATTGGCTATATAGTTTGTGATTTAAATCCCATTTAATCATGCCACCAATTATCATATTAAAAGTCTTTAAATATTTTAAACAAATATAGGAGATTTTTGTATTATTAAAATTTTAATATTCTAATGTAATGTGTATAAATAGCTTTGATTATGTTACTGTTGACAAATCCATTTTTACGCTTGATAAATAGCTGGAAAATTGAAAAAACTCGGGGCACGTCAAAAGTCGACGCAGTACCAATTAGTCTTTGTATTTAGGTGGAATAGATAAAGTTATTTATTTGAGTGGACTAAGTGTATGTAAGTGTAACTAAATAGTTTCTAGGAACTCGTGAGTCAACTGTAGGGGATTTTTTTATAGATATATACAGATTTCATATATTTATATGTATATAATATATAAATATATATTTATAGAAATTAAATACACTTCAGAGTTGACAAGATTTAATAAAAGCTTCCTTGCTGTTTTGCCGTCGGCATTACTACAGCTCTACTCTCTCTCGCTCTCGCTCTCACTCTCTTTCCCTCACAACATACAGTGGGTCAAAAAGTTGGCACAATTTTTAAATAAATTTATTTTTTTTAATTTTTACAAAAAAAATTTATTTTTTTGTCTCAAAAATAATATTCTTTTTTAAAAATTTTCTCTACATCTTTTCCTCCCAATCACCCTTCTGTGCCTTATATTTACTTTGTGGGATTCATCGGTGATTGGGGTGGTGTTTTATGTTGGTGGTATATGAGCATTGGATATGAGATGTTTTGGGTATTGTTTGTTGATGATAGTGATGAGATAGTTTTTGAGTTGGATTATTTTTTGAGATGTTTATAATGTTTGTTAGTGTATATATACAGTTTATAGAAGAGAAAAATAATTGTAGTGTTAAGTTTTGAGAAGTTTTTTTTGAGTTTATAGGTTTCGAATTTTTTGGTATGACAAAGAGATTATTTAGATTGTATAAATATTTGTTAATGATGGTGATTTATGTGTTGTTTGGGATTAGTTTTTTTGTTATGATAGGTTGGCTAGGGTGATAGGATTTGGGGTTTTGAAGTTTGTGGGGTGAGTTATGAGATTTTGTGGTTGATTTAGGAGTTGTGGATTTTGGGATGTGGACACAATGTTTGGGTTTGTTATATTTTGGCGGCTGATTGGTTGGAGTATTTTTGTTTGTGTGTATGATATATATTTTAATAGACATGATTGTCTAAGAGTGATTTGATAGATTTTTTTATGTTTATGATTATTTCCGTTTTGATTTTTTGTTTTTATTTTTTATTTTGATTGAAGTTTTGACACGCGCACAACCAAAACGAAGCGATATGTAAAGAGGATGAAAAATAACGGTAGTTTAAGTTGTAGCAACGAAAGCGTAGTAGAATGTGTGTGCCAATCTTTTTTACGATTTGTGTATATTTATTTTTAGTTCTGTGCGTGAAAAATGATTATTTTTTTTTGTTATATTATTAGAATTGGTTTTTCCGTTTTTTTTATTTTGTGTGTTAGTTATTTAGTTGATTTTTCTGTCTCTTTTTGCATGTATATTATGTTAAAGCTCTGTGCGAATGACTAAAAGCTTTGTATTGATGCAATTCTTCGAGTCGCGCGTCTGTTTGCAGATGATTCGAAACGTAATTATAATGTTAAATTGTTGATTCAAAATTAAGCAGAGGCGAAGCAGCAGCGGAGTCTACAAATTTTGTGCCCTCTCTGTCTCTTTCTTTTTTAAGCCGTTCGTTTTGTTTGCTATGAAGCCGTTAAAAGGTGACATGCTAAATGGTCATACAACGCATTTATTATACACACACACGCACACACAGAGAGAGGGAGACACACACACTAAGTGCATACACACACAGGCTCATAAATACAAATAGATTCATCTGTTTCTGCTTTGGACCAGGCCTGCAAGTGCCCAATGTCTAGTGCCTAGTGCCTATTGCCTAGGTGTATGGGGCTGGGGCCCTCCAGTGGGTATATCTCGTTCACCTTTCATCAATTGAAAGATCTCTTTCAATTCAACTCTTTGATGGCGTTCATATGTAAATAAAATGTTTAAATATTTGCATTATTTGTTAGTACCTTAAATGAATATTAAATGGGTTTTATTGCCGCTGTGTGTGTGAGAGTAAGTGAGTATCTATGCGTGTGTGTGTGTGTGTGTGTGTGTGCATAGGCACAGGTATGCTCTCTTCTTCAATAAAACTCTTGTTAGGCCTCTTTTGTTTTTCTTTCATTTTTATTTCATTGTTGATAGACAGTGTGCCGCGTTGATCAACAATGAGCCAGACTTTATACATAAATATATACATACACACACATATATACACATACTGAGTCAGATACTTGGCTATTTACATAATTTTTAATAGCTTCGGAATTTTTTTTTCGGGCTCCTCCGAATTGCCCCTTTTGATAGCCTTGTGCAAACACTGTTCCCAGTCATCCAACTCTGCTTCTTCTCGCACTTCTTCCTCTACTTCGTCTTCTTTGCATAAAATATTGTATAAAATTCAACAGTTAATTGAACACTTCGATCATAGCGAGGGTCGCCACTGATATATGTGGGTGAGTGTTTGTCAATTAAATTAACTTGAAACTGGCTCAATCGGATGTCGGACGATACACACACACACAAATACACATACGCATAATGCTGGTGTCATTCGCGCGTCCGATTTTTAATATCAAATCCTAGGGCATATTGAAAAACTGTTAAACTGAAACGAGACTCGGAGATTTTGGACCAAAAGTCACGATTAACGAATAATGTGGGCTGTCAAAAAGTCATAAATTCTCAAATGAAGCGAGTCCGAGTCGGAGTTGAAGTTGAAGTCGTGCCCCAGCGTTGCTGCAGATTCAACATCATCTCTGCGGTCGTCATTTGAGGCACAGCTTTAATTACTTGGGTTAAACGCACAGTTTAAAATTCATTGAAGTTGGCTTGATTTTTGAATCGTTTTTAAATTAAATCAAGCAATGTAACACACTCTCTCTCTGTGTGTGACACTTCAAAAGGAGAAAGAGAGTGAGAGTGAGTGAGAGAGGGCGAGAGTGGGGGGCAGCTGTCCGGCAACGCGCACGTGTTCAACATCAGCGCCATTTGCTGTTCCCACATTAAATCATTGACTGTGGGAGCTGTTTGTGTGTGTGTGTGCGTGTGTGTGTGTGAATCTCAGTGACGTTAACTGCTGTTTTGGTTTACAGACTCCCAGTTTAGCACTTGCCTGCGATTGCCTCTTATCCGATGGAAAATTAGCTGACGTTTTGGGCTACCCCAAAGTCCCCCCACTAAAAATCAAATAATATATCTACCATGCCGGACTCAATTCCATAACTGGGGGGCATTTGTGTATCTGTGAGTGTGTGTGTGTGTGACGCTTAATGCACTCAGCGACGGCAACAGCAACGGCAACGGCACCTGTTATAATTTGTTTGGCTTCTTGTACGCTGACAGACAACGATTTGTATTAAATTCTTTGTTGGGCTCTCGAGGCAGTTGTTGTTGTTGCATAACGATAACCCACATGAGAGAGAGCGAGAGAGAGAGCATGTGTGGGTAAAGATATTTGATTAAGTATGCAAGAGTCTTTGAGTCGAGCGAGCGAAATGTCGCCTTTGGGGCAAGCTTTCAAAATCAATGGCAGATGAAATTTATTGTGGAATGGAATTGGCAAGTGGAGGGAGGGAGGGAGTTGGCTCCATTTTGAAAATGCATTTGTTGCATTCAGGTCGCGTCATCGTTCTGTATTCACGTATATTTAATTTAATTAAAAAATAAAACAAATAAAAAGAATGCAAAGCAATAGAAGAAATAGCAATAAACAGCAATGGCGACAAATGCCAAAGCCTCTCTCACACGCACACACACAGTAACACGACCAATTGCAAAGCGAAAAAAAAAAAAAACTCATAAAAATTATGATTATTACAGTTTTGTTTAGAATGAATTTATGAATTATTTTTCAACCATAGCTAATAAAATTGTTAATTGGATTTTTCCAGCACTGGCGGCCGCTCAGCAGCTGCAGCTGCTTACGAGCTGCGATAAAGTGTAATAAACGAAATACGCACACACATACACACATATACATACATATGTACATATGTAGTGCGAATATACGACGCACACATGCACTGGCACATATAAAAGCTTATTATCAAAGCACTAATAAATACAACGTCTCGCCTCGCGACGCCTTGCGAAAGGGCGTGGCTTTAGTTATTTTTTGTTCTTGTTTTTTTTTTTTTTCATTGACTTTGCAAGCGCTCGCGCAAAAACGGACGCCTGACCGAAAGCTCTCGCTGGCCCGTGTAAATGCGGCGAAATTAAATGAGCGAACAAACAAATGAGAAATGGCACAAGAGCAGGCGAATTTATGACGACGAAAATGGAATGCTCTTCCACATAATGGAATGAGCTAAAAAATACCAAATTTAGATTTAAATAAAGTGCAAAATTAGGTGTGACTTTCTGGCAGAGATTTTAGAGTTGGATTTATGAATTAATAATCTGTACATTGAGTAAGACTGAAGACTAATATATGGTATTAGGCATGTTTGCTTTAATATGAGGCAACTTTAATGTCAAATGTCGAATATTCTCTGCAAGAACATTAAAATAAGCGGCCAAAAAAGCTTTCGCCGCGATCGACAGGCGCAGCAAGGCAAGCTATATTTTCGCCCTCTGCAATAAAAACAATGCGTTTTCTTCTTCTTCATTATTGCCGCCTGCAATCGAAACTAAAAGAAGGCAAGGCAAAGAATTACCACCAGCAGAAAGAGTCTTTTGGGCTCTTTTATTCATAGCTTTTTTTAACCGGTTTCATGTTGTTGTTGTTGTTGCTTTTTTCTTTTACATTATTTTATTGTTTACGCGAAATTTTCATCTTCACACAGGCACACACGCAAGTGCTCACCCAACATGGGCGTGCGTGTAGCGCCCATATAATAGTGGGTAGGTGGTTGTTGTTGTTGTTGTTAATCGTGTGTGTGTGTGTGGGGTGTGGGGGTCGGTCAGTGGGCTCGTTCGCTGGCTGGTTCGCTCTGTTGGATCGTCCAGCCAGCGGGCAACCGGCACAGCGAATGCGCCATTATGTTTTGTTGCCCGTTTCGGTTTCAGTTTCTGTTTTGTTGTTTCCATTTTTATATTTTATTCGCTTTATTTTTTCCGCTTCGTCGCGTTGCGAGCGAATGAAATGCGCGACGCACACAAACACATTTACGCACACACACACACACACGCTCAGGCATTAGCATTTGCTCTTGCACTCGCACTCATGCTCATATTACACTCATCTGTACATATGTTTGTCTGTGTGTGTGTGTGTGTGTTTGTATATGGGCATGTACATATCTCAGAGATACGTTTTGCATTTTAATTTTATTTTCATGCTCTTCGGCCTGCAGCGGCGTTTCCGTATCGACCACGTTGCACATGTTTTGGTCCTGCCCTTAATATATATGTGTGTATGTATGTACATGTATTTCTTGTGTATTTTTTTAGCCGCCAGCTCTTTCTGCTTGTTGTTGTTGATGTTGTCGTTTGTCGTCGTCGTCATCGTTGCAGCGCGTTGAAATAATTCGCCACGGGGTAGATGCGTAAATGAGCAATTTTTATTTATGTGTGTTTGTTCGCATTTTTATTCAGATATTCACATATAAGAAAAAGCCGCCATTTATTACATATGCATGTGCATACATACATATGTATGTGTGTATGTATAACTATTCTTAAGTGCCTACACATGTGGGTGTGCATAAAAAACATAATATTTTACATATATCATTTTACACATTTTCAAAATATAGCTGAAGTTAAAATTTAATTAATATTCTGCTTTAATTCTAAAAAACTTTATATATAATATTTAATTATTAATATATTTATTTTATACATTAAAATAAAAAGTGAAATATGAAATTATAAATTTTGTTATACAAAAATTACATTTTTATTAAAAACTAATTTAAATTTAATTTGATACATAGTATATAATTTATACACATACGATTATCAAAATCTAAATATTATTAAATGACAAATTAACTGTGTATTACAAATAAGTATAGAGGAAAATGTATTAAAATATTTCTTGAAATGTTATGCAAAAAAAAAAAAACCGAAATTTTTCCAAACATCGCAGTTTTCCAGAAGTCTATCAAAACTAGTATTCTTTGTCAAAATAATATTACTAAGCTGCTTTCCAGGAATACAGCAGAGCACAGTATATATAATAGATAATTCTACAAAATTTGACTATGAAAAGAAAACGTTAATAAACTTAAGACGCCAGCACGCCCAAAGAGCCGAGCACTTGAATCGTAGGAACATTAGGACATCTAGTTTACAGTTCGGTCTAAAAAACACGCACACATGCATAGCAAGATTTGAATGAAAGAGAGACATAGAGAGAGAGAGAGAGAGAGAGGGAGAGAGAGAGAGTGGTAGTCTATAGATAGACATATGCCTGCAATATAATCTTAATCCTTCACACAATAAACGGTTGCCTGCCTCCGCCTCTGGTAGCTAGTTGATCCTGTTTGCATGCTGCGCCCTTCACAGCTTGGCACTGCGGCACTCGACGCATTATGGATTTGTCGTCCTTTTGTTTTAAATTAGCACGGCATGTTGCACATGCGGCGCAGCGCTGTCTCTTGTCCGCTATGTCCGGCTGTCCGGCTGTCCGACTGTTGCCCGCCGTGCAGGCCGCAATCCGTATGATGAGCGTAGCTGGATGCCAATGCCGACGGCAACAGCACCGGCAGCGTCACTTCTCTGACGACCCTGAGTGCTTCCGACAATTTGTCAGTGCAACAATAGCAATTGTTGTTCATATCAACAATAACAACAACATTAACAGCAGACAGAAATTAACTAAAATGCATTTGTGGTCAAATGCAATGATAATAAATTAAGATAAATTATTTTCAAGCGCTTCTATCGAAATTAATGTAAACTAATTAGTGATAAAAACTGTCAACGGCAAATAAATTGAATATTCTACCCATACGAATGCAATTTGCCATTAGATAGTATCCACATTTGCCCCAGTCGGCTCTTTGTGCCCCCATATTGTTACAAATGTCGTCGTCGTCGTCGTCGTCGTCATTTGCGGTGCATTGAAAGCTATTAAAGTAAATTGCAATGAACGGGACCCAAAACCCATACTCATACTCATACCCATACCCAGTCCCAGACCCGAGCCCGAACCCGGACCCGGTGTCGGTCATACCTGCCCGCAATAGTCGTATCTCTAATGTGAGTAGTACACATGTAGCAGCTCGTATCTGTATTGTGGGTGCACTCATTGGGTTTTTCGCGGGGACTTCTGCAGCAGGTCTAATTGCGATTTAATGTCTTTTCGGCCTTTTCCTATGAAAGATACAAAATAGAGGAAGAAATGCGATAATACCGAACGACTCGTATCAATGCAGGCTGAGTCCAAATTAATGGAAGTAGCTTGTGCTACTAAATACTATCTACAACTAGACAAATAACTCAATGGAAATCTATCAGAGCTGGCGACATACATATGTAGTTTTCTTCTTTTTTCGTTTCCAACTTCGTATATATAATAAGATCATTAGCGGCTTTTGCTTCATAGAGTTGAAAAACTGGCACAGCTTATCGTCATTTCATGATTTATGCGACACTCACACATAATTGCATAGAGATATTAAATTATCGTCGCACATAAAAGACCCCCAGACAGATATGCAATGACAATGGCTGGAGCTGGGCGGTAATTGAGAAACTGCCTTAGTTTCTATGCAAATCGAATAGGAATGCAATTTCAAAATGGTTTGTCAGCTTTTGCTAATACTAATTTATGAACTGATTGGGCATATTAGCTTTGTGCAATGTCTGGCCGTCTGTCAGGATGTCTATTCGTTGGCTACGATGATCGCATATCCGGAGATTAATACGGACAGTCTAAGCTTTTTTTTCATTTATTGGGCGAGACTTGATATTTGGAGGCCACAATCTGGATTTCTATATATTATAAAGTGGGGTGTATCAATTTATATTATTTTTGTTTTTAAACGGCTTTTTTAATTCTTTAAAAAAAAAAAAATATTATTTTTTTTTTTATTTTTTTCTTTTTTGGGGGGTTTTTTATTATATATATGTATATATATTTTATTTTTTATTTATTTTTTTATATTTTATTATATTTATTTTGTTTTTTTTTTTTTTTATAACATTAAATATAAATATTACTTAACTTAATACTCAAATATATATGTATGTATTTAGCCAGTTTTTATCTACTATGATCAAATAGAAATTTTCTTACACTTAAGCTTTAAATATTTCATATATGAATTTTTATTTCAATGCAATTTTCATATCTTGAACTCGCCTGGTTATCGATCGGCTAATGAAGTGCATCAGGCAAAGTAACAAAATTGACTTCATTTTGTTGTTGCTGCTGATGTTGTTGTTGCTGTTGTTGTTGTTGTGTGCAACACGCAACTGTGAGGCACAAACAACATTAAAGCGGCGCAAATTCGTTGTGCATTAATTAGACATTTTATAGGTGCAACACGGCGTAAACTGCACGCCTTTGGCAGTGGCTGGGGCAGCCACAGACCAGGCCCAATACCACAATTATTGTTTGGGCCTGGTCAACAGCAATGGCAACAAAATGAGAGGCGAATATAAGGCAATGGCAACGGCAACGGCAAACCGCAACTAAAATGTTGCCAGCGAAGCGTCCATCGGCCTCTGAGTGCACATATTTCGCATGGATTCGATAACTTACATTAATTTGATGTACACACACACACACATACACATATGTGTATGCATTGTTATGTATGTGTGTATGCAAATATGGCTGGATGCATGTGGTAACCGCGAATTGCCAACTAACTAACCAACCCAATGCGAGCAGCGATCAATATGCGCCAATATAAGCCACACACAAGATGAACGACAGACAGACAGAGAGAGAGGAGAGAGAGAGGTAGAGGGAGAGAGACTGTGTTGAGAGGGGGAGGCGCAGGCGGCGGAGGCTGTTGAACGAGACGTTACCATTTCATTATGCGCATCCGCGTTCGCCTTTGCATCGTTGAGCGAGTTGGTTGGGAATAACAGTTTGCTTGGGGTTAACCAAATGGTGTTGCCAATACTTTTTGCCACATACGCAATCGGCTAATACACTGAGAGAAATGCTGAAGTAATTTGCTATTTGTTGAATTGCACTCAAAATGAATTTTGATTAAGCTAAACGAGATGTAAAATTTTAAAATGTTGATTGATTCTATGCATTTTTAGTTTATACTATATATAAACATTTATGGAAGAGAAACTATATCTATATATGAATAATATTTTAATTTTTTTATTTATTTATTTTTTTTAAAGAATTCTTTATTGGAATAATAATATTGGGAGGGGAAACTATGTATATCATATATAAATAATATTTTATTTTTATATTTATTTATTCATTTTTTTTTTTATTTCTTTATTAATTTTTGTATTATTTACTATTATTTTATATTTATTTATTCATTTATTTTTTATTTTTTTATTTATTTATTAATTTTTGTATTATTTATTATTATTTTATATTTATTTATTCATTTATTTTATTTTTTTTTATTTATTTATTAATTTTTGTAACGAATTTTTTAATGGAATAATATATTATTTTTCATAAAAAAATATATATTATTTGTGTAAAAATATATACATATTATATTAAGTATTATCTATTTATATTGCTTTACACAAATGCCTTAGCTAAATTGTAGTCTATGTATTCTTCTTAGTCATATCTTTTATAGGATTTTTATATAAATATCTCCGCTGATTTGTCACAGTGTAGTGCTATGCGTACTACTTAAAGCTTTTGTATGCTGCGCCAAACTTCAAAGAATTCTTGGAACTTTAGAGCTCTGCTAGAGGCCCATAGAGCTAAGTTTGTCTATGTGTGCTTTGGTTTTGGTTGCATTTATGATTACAGCAATATGCGACAACCAAGACGACAACAACAATAACGATACCGGCGATAAATGTTGTATACACATATGAAAAGAGTTGCAAACTGAGATGCCAACAACACTGATGATGATGATGATGTTGATCATGATGATGATGCTTTGATGGACTAGCTAGCTGCAGACTAACCTGTGACTGCCTCAGCTTGGCTTACATTGTGCGGGGCAGGTTACATTGTGTTTGTGCTGCTATCGGTTGGCTGCCGCTTGAATGTGTTTAAATTGAAAATTCCCGATTTGCACACAGTCACAGATTCGCTTAATTTGCACCTCTCCAAATGCATAAAAAGCAAAGACCGGACCGCGGACATGCAGCAACAGTCTCAGCAGCAGCAACAAGAGCCGGCCAAGCGTAGCAGACTTCTAGCCAGAGTCACGGCTGGCAATAGTACGCTTGAAACGTCTGTGGCCACGGATACGCCATGGATGCAACTTGCAACGACCTGGCGGCCAAAAGCGGCTACACTCGCCTTTAATGGCCTGAACGGACCTGCGGCTCTAAGTCTGGCTCTGGCTCTGACTCTGGCTCTGGTTGTGGCTCTGCTTGATTGCCATTACCGGCTTGCCATTGTTAATTTATTAAGTGGTTACCTTTGTTGTCGCCTCGCTGGCAATACAATTGAAATTGCTGAAGCCTCTCTCACTCTCCACTCTCTCTGTGTCTCTCTTTGTTTATGTGTTAATGTTGTCCAGCCTTGGACTTGGCCAGAACAATGAACATTTGCTAAGTGCTGCCCACGCAGCCGCAACACGTTGCACGCTGCACGCCGCGTGTTGCACGTTGCAAAGCCGCCGCAAGTTGACAAAGTGTTCAACATTTGGCCAGCACAGCGGGCGTCTAATCGCATTGATCGTGGCGTTCAATGGACCTGGCCAAGATTCATTGAGCGCAATCGTTGCGGCATGTTTTGACATAAGCGCCACCATCAATTCCAATGCACTAATTCTCTCTCTCTCTCTCTCGCTCTCTGTATTGCAGTCCCACGGCGATCGAACGGATGACGAGATGCGCGACTGCGACTCCGTAGACGGTGAACATCATCAGCTGAGCGCCAAGGCGGCAATTGCAGCTCGACTCAGTCACACAGTCGCCGGCGGCGCTGGCCTCAACTTTGCCAGTCCAGAGCAGCAAACAGATCTGCCACTCAGGTGAGCTAGCTATATCAACTAGATTATATATATCTATTTCAATTGTCTAACAATTTCTTCTGCTTGTGACAGCCATCATCATCAACTGCCGCCGAATCATCCGCTCAACGCTCTGGGCAGCTTCATGGGCATCGGCGGACTACACAGCATTCCAAATCTCCAGCACAGCGATGTGCTCGAGAAGCTCAAGATGCAAGTGCGCGACATGAAAGTGGGCCTCATGGTGAGTGTCAAAGCAATTAGAACTGATCTAGTATTTGTGAATCGTGAAAGGTGAGGGGAAAGCTAAATGCGTAAGAGAGAAGGGTCGAAGGGGGGATTTAGGAACTCTAAAGGTTTGACATAAGTTGAAGAGAGTTTCGAAGAGCGATCTAGTAAATAAAGGTAAAACTCAAGTATTTTCACATGAGAGTATTTGCTGTTTCTAAAAAAAAAACGGTTAGTCAACAAATATATATAATAAAATAATAAATATTAAAAATAAATAAATAAATAAATAAATGAATAAAAATAAATAAACAAATAAATAAAAATAAACATAAAATATAAAAAATAATAAATATTAAAAAATAAATAAAATAAGTAAATAAAATAAAAAATAAAATAAATAAAAAATATATAAAAAAATAATGATAATAAAAATATATATAAAATAAAATAAAATAAGTAAATAAAATAAACTATAATAAATATTAAAAAATAAAATAAAATAAAATAAGTAAATAAAATAAAATATAATAAATAAATTAAATAAAAAAAATATGTATAAAAAATAAATCAAATAAAAAAAATATATGAAGATATAAAATAAAATGAATAAAAATAAATAAAAATAAAATAATACCCACATAAAAAATTAAAGTAAAAATATAAAATTAAAATAAAAAAATAAAATAATACATATAAATAAATAAAAACAATAAAAACGAACTAAATAAATATATGATAGGAAAATCGGAAAAAATCATTAAAAATAAATAAACCAAAATACAAAAATAAGATAAAATATACCAAATTAAAGCAAGATAATAAACTATAAATATTTACTAATTTATATTTATCATTTAATATTTACTACTAAATAAACAAATTTATAAAATTCAGAAATTCAAAAAATAAAAAATGCAAAAAGAAAAAGAAAATTAAATATGTTTAATAATCAAAGCTATATATTAAATCTATAAATACATATATGTAAATTATAATTCATAAAGCTAGACTAATGTTCCAAAGAGGGTTTATTTCGCACTACATTTTAAATGAGTATATATGTATATTTATGAAAATAGTAGTGCAACTTATGTGAGCAGATATGAGTAATTCTTTACTGAATAAAATATTTAATGCATCACTCAAGAATTTATTGAGATTTGTATATATATAAATGCTGAAACAATAACAATTGTTAATTAAAATTCCACAAAAAGCACTTGAGATGATTTTTTAATTGAAATTCAACTTAAATTGTTATATAGAAAAATAATAAATAGAAAGTATATACAGAACTGGAAAGCAAAAACACCTTAGAACAATTTTTTTGATATATGTATATATAAAAAATTGTCATTGAATTTGATATAAAATAATGTTCAATTAAATACAACGTTTTTATATCAAATTGTGTGATTTGGAATTTAAATCGTAGAATTCGTAAATAATATTTATTTTGATACAAAGTTAACATCGAATTCCGCATGGAGGAGAAATTGTTTGATTCGGCTTTACCGACTGGCCTCAATTCTTCCATTTCGTTTGGCTTGCAGGAACAGGACTATGCGGCGGCAGCACATGCAGCTGCATTCGGGGCCAATATGCTGCCCACAACGATCAGTTCGGCCTTTCCGCTGGCCCACAATACGGTGGCAGCCGCCGCGGCAGCTGCATCCTTTGGGCATGCGGCCAATGCGGCGGCCAGCAATGGCGCCAGTTACAATGGAGGCAATGCTGCTGCTGCTGCCAGTGGAGCTGGAGGAGCTGTGGCAGCTGGCAACAATAATAATGCAGGTGGCCCAGGTAACAGTGGTGGTGGCGGCACGACCAATGCAACTGGCAACAACAGCAGTAACAACAACAATAGCAACAATAACAACAACAACAGTAACAACAGCAACAACAACAATGCCGGCAATGGTCATCCCTTTTCGTTTGCATCGCCGACAGCGCCAAGCGCCAAAGAAGGTTGGTATGGGGCTGGGAATTAGCCAATGTTTAAACTGTTGAACTCAGCGCGTCATTTTGCAGCTAATTCCGCATCAAATTCATCGACGTCCAGCGAGGCATCCAATTCATCGCAACAGAATAATGGCTGGAGCTTTGAAGAGCAGTACAAACAAGTCAGACAGGTTAGTGTTAGTCAATTTAATCTCTTTGCAAACAAGGCAAGGCAAGGCAAGGCAAGCCAACAACAACAACAACAACAACAGGGGAGCAGAGGCTGGTCGGGTCCAGCCGTTTAGGCAAACTATCAATTAACGGCTAATAGCCAAGATCTTGAACCAGTTGCCTTTCCGTTAAGATGAGTCGAGTTTTGTGTCTCTGTCTATAGCTCGCTACCTCCCTCCCTCTGTCCCTCTCTCTCTCTCTCTCTCGAGTGAGTGCAGCCGGGGGATGCGCCAAGTTTTGATCTCGTTTTGACGCTTCGGCCCGAAGCTGTTCACATGCAATAAAGAGTTCCGGTTTGCTGCAATTGAGCAATTAATGCTCACATCTTGAGCGCACACACACACACACACACACACGTACACTCTCGCACTAATTTGGTGAGAAAATAGCCAGTTTATTCATCTTTTTTGGCTCGCCTTTGAGATGCTGGGCGGTCCACAAGTGCCCAGAAGTGTTTGGCTGTTTGGGCCTCAATTTCTACACGCATGGCTGCAGAGCCAGCGTGAAATTTGTAGCAGAAGTGCACAATCTCGAGTAATTAAAATAGTTTGGGTCTACTCTAGGGCTTCGTTCGCCGTTGCCAAATTGTTGCGCCGTGTGAACCGCAACAGCTTTTGCCGCTGGCCATAAAAACTAAACTTCGATTAACGTTCGTTCGGCCCGAATGGCCTGGCGCATCGCATACACCCCCCCCCTTCGACTCCTCGACTGTTCGAGCAGTGTCTCTTGGCAATTCATCAAACAGCCCGCATTCTCTATGCACTATAAAAACTTTGACCCTTACACATAAAGAGAGATACAAATGTATCTGTGTAGCTGCGCTTCACGCCTATAACACCTTCCGAGGCTGCAAACCGGCTTAGTGGACCAGCCAACGCCTACCAACCAGCTGCGAGCCGCTCTCAGCTCAGCTCAGCTCTGCTCTGTTGCTCTCTCTTGGTTTCTGGTAGGTTCCCTTGGACCTCTAATCCCTTTCAAGCAGCCATACAAAATGGCGGCTTTCATTAATTTGTGAAAATGCGGCCGCGCTGCTCAAAACGATAATTATGTTAATTGAGTGAGTAGCTGCCGCGTATGAAAAGCCATTTTGAATTTGTCTGCCGCCGCCGTCGTGAGATGCCAAAAAAGAAAATCATTCTACATGGGTGTGGGGCAACTGCGACTGCGACTGCCGCCCCAACGCCACTCGCTATCGTGATAGACGAGCCAAAGCAACTATCCATCCATCCATCCATCTATCCATCTCTTCAGACGAAGACGAAATATTATTTTGGTATTTTTTTCCTCGTTTCTATATGATTTAGTTTTGCTTTAGATATATGCATATATATTCACATATACATTTATTTATATATACAATATATATGTAGTTGGCTTGCTCTCATTAATCAATGTCAATTATCTGTACATACTGAATAATTATGTTTAATTATAGACAGACCCCAAAGCATTTTCCAATATTATTTTATTTTATCATACGAACATTTCCTTTGTATATACATACAAATACATATATATTTATATTCTCGCACTCGATTGCACTTTCGGGATTATGAAACTGTTGGCGCACTTTTGCCCATTATTTCGTGTTAATACTTATTTATTCTATTGCCGATTTGTACGAAAAGGCAATGAATTTCCTTCCATTTTAATTATGGGCAACGAACGTTCTCAAATAATTAACACAAATACAAAATTAATTATTGCCGTTGGCAACTCTTGCAAATTAGTTCACTTTTTGTTTTTGTTTTTTTTTTTTTTATAACTTACATTTTATTGGTCCATTTCGAAAATCGATTTATTTCGGCCCGCTCAAGACCAGACCCAGCCCATACGTAAATGTAATTCGTTTTCATTTCGGACAGACTTTTTGGCAATATGGCAAAAGTTTTCACTTTAAGTTTTTAGTACTTTTATTGTAATGAAATTTGACTTCTGGGGTTTTTTTTTGTATACACGCTCAGCAACCAACTGAAGAGAGTATATTGGTTTGGTGTAATGACAGAAAATGAGAAAATTTAAAGAGCATATTGGTTTTTGCATAGCCTCTTGGCTATGGGTATGGCACGCTCTTGATGAGAACAGCTAGATAGATAGATAGTAATGCCATCTTTAGTCGCCCATGTATCCATTAAAGGCGTGGCAAATTAGGTTATACTATATTTGGTTTAAGAGAAGAGGCTTTAAACAGAGAACTGAGATTTTTAAGTAGATGCTCTTTGGTATGCTCATCTCAAGATTGTTCAGATTTAGTTCTTAAATATACTAGATCTAGTATAGATGTTAGAAATTTGAATAGTACAGTACATAGTAGATATATCTATACAGTAGATACTGATATAATACAAAATTTTGGAAATGAAATATTTAGAAATTATCGAAAATTTCAATTTTTAACTATTTTTAAACTTATAAAGCGTAATTTGGGAGTCACTAAGGTTCAACAGCAGCACTTCTTACCTCATTTCATTTTTTGCAAACCTTATGAAATTCTCTCAAAATGCTTATTTATTCAATAAATTGCTGCTGCAATCGAGATGAATTTGATTTGTGTGTCATTTTTGTTTTTAATCAGTAAGCACTGTACTTAAAGAAGTGCTTAAATCAACAAAGGCAATAAAAGTACAACAACAACAAAATGAAAGAGGAAGAAAAATAAAAAAGGCAACAACGAAACCTCAACGAATTTCAGTTAATTAAAGTGAACAAAACAAAAATCTGGTCAACAGATTTTCAATAACGAGTGTGAAATTCTTAAATAAATATGTGCACAAGATACACACACACACTACATGTGTGCCTCTGTGTATGTGTGTGTGTGTGTATGTGTAATGAGCATGTGTAAATGAGAGTGGACAAATTATGAGGCGAACGCAACGAGAAACATGCAACGGGATCTTGTCATATAATTTTTAGTAGCATTTCCATAATGGAAACCTTGCACTTTCCATGCTGATAGTTATAAATTATACACACGCACACTAACACACACACACTAGCATACATTAACACACACTTTGATCTGGCAAAACGCATTTGACAATTCCCAGAATCAAGGATTCAAATTTCAAGCACACACACACACACATTTTTAGGTACTAGTCCGCAATGCTAGCGACAAATAAGTGAGATTATTTTTATAACCGAACCCCGGGCGGAGTGTGTGTGTGTGTGTGTGTATCTCTGTGTGTGCCATGTGTCCTCAACAAGCTGTGTGCGTGTATATAAAAACGATTATGATTGGTCTAGAACTTCTGTTAGGGTATTTTATTGTTTTATTGCCAAAGACTAGGCGGATTTGTGAACTTGACCTGCGCTTGCGGCTGCTGTTGCTGATGTTGCTCCTGCTGCTGTGATGCAAGCCCGCAACCAATTTCCAGGACTCGGGCAATACGGATTTGGACAAGGGTTGCCGGGGCAGACTAACCCAAAGCGAACTTCATTTTTATTAGGTACATATTATTAATGCACACACACACACACGCAGCTAAGGCAGGCAGACGCAGCTCAAGGCGCACATAGATACGCACACATACACACACGTATACGCACACACGCACACTTACACACATTTGATTTGTACAGCGACGTCAGCGTCGATTGCTGCACTCGACGGCACATTCACATATTTTTAGTTGATAAACGACCTTTGATGGCGTTGCATCGTCGCGTTGATCAATCGATGTGGCTGCAACCTGCGTGAAAGATATTCAAGTTGATCAAAAAAAAAAACCCAAAAAGAAACAGGAAAATAAAAACCGTTGAGCAACAAGTTTGCAATTAAACAAAAAGGAAAAAAAAATAAATAAAAATAAAAATACAAAGTGAAAAGTGTTTGTGTGTGCGTGTGTGTGTCTTAATCAATCAATTGGCCAACATGCTCATCTCCGAGGATCAAATACAGGAGGTACTCAAAAGCAACAACAACAACAACAGCAATAAATATTGCCAATTCATAGGCTTAAAAAAAAAGAGAGTCTCAAAAGTTTAATTAAAAAAGCCAAAAATAAATAACAAATTTATTTCTTTTTGGTTTTTGGCCAAAAGTCCGTCAAGAAAAAAGCATTAAACGTTGAGCTTCAATCAATTTCTGCAGCCGGCAGAAATATAAGATGAAATATAAGAAATACGCATATGCTGATACACATACAAGCAAACACATATGCACACACATGTATACATATATGTATATGTATATAACTCTTGTGGGCGTCGTGCATCATAAAAACGAAGCAGCCAGAGTGCCAGCCAGTCGAAGTTGCGGCGAGTTGTGTGTTGCAGTTGCATTCGCTGAATTCGGAGCTCCAACTCTCAAGTTGGGGGCAATGGCAATGAATCGACTGAGTCAGAGACTCAGCCTCAGCCTCAGTCCAACTCAGACGTAGAGTAGCAGCAGCATCTGCACGTTGCTGTGTTGCTGGGCTAAATCATTTATGCGAGTGGGGATGCGAGGCAGTTCATCATCAGTTCGCATTGACTTAGAATGTGCACCCAAAGCCGAAGACAGAGGCAACAGCAACTCCAAAGCCAGAGTCAAGTCTTGGGCCTTTGCCTTTGCCTTCGCCTGTGCCTTAGCTTAGTAGGCGGAAAGTATGATGAATTCCGAATTTGATGAGTTCACTCAGATGTTGTCATTAATTTTATACACAGAGAGACGCAATGTACACGTGTGTGTGTGTGTGTGTGTATAGCAGAAGGTTTTTAGCTAGGCTCTTATAATTTAACTAAGAAACAAAACACATAAGACCAAAGGAACTTCACTGGCAAATGGGTTAAAGGTCAGAGTGTGCGCCTGCGGAGTCATGAAGTAAAGAGAGACAGAGAGAGAGAGAGAGAGAGAGGGAGAGAGAACACAACAAGAAATAAAAGAGAAATGAATAATCACGAATATGTACGAATACTAGTGAATACTTAGAATACTACATAAATATAGATTGATGGCAAGGCAAATGACTGAGAATAGTTTTTGTAAACTCGAAGCTTGATTAGTGCAGTGAAAGGTTTGAGGTTGGGCTTATGGAAGTAGTAGAAGTAGTAGAAATAGTAGTAGTAATTGTAGTAATAGTAGTAGTAGCAGTGAAAATAGTAGTAGTAGTAGTAGCAGGAGTAATAAAAGTAGTACTAATAATAGTAGTTGTTGTAGTAATAGTAGTTGTAGTAGCAATAGTAGTTGCAGCAGTAGATATAAAAGTAGTGCTAATAATAGTAGTAGCAGCAGTGAAGATAGTAGTAGTAGTAGTAGTAGTAGTACTAGCAGTAGTACCAATAATAGTAGTAGTAGCAGTGAAAATAGTAGCAGTAGTAGCAGCAGTAATATTTATGGAAATAGTAGTAGTAGTAGCCGCAGTAGTAATATTCATGGAAATAGTAGTAGTAGTAGCAGCAGTAATATTCATGAAAATAGTAGTAGTAGTAGCAGTAGCTAATGAAAATAGTAGTAGTAGTAGCAGCAGTAATAATAATAATGAAAAAAAGTAGTAGTAGTAGCAGCAATAGTAGTAATAGCAGTAGCTCATGAAATTAGTAGCAGTTGTAGTAGCTTGAATTTCTACTATTCAAATTCTTTTAGTTAGCCAAATTTAAATAATTTAATATAATAAATATTTAGCTAGTCGGGGACCAAAGAGAAATGAAAATAAAAATAGTAGTAATAGTAGTATTTTTCATGAAAATAGTAGTAACAGCAGTTGGAACTTATAATATTGCAATTGATAGTAGTGTAAATTTGTTAAAACTAAGAAAAACCCAAACTTACTCACATTTAAATAATTATTTGGTAACATTGCTTTAGTTAAATTGAAAAAAAAAATATTCTAATATATTTAGCTAATTCATAATCAAACATATTTCCATTTGTTTCCTTAATATCCATTGCTTGGAATTGATTTAAAATTCATCTATTGCTCCTCTCTTTATTTATTTAAATGATATTGACAAAACTAGAGTCAACTAAAACTAAAATTAAAAAAATAATACAAAGAGTTTATCGCATTTCCCCTTGCCGCTTCGCATACAATATTTTGCTGTACATAGACCTAAATACATACACAACTACTACATACAAAGATTCTCATCTTTATCACCTAATTATGAATTGTGCCAGGCCACTCGCTCGCTCACACGCTCAACTCAAGCCTTGCCCTTTTTAATGCTCATTGGGGTGTTTCACACGTTTTGCCTTGGTATGCGTAAGCGCGCTTGCAACCCCCAGTGAGCGAATGTGTGAGTAGAGTGAAAGAGATAGAGAGTAACATGGAGAGTAACACGCGCCCCTGTTCTGTTGTCGCCCAGACCTAGGGTCGATCCATGTCACAGCGTCTATTGTCTGTTAACCAACACCGAAGCGAACAGCAACAGCAACAAAAAACAGAAGAGAAAGACAAGTAAACAACACACTGCAACACAATAGAATAGCGTGTGGCAACCATTTTGTGTCAATCCATTGGCCCACAAGTCAAGTATTTGAGCCCCTATTATTGTTCATTGATTGTTAGCGCAATAATAAATATATGTACATATACATATATATTTTGTATATACATATGTACATATATATGGAAAATAATCATAATAATGGAATGTACTGTATGTGATGAACAATGATAGAAATAATTTGTATAATAATTATAATACTAATGATAATTACTATGCCAATGATGATGATGAGTATGATTGTAGCAATGAGTATTGTTATGGTATTGTTGGGGATTATGATTATGATTATGTATTCCAATATTACAAAATGATAATTAAATGATTATGTGTATAGATATAATGATAGCTATGATATGAGTATGCTAATGCTGATTTGATTTAAGATTTCGGAATGGAAAATAATTATGATTAATATATTAAAAATAATAATTGCAATCATGAGTATGATTGTGATTATGATTATTATTTACATTATATTAAATTTTTAAATTATAATATTTAAAAAAAAAATTATTTGAGTAATGGCAATGATTATGAATATGATTATTATTATTATTATCAATTTTAAAATTAAAATAGTTTAAAATAAAAAATGGTAATGATAATGAGTATGATTATTATTATTATTATTAATGAAAATAATAAAAAAAAATGATATGAGTATGATTATTTTTATTATAATAAATTTTTAAATTAAAATAATTGAAAAAAAGTATATGAATAATGGCAATGATAATTAGTATGATTATTATTATAATCATTTTGTATTATTATTATTAAAATAATTAATTTAAAAATAAAAATTATGATGATTATTTTGGTAAAAGTTAAAATCATATTCATGACAATAAATATTAGCAATTTTAATAATAATAATAACAAAATTAAAATTAATAAATTAGTGATAATCATATTGGCAATGAATAAAATAGTTGTTCATATCTTCATACGATTATTAAAAATATTTATAAATGATAATTATTTTAACGGACAATATGATCTTAATATATACATTCATAATAATAATAATTATAATAATAATATTAATGCATTGTATTTTTTTTTTTTTTTTGTGTTCTATTTGACAGCTCTATGAAATCAATGATGATCCCAAGCGCAAGGAGTTTCTCGATGATTTGTTTTCGTTTATGCAAAAGCGCGGTAAGTTCCATCTACCAGCATGGCCATGTGGCAGGGGTACAGTGGGGATAGTGGCGACAGTGGAGACAGTGGGGCAGGCATACTTGAACAACACTTGACGCTCTCTGTTGATCGGCTGTTGTTGCATTTGCATTTGCATGTGCATCTGCTGACTCAGCTAGGCGAGTTTGAAGTGTTTGCGTTTCGGACGGACTCAAATTATGTTAATTGAATAAATTTCTCGGCACTTTGCCGTTTGATTTGTCGCTCGCGAGCAAAGCGAGCGCATTAAAATATGCAGAAATGCCAGAGAAATCATTAAAATGATGCCGCACTTTTGTCGTATTGTCACTCCAAATTATAGTCAAGCAAAGAGGTCTCTCTCTCTCTCTCTCTCCTCTCTCTCCTCTCTATGCACATGGGTACTTAAAAAAAAAAAATGCTACACTGAACAAATTACGACTATTTTTAAATGGGCAAAATTTTCGTTTTGCTGCACTTCGTCATTAATGACATTAACAATTGCCCAGTTGAATGGGCTGGGCGAGCATGTGGCATGCAACGGCCGTGAGCTTTTTGGTCCACAACAAATGCCACTTCCTGTGGCACAAACACGACACATACACAGTCACAGAGTCGCGATAGCCACGTTGAAGTATTTGCGCATTGCCGGAGTGCATTAAATTTGTTGATATTTGCATTTGCGACATGCGAAGCAAAAAGATTGTGCAAAGAAAAAGCCAAAGAGCTAAATTACAAGCACTAAATATACACGTGTGTGTGTGTGTGTGTGTGTGTGTGTGCCTTATAAACATGCTAATGCTTAAGCTCGACTTGCAACATGCGGCTAGAGAGCAACAAAAATTTGCATTTGTATTTCATTTTCTTTTATTTATTTTATCTAATTCACACACATACACACACGTATATATTGCTATATATATATATAAATATATATATGCTTAGCTACACATATCTCTCAATGCTTGACAACTTAATGGATTTTAATCTGTCACATGCGTTCAAGTTTTGACATGTGTATATGTATGTATGTGCACACTGTGACTGCGACTGTGACTGTGACTGCCACAGTGACAGTCACTGTGACTGTCTAAAGTGTCGCCCGAAAATGCGCTGCACACACACACACACACAGGCACACACACATAGTTGTAGCTGTATCTATAACTATATTTATATCTACTCTACGATATTGTACAATTGTACAACTATAACGTATAACGTATAACGGAAATTATGCTGAAAAAATATATAAACTAAATATGTTTCCCTGCTCGGTCTCGTATGTGTTTGTGTTTGTGCAGCGAAGAGCGGCGCAATTCTTAATTAAAAGACGTCAATCACTTATCAACCGGGCGCGCTATTTCTGTAGATATTTCTCAGTGCTCGCCTGACAGACCCTTCCCACCGAACAGATCCAGTCCGAAAGCGAGCGCCAACCAAAAAAAAAAAAATCACACAAAAACAAATACAAAACAAATTCAAACAGCCAACCCAAGCTAAATCAGCTGTCAGGCTGGCAAGGGGGCAGGGAACTACTACAGAGTAGTAGTAGTAGGTGCGCTATGATTTCAGACTCTATCAAATTTCTCTAAATTCCATTAAAATGCCATGACATCTAGGAAAACAATGCATAAAAATAAATAAATACAGTTTATAGCGATCGTCGCTTGTCATCAGCCATTGCCCAAACACAAATTCTTGCCACTCACTAAATTGCTTTTAACTTGTTTACAATTGTCTGGCACTGTAGGAATTTGCCATCTTATCTTTATAATATTTCTTTATAATATATATGGAATTTAAGAAAAAGGATTTTAAAAAGGCTTAGGCTTAGGGCTTTATATGCCTTGACATTTTTGATCTAATGAATCGGAATTTTATTCAAGAGTGATTCCAACTCAAGTTAATCAAAAATATGTTTTACTTTGGCATATCTCAGTTCTGTTTATAGGAAATTATTGTATGGTATTCTAAATATTATTGAGGATTACACCAGCTGAAGTTATTATAATATAAGTGAATCAAAAATATTTTTTACTCTGGCATATCTCAGTTCTGTTTATAGGAAATTATTGCATTGTATTCTGGCTGTTAATCAGGATCATATCAGCTCGAGTTATTCTAACTCAAGTTAATCAAAAATATATTTTACTATGGCATATTTCAATTATGTTTATAGGAAATTTTTATATTTTCCAGTAGAGCTCCTATTTCTACATAATTCTTTAAGTTTTTTAAAAAGGATACTTAATTTTTTACAATAATATTAATATAATATAAATATTATTCAACTGACGCAAAAGTTTCCAAAGGAAAATACAATTCCAGTTAACGATCCTCGGTATAAAAGCAGAGTTTTCATACAATCAAACTAAGGTTTATTCGCTAAATAAGTTTTATTAGTTGCATAATAATAATGATTATTAAAAAATAAAACAAAAGATAAAAACAATAAAAATTAGTTGGCATGTGCGTGTTGCTGCCACTCTGAGAAGTTGGCCAATTCGATCGACAACAAGCTGGAGGCGAAGTTGGCGATTTGTTTGAACATTTCTGCTGTTTGGGTTTAATGATCGCTGAGAGACTGGAGCAGAGTTGATCATTAAATTGCTTGCATTGATTGTGATTTTTTCTCTCTCTCTCGTTATTGTTATTGTTGTGTTTTTGTGGCTCGTGCAGTGATCCAAATGATCGCATCATCGCTATCGAAAACACCCCCAGCCTCCGCTGGCCTTGTCCTTAGCCACGGACCACAAAATAAATTGTTCGATTTACTCATTTTTATTCCTTTTGCTTTTGCTTTTGTTTTTTTTTTTGTTGTGATATGCAATCATCATTGCCGCACCGCACCCCGCCTCACATTTGTTTATATGCATAAAAAACAAAAACGTATTTTCATTCAATCAACACGTCCATCAACGAGTTTGATTGATTCCTTCGGGCTCATAAAAACTCGAGAGGAGGCTACATTGGCAGCAGCAGCAGCAGTACCGGCCGTGCAGCATTAAATGATATTCAACAAAATTGTATTTGTATCGTTTGACTTGAAAGAGGTGGGAAGGAAGGGGGAGAGGATGGGGAGAGCACAGCATCAGTGTACAAAATCAAGTTACTCACGTACAGCAATTATGCAAGTTGATTTGATTTTTATATGCGCCACTGCGCTACACGAGTGGAGTACATCGAGAGATGGGAATGGAATGTGAAGAGCAGAGATTTGAGTAAATAGAAACTAAATTTAATAAAAAATAATATTATATTATATCTTTAACCGAACTATTGAAGCCATGTATGAACTGTTATATTTTGAATTAGTTTTAGAATATCCTTCAAACTTCAACTTCACTTAACGCTCTTCTATGCGCTGCTCATTAACTTTTAAAGATGTAAGAATAGATGCTAAGCTTGATAGAACCCTAATATAATTATGTGAAGATAAAATATAGATTGAATAGATTTACATTGTACGATTGAAACTGTTAAACTGAGCTATATTCTTGGTAAAGTCTAAAATTAACTTCTAAGCTCGGTTTTCTTGTGCAGAATACGATCGGAGTATATACTTACCTTTAGAGAGAGCTCATATAACTAATTGTAGATCAAATGTAGATGTTATGGCTTGCAACTGTGCTATTGAAACTGTTATACTTATTGTACCTCTGCTAAAATGTAAAATGGGTTTCTATGCTCTGCTCTATGCATCACCTTTCAATGCAATTCTCATAAGCAATACAAATCCCCTAGAGTGTAGGGTATTTGAGCTTCGTCTAGGCCTGCAGTCGCTGCTGCTATTTGCTTTTTTACTCTTTTGGACGCATCCAAACAAAATGAAATGGGCAGGCAGGCAGGCAAATGGGTGTTAGGCGTGGCAAGTGAAAATCGAATAATACAATACAAATACGAATACGATTCGAATGAGAAATAGAACTGAGATGATGAGCCACAGATGATGATGATGATTAGCCGCCATAAACACATATAGACATATGTACAAACATGTGTATGCCGGCAACATTTTGGATATCGATTTGGATTTATTTATGTTTTTATCGGTGCACACGGACAGACGAATGGACGGACGGATGGACACGGAGAGAGGTCTGCACTTGGGAGTTGTTGTTAGCAACGAGTGTTAATTGCCCCCGGGGCCCGAAACGTGCGAGCGAGAGAGGCGTGGCGTGGGCAGATAGGCTGCAATGCGATAAATCTGTTTTATGGCATCGTTTAATCGTGTTTTGCTTGCTGGCGCATTTAACAAGCGCATTAGAAAACATTTACATGCCACAAGTGGAAGCTTTATGGGGCAAACAAAACGCATTGCTAATTTCTTCAGTTGCATCGTAATTTTATCTCAATTTTATCTCTTTATTCGTAACACAGGCACACCCATCAATCGGCTGCCGATCATGGCCAAATCGGTGCTGGATCTGTATGAGCTATATAATCTGGTGATAGCGCGCGGCGGCCTCGTCGATGTGATCAACAAGAAGCTCTGGCAGGAGATTATCAAGGGACTGCATCTGCCATCGAGCATCACCAGTGCCGCATTCACGCTGCGCACACAGTAAGTAAACTGCGAATTGTAGAGTATTTGCAGTTCGTATATGACACCTGTGCGAGAACTATGCGTTGATCAAATAGCAAACAGAGAACGAAATAATCAAACATTGGCAAACCGATCAAGCGACGATCAATCGACTGCAGTTGCTGCATGTGGCATTTGGCATATTGCATGCTGCTCTGTTGCTGCTCCTTTGTTTGCTCTTGAGTTCGTCACGTTTCATATTTACACGATAATTCAATATAAACGTGAAGGCGACGCGACAGGACAGCAGAGCGCTGCGATGTGTTTTCCTTGCACTCGATGCATGTTTGCTGCGCTTATTAATAATTTTATGCATCTTTCAGATACATGAAGTATTTGTACCCGTACGAGTGCGAGAAGAAGAACCTCAGCACACCGGCCGAGCTGCAGGCGGCCATCGATGGCAATCGCCGCGAAGGACGTCGCTCCAGCTATGGCCAATACGAGGCGATGCACAATCAGATGCCGCTGGTAAGCAACTATCCCTCTCTCTCTCTCTCACCGTTTCTCTTTGCTAAACCCCTTTGCTCTTGCAGACACCCATTTCGCGAGCTCCGCTGCCCGGTGGCATGCAACAAATGTCGCCCTTGGCTCTGGTCACACACGCTGCGGCGGCCAACAATCAGCAGGCGCAGGCAGCGGCAGCAGCCGCCGCCGCGCACCGCCGACTGATGGGCGGGCCGACGTTTGGCCAGATGCCGAGTCTGATGACGCAGGAGATCGAGAATCGCATGATGGAGTATCTGCAGCTAATACAGGCCAAGAAGGAGCAGAATGCTAACCCTGTGCTGGCTGCCACACACAATCACCAACAGCAGCAACAGCAGCAGCAGCACCAACAGCAGCAACAACAGCAGCAGCAACAACAACAACAGCAGCAGCAGCAACAGTCGCTGCATCATCACCAGCAGCAGAGACAGCGCTCCCAGAGTCCAGAGCTGAGCACGCGCGATGCGCTGAGTGCACAGGTGGCGCTTTGGCACATGTATCACAATAGCAGTCCAAACGGTTCGGCGCACACGTCGCCACAGCAGCGGTAAGTGTTATACGTAGTGTGTAGCCTAGGCACGCACCATTTGCGTTTAGCTCAGACACTAACCGTAAAGCTTTTCGTTTGCCATTTCACCCACCTTTAGCGAAGCACTGAACCTTTCCGATTCGCCGCCAACTCTGAATCTGAATCACATAAAACGTGAACGCGAACGCGATCCGACGCCAGAGCCGGCGGATCAGGATGATGCACCGCACCAGCCGCCGCCAGCGAAACGTGTGGGCAGCGGCCTAATGCCACCCGGTTTTCCCGCTAACTTCTATTTGAATCCACACAACATGGCCGCCGTGGCAGCCGCCGCCGGCTTTCATCACCAAGCGAACAGCAACAGCCATCATCATCTGCATCAGCAGCAACAGCAGCAGCTGCTCCAGCAGCAGCAGCAACACGACGCCGCATCCGATGGCGAGCCAGAGGATGACTATGGCAATGCTGAGCACAATACCACCGGCAATTCCTCGTCCATGCACGACGACAGCGAGCCCCAGCCGCTGAACGGTCATCATGAGCTCGACCATCACCATCACCACCACCATCATCATCATCAGAATCATCTGGACAAGTCGGATGACTCGGCCATTGAGAACTCACCCAGCACTTCCACCACGGCATCCGCCTCGGGCGGCCATCGTCACAGTTCGCCGGTCTCTACCAAGAAGAAGAGCGCCACCGGCAAGGCACAGTCCAGTGCCAAGGACAGCTGCACAGCTGTGGGCGGCGGCAGCAGCGGTGCAGGCAGCGGCGCGGGTGAAGGAGGCGGCGCAAGTGGAGGCGGCATCAAGCTAAATCCCCTCGAGACACTCAGCCTGCTGTCGGGCATGCAGTTTCAAGTGGCACGCAATGGTAAGCAATCCAATTAGAAGCGCTCGTTCCCAATCTAATCATTCATCCGCTTCTGTGCACAGGCACCGGCGCAAATGGCGAGCAGCAGTTGATTGTCAATCTGGAGCTGAATGGCATTAAGTACTCGGGCATGCTGGTGGCCAATCCAGGCGGGCTCAAGCGTCACAACGACGACGACGACGATGACGGCAACGGCAACAGCAACGACGACGGTGATGGCGACGACTCTGACCCGGAGCCAGACAACGCTGCAGTTGCGGCGCCCGCTGCAGTCGCGGAAGGAGGCGGCGCCAGCGAGGAGCCAGCGCCGGAGGAGGCCAACGCGAGTGGTGGCCAGGAGGTTGGCCAGAATGAGGCAAACGCGGCGGAGGAGGAGGATGCACAGCCAGCTGAAGACATTGTCAATGGTGGCATGGGCGTAGGTTTAGGTGTAGGCATGGGCGTGGGCATGGGTGTGGGCGTGGCTGTGGGGTCGCTGTTAAAAGATGCTGTTGCCAGTTCGTAGAGTGCGAGTGGTCAAGGCAAAGGCAAAATAAATAGGAATACCAAAGTCATATTTTTCAGAAAAATAAAAAAAGGAAGCAGACGCACACGCACACACACACACACACACACACACAAGCAGAGTTGTGAATGATATGGGTGTGTGTGTGTGTGTGCAAACTCGTTAGCCTGGCTAAGACAAAAGTGCATCCACATAGCAGTTACAACCACGCGCCCATTAACACACACACACACACACACGTATATATGTTATATATGCATATATCTATATACACGATATATCGATTAGTATGTATGTTCATTTTCCACACACACACACACTTTGCATAAAAGACAAGCTTGCGAGCATTGTATTTATTTATAGGCCTTAGTTATAAGCAGCTACAACAACAACAACTACAACACGAAGAGGTAGAAGCAACAGAAGCGCAGATAAAAAACTTAATAATACTTTTGTTTAATTGTTTAGGGGTGTTCCGCCCAACGCCCACCTACCCCGGCTTCAGTGAGCAAATTTAGTTTTACTAAACAAATATATTTAAACTTTGCTCTTTTAATGTTTAATTTTTTTTTAGGCTGCAAAAGCTTGTGTACATATCAATAATTGCTATGTAGTAGTAAATATCTCTCCATATATACATACATAATATATATATGTGTATATGTATATGTATACTCTATCTTTATATAATTCTAAGCAAACATTCACACACACACACACACACATTTGCATTTTGACCATATAAACCATAAAGCATAGTATATAGACATAAATACAATTATGAGAGCCTAAACACATATAGACACACACACTCACACACACACACATACACATATATACATCTAAAGTAATTATATTATGACATAAAGTAATAAAAAATACAAAACTGTTTGCGCATTGGCACACTTTATATATAAAGAAGAAGCAGCAGATGAAGCACTTGTAACGCACCCCCCTCCCCCCTTACTACTCCAAAGCCAACACTAAATTAAACTATATTAGCTACAAAAAAATATGTTGTAAGCGTAAGCGTTCAATTTATTGAATAATAAATCTATTTAATTTTAGCTCAATTCGATTTTTGCTCACTGTAATACAACAACAATAATAATAACAGCAATGATTGCTGTTAATTAACAGATCGCAACGGGATGACGACATAAGAGCTGCGAGTCTGTGTGTGTGTGAGAGAGAGGGACAGAGTAGGGGCCTGTCTGACTCCCTCGCTAAGTGGCTGAGCAAACAGCATTAAAAGAACGAAAACTTTCGGCACTGTTGCACGTTGTTACTCAGATGTTGCACATTGTTTTTCTTTCGTTATGTTGCGCGAAAATATTTGGCTTTTGGGTGCCCTTTTTTTGGTTTTTGGCCTGCGAGGCCGTAAACAGGCAGAAGTGGCCGTAGATTATGAATCCGGGACCTTTCGTCCCGGACCGCAAAAGTGATGAAAAACAAATGTTGTTGAAAGCAATGGATGCGTGAAATTGTCGACTAACGCTGGCGCCAGGCCCACCAGGTGAGGCGAAAATCAAGTGCTAACTACATTAAGGTAAACTTGAGGGATGCTGCCCCGCCTCCTGCACGCACATAATGAGCAGGCGCAGCGCAACATTTCGCCTTTTGTTATTGCCCCTTGAAGGGACCACGTAAGTGGCAAGTGGCAAGTGGTAAGTGGTAAGTGCGCTCAAGACCCTGGCTATAAACAGCTCAAGTTTTGCCTCCAGCAAAGAGCATTTTACGGGCAATTCATGGGGGCCGGCTTTGGGTCCGGGTGTGGACTGGGCCCATGAGTGTGGCAATTCATTGCCACCTGCTGCTGCTGCTGCTGCACTCACATAATTGCACTTGCAGCTGAGTGTCGAGTGCAACACTTGCGGCTAATTAATACAGCATTTGCAGAGCTGAATTTCTGAGCTCGCCTAAAAGTATGCAATGGAAATTTGATTTACTTCTTGGAGCTGCTCAAGGCTGCTCAATACATAAATCGTAAATGGAATTACTCTGGATTACGCTCATCAAGTCTCTGTCTTCCTATTCCTGTTTCATATTCGCTGCTATTGAATCTCTATTAAATCACAGTGAAACCAAAACCTTTGGCAATTAAAGGCTGCACGCTCACGAATCTATCAATAAATGTATTAAATTACTGCAACAATATTTACCTGTATTTATTTATAAAACATTGACTGGCGTCCTTCTATACAAGATTTATTTATAAAAACATGAGAACATTAATTAGGAGAATTCACCATTAAACGGTTTATTTATAGTACTAGCTGGCGCTTGGTCGACTCGAAATATGCTAGCTATAAATCAATTTAATTGCACAGCTTGTAAAGTCAAGTTAAATAAGAGCTACGAAAAGATAACAATACCACTAACAAAAGCCAACATCAAAAACAACAACAAGAACAACAAACAGCGAAAACAAAACAATTGAAATTCAAAAGAAAACATAACACAAATTAGCCAAACGGAAAACGCAGGAAATTCACGCTGATGCCTGCGAAAATATTGATGGTCAAATTAAAGGCCAATAATACAGCAATAAAGTCGCCAGCAGTCCATGGTAATACCCACACACACACAAACAGGCAGACACACACACATACACACACACAGAGAGAGTGGCACACGCAGGGCACCTTTTGGAGGTAGCGCTTAGAAGTATTTATAAATTTTATATAATGTGCCTGGCTCTAGATACATACACACACACGCACACACACACACACATTCATATCTGTGTGCGTTTGGCTACATTTAAACACTTGATGTGATGCCTACATAAAGTACAATAGCTGTTTGCCCTTTTTGTGCCAGAGCAGTTCGCTATTATTTACCAATACAAGCCAAACTTTAAAAAGCAATGTATATTAGTCGAAATATGTCTGCGCCTTGCTCTCTCTGTCTCTCTCGCTGTGTGCGTGTGTGTGCAGTGAAAGCTACCGTTGCAAACATGTGTACAGCGCGCACACACATTTAATGTGTTTAATACAAAAATTGTGTGGCTTTTTAGTACACAGCGAGTGCGGCTGCGAGCAGCGCGTAATTATGTTGCCAGCCTTCGGCCGTCGATGCCTGCGTCAGTATGTGTCTGTGTGAGTGCGTGCGTGTGTGTGTTTGAGTATGTGGGCTGCCGAGCCACTCAACATTCGTCGTGCAGCGTTCGGCTGTTCGGGCCACACGCAACAGTTGTCAATGGCAACAGCATAGAAGTTCCTCTTTTTTCTTCAAATCGCACCTGTATGGCAACATTGCTTAGCAACATCGCTTGGCAACATCTCTTAACTACATCACTTAGCAACATCGTTTGAAATAGATTTATGTTAAACAGTTTTGGATCTTAAAATATTAAGTTAATTTTTAAAAATATATTAAATATTGATTATATCCTTAAATAAAAAAATATTTAAGATAACATATTGTAATAATATTAAAAATAATATACATATGTATATATTTTTTAATATTAATAATAAAGTATATATATTAATAATAAAGTATTACCAAAGATAATAATTTTACTAAAATTAACTAAATTAATATTTAGTTGTTATTAAGTTAACACAACTAAATAAACTAGTTGTTGATTTTAAATTGTAATTTCTTTTTAAATTAGAATTTTTTAAACACAATTAGCAATTAATCATTAGTTAATTGTAATATCAGCATTATCGGCAACTTGTTGCTGCTGCCAGCGCCGGCAACATTTCGTTGGCAACATTTTGTGCGGCGCTTGCGCCCGTCTAAACTGTAGCACACTTATGGCGGCTGCATGGCAGGCAGCTGGCGCAAGTACCGCTACCTACACACACACACACATATTGTATGCCCGTGTTGGTGTGTGTGTGCTGAAAATAACAAACTCGATTTCAACTTGCAGTTTCAGTCTGCGCTGTCGCTGTCGCTGTCGCTGCTGTTAAACCAACCCTTAGCTGATGAAGCTTGAAAGCTTTTTGTATCGCAACATTGTGAAGCTCGCAGGCATGCAACAAGCCAAATGTTTGCTTGTTGTTGTTTGTATTTGTGTGTGGGTATCTCAATCTGAGTGAGTGTGTGTGTGTGTGTGTGCGTGTGTGTGCCAGCGCGCTCGTGGCGGCACTCGTGGCCGCAGTCGTCAATACCAACATTTGCTCAGCTACGGCTACAGCTTCAGCTGCTCAACATAGCCGCGTTCGGGTGCCACGGCCGCCGATACTTCACTTATGTAGGATTTTTGCACACTTGAGAGTTTTAGTTCAGTTTTGGCAGAATTGATAGATACACGAAGCACAGAGCGCGCAGCGCAATCACGCGTCCGTTGTAGATATATATGTAGATACAGATACAGAAACGCAACGCTTTGTTGTAACACACAAACAAACACACACAAATACCAAAAATACAAAAAAAAAAAGTGAAGTAAAATAACAAAAATGATTCAAAAGCTAATGTAAAAACGAAATTAATTCTATTGCTAGTGTCCATTTGACTCACTTCGTGGCCTGGCCCATATCGTGGCTATCTGCCCGGAATTAGTTACTGAATCGCTAGCTCGCATCTAATTGGAAAACATTTGGCTATTGAAATTGAGCACGCGTTGATTTCTATTTATTTTATCGCCGAATTCTCGTGATTTATTCAACGCCACGAACCAAAGTGCAGCGCACACTGACCGCAGCTGCAGCTGCAACAGTTTCTGTGAGTGAGTGCATCATTTAATTAGCTACGAAATTGCAATCGCAATAGTTCTGTGGAAATACAGCAACAGCAACAGCAACGGCAACAGCAGCAGCAGCAGCAACAGCAGCATCAGCAGGTAATAATAATACATATTTTAGTGCATGGCGTGCCATAAATTCAAATACAATAGAAATAGGTATGTGCATTGGGGGCTGAAAGTGGGTCTTTGGAGCCGGATGAGAGGCGGTGCCGTGATTTGTTTGCATGCAGCCCCAGACTAAATAACTAGCTAACTAATTAATTGATACCTATGGAAGGCTGCTGCCCGGCCGTCCGTCCAGCTGATAAAGCGCTCGCTCGTGCCCACAGCGAAAGCGAACGCAATTACAGTTGCCAAAGAACAAAAGCTCGTTAAGCGCGGCTAAGCTGCCAAAGCAGAGGCAAAACCGGAGCTTAAGCGAAATACATTCCATTTCCATTTCAATTTCAATTTCGCTTGTGCCAGTGTCGGTGTGATCGTTTCTTAACAGCTCAAAGGCGAATCACGTGTCACGTGCTTGACCGAGCTTTGTTCTCGCTATGCTCACTCTCCCTCTCTCTATCGCTCTCTCTTTGTTAACGCTGAGCGCGGCCATGTCACGTCACATCAGTCTCTCACGCACGATCACCTTTAGCTGTTACTCACGCGCTCAGCGCCAGCTACAACAGTTCACCTTGCGCTCCCATCCATACACATGTACATTTGTACATCTGTGTGTCTCCTCTCCCACTTTTTGTGCGCTCTCCCGCTCTGTTCTATGAGTTTCTTGGGCATTGCTTTGATTTCTTTGCTGCTCTCGCTCTCAGCTGGCGCTGACGATTGGCGTTGCCAAGTTCATATACATATGCCGATATACTCACACTCATGCTCATGCTCATGCTCATGCTCGCGTTCGTTGTCATACTAATACTCTTACTCTTACTCGCACTCGTACTCGTACTTCTCGCGCTGTGCGTTCGCCTCACATTTGTATCCCGCAGATTGTTTCAGTATTTTTCTTTTCTTTTATTATTTTCGTATTGTTTTGTGTTGTTCTCGTATCGTAACGCGGTGCGCCGCGCTTTGCAGCTCTGAGCGAAATCAGTTTGACGTTTTGCTTTGACAGGCAATCGTCGTCGTCGTCGTCGTCGTTGCCGTTGCCGTCGCCGTCGCCGTCACTGTCGTCTTCGTTGTCGTGGTTGTCGCGTAGCGTCGGTCCGTGTGGATGTGGATCGAGATCTCCAACTCGCAGTCACAACTCGCCGGTAGCCGTCGCCGCAGCGCAAGAGTAAATATTCTTTCCATTCAAATGCGAAAAGAGAATAAAAGAAAACTAACGCAGTTGTAACCAAAAATACGAGTATGCATTTATTATTATGCGTGTGTGTGTGTGTGTGTGAGTGAGTGCGTGCGTTTGTAAATTAGGCAACCATAATGTGAGCCAATTGTGTACCGCAGATATACATGATTTTGTGTGTGTGTGTGTTATCGTTGGGCGCATTTGTGACGTCACAGCGCAAGTTGTGCTTGCACTTCAGAAGCTGCTGCTGCTGCTGCTGCTCTTATTTGTGCAGTTATTTGTTGTTATTCTTGTTGTTGTTGTTATTTGTTACTTTGCCTGATGCTGTTATTATACTTAATGCATTTAATTTAGTTATGCAGCTTTGTGCACAAACACACACAGTCACAAACACAAACACACAACACGATTTCAATATCTTGTGCGTCAACAACAACAACAACAACAACAATAGAAACAGAAACAACAAGCAGCACTGCTGGCGCCGCTGCCTCCGTGCTATGAACGTGACCTCCGTGTATTAAAATAAATTCTAATTTGTGAAGAAAGAGGCAGCAACAGCAGCAACAGCAGCAGCAGCAAAATGTTTTGTTATTGTTGTGACGATATTCCGCGAAGAAGTATTCGAGTAGCTATGCATACATACACGCACACACACACATACGTACGCATAAGCACACATGCATACATAAATCTGTATCTACGCATACGCATGCATGCATGTGTGCCGTGTTCTCTATGTGTGTGCCCATTGTTCATGTGTATTTGTTTAATTTATATCTAGAGTCTGATATAAATATTAAAATAATAAAAAAAAATATATATATGTATATATACCGAGCCGCAGGCAGCAACAACTTTAACGACTAATTTTTTGGTACGTCAACAGATAATGTATTATTGTATATGTACATACTATACTTTAGTTTATTGTTTTTATTTTGTATCTTCATAAATATGCTGTGGCATTTACACGCACGCACACACACACACTCAGATATATGTGTGTATGTGTGTATATATAACTAGTACATACAACTTGCCTTGAATTTGTCGCTGTCTCATTGTCGCACAATATACGAAAAATGCCCTCCAAAAAAAAAAAGAAGCAAAAAATATTAAAGAGCGAGAAAAAACAACATGCAAAATATATAAAAAAAAAAAAATCATTTTTAAATGACAACGAAAACGAAATAAACATTAAAATTAAAATCAAAAGCATATTCGGTGGGTGTAGACGATTTTCATGCGATGGGCGTCGCGCACATTTCCAACATTATATATATGTATGTGTATATATAGAAGTATATGTATGTATGTATATATATTTAACTGTCAACTGCCGCAACGGCTTGGTCTGAGTCGCAGCAGCCCATTAAAAGACGCTTAAAGCTGTCTCATGTCTCTCAGCCAGTTAGCTATTTGCACCCATACACACACATACACAACGTCGTCTATATCTATAAGCCTATATAGCCATAGCCATACTTGTCATAAACAATGCAAAAATATCGACTCTGTACTTATAAACAAGCCACAATCAGCTTGCAATTTGCGTTGCGTTGCGTTTCGCTTGAGTTTTTGTATTTTATACAAATTTATTCCTGAACGTAACTCTCTCTATATATGTATACAAATATCGTTGTACTGACCCATTTCAGTGATTATCTAATGTCTAATTTATTTTAGTTTAGTTTTCGTTTTGATTTTTTTTTGTTTTTTGTCTTATTTTGCCTTCAGCTCGTTTGATTTTTACTATCTAAGCGATACGCGCAGTCCGCAATCAGCGCCAGGCACCTAACGGCTCCCGTTATATATATGTATATGTATATATATTGTATTTATTTTATTTTTGTGTGTTATTTATTTGCCTGTTTTTTTTTTTGTTTTTGTTTTGAGAGTTTTTCTTAATTGATTCTCAATTTTAACTGTTTATTAAAATTGAAATTGGCATGGCGTAGTTATTGTTTACAGCAAATAAAACTGAGCCGTGCCATGGCATACTGATTTCGCCAGTTACAGTGGTCACTGCATATTGCGAACGGGCATTTTGTAATCATGAGTTATGCAAGCGACCCCTCATCATCATCATCATCGCGCTCATCATGTTCATGATGATCATTGGCGTTGCCGCGTGCATGCTAAGCAGGCCGCCCATTGAGCAGAGCTACATAGATATAGTAATAGGCATAGTACCTACTTGTCTCTGCTATATACAGCATATATACATACATATATACATATGTATCTATATAATGTAGGGGAAGTCAGCTTTATTATTATAGGCATGCACACAGCCTGGCCTAAGTGCAGGGCATTCACGAATCGCGATTTATTGTGCTCGTATTGTGAGCCACTTTCGAGATGTTTGCGCGCAATGGACGACACTTTTTCGCCTTTTATCAAGCTGTTTAGATCGGTTTTAGTTGAAATGCAAATTCCAGACTAGCACACGCTCTGTCTCGCTCTCTCGCAAAAACTCTTGCAGCCAATATATGGCATATCTATCTACTTACAGCCATTATCAAATGGGGCAGCAGCAGCGATTAGTTTTTTTTCGGGCTCTGCCATTTGTCTCAGCCCAAGGGCGATGTAAATATGTTTGCTGTGACGCACGAGCGAAGAACGAGTGAATGAATGAATGAATGAATGAATGCATGATATTCTCGATGGGCAACGAAGGTCGTACACTCTGGCCGCACAGCCCACGCAGCAATTAACCCAAAAATAACCAAATTAATTAAAATTCACTTAGTATTTCTAATTACACGCATCTGAAGATCAATTTGCCAGACTCTTAGCAGGCAAATCAAGAGTTTAACGCTACAATTAATTCAAATTTTTATAAACCAATAGGCATAAAAGTATATACAGCAATTAGGCATTGTTTTTATTAATTTTTGTTGCCTTTTTTGACTCAACTTTAGCGGAATCATATGATGTTTTTTTTTTTTTATGGTACGAATTCCGCTTTATTGCTTGTCACACGTCAGGTGAAGTCTAATGCAAACGCCGCTGATATCAAAGCTTCAAAATGATGTAAAATTAACATTTAACCCGAGCTAACAGACGATCAAATGCCGCTATATATAGTGGTGGGGGGCTATATAGCTCTAAATTTAGATAGAGTTACTGAAAACCTTTGCCTGGATCACAATTTACAGTGCTTCGAGTGAATTTATAAACTCAATTATGTAATCCGATTGGAGTCAACATAAACAGCAACAAGAGGTAGAATGAAAACAATATTTAAACTAAACAAACATCATTTTGTTTATAAGCGAAAGATTGATTAATCAAATATTTTATCGCGCTTTAGCCGTCAAAGGCATAAAAAAGAACAAACACAAAATATGATTCACTTTCTATTCAGACTAAATTGAAATTTATTGAGCACAAGAATTCATTTATTACATATATAAGTTGATTAGCCTGACTGCTTATTATAATTCCATCCGATTGACCGTGCTCAATAATAATGATAAACATCGAATTAAATGCTCATTATCGTGTATTTTAATGCACTTTTCTCACAAGATATAAATATCGATAAAATGTATATATACTATATGGAATATATATTTATATTTATATATGTTTTTTATTAATTTATATGAAGCACATGCATTGAACTCCAGAGACAAGCTGGTTTACAGGCATATATATGTATATATTTATATACATATGTATGTACATACATATTGTATTTTTAGCTCGTTACCAAAGCCGTAATTAATAAATCAAATACATATAGACCCATCCCCAGCCGTAGCCGTAGCCGTAGAAGTAACCGTAACCGTAAACCTTAAAATCGAAATTATCTATTTCGGTGAGAGCATATAAATCGCGCGATTAAAATATTATTTTTGCTACAATGTGTGCGCGCACACACACACACACACACACACGCACACACACATAGTAGTCAACTATCTTTATAGATCGATACATGTGTAAGTAAACAAGACGATTGCAACAGCAGCTGCAAAACATCAGTTGGCAAAAAACTATTAGATACAAAATTGTTGCGGCTGCGTTTTGATGCGATTGTTGTTGTTGTTGTTGTTGTTGCTGTTGCTGTTGCTGCTGTTTCTTTGTCAGCTTTGCCGCTCGGCTGCCAAGTTGGCTCGAATATGGCTATGGATATGGCCCCCTGTTGCTCTACATGGCAATGCCTGGCTGCGGCTCGCCATACATGCTGTACACACACACGCACATGCCACACACACACACACTCGCACGCACACCTGATGATGCTATTATACAAATACCAACTACCACCTGCATACTAATAGCGTGCAAAAAGCATTCCGTATGCCCACCTTGGTGGCATCGTGACTGTCAAGATTGCAGCAGCCAAGCCAGCCATGGCACGCCCACTGTTTGACAAAACCCCCAAGCAGAGGTGGAGGCGGAGGCGGAGGCGTGGGCGAAGACTTTGGCGTTAATAGAATTTTGTAGCTGCTGCTGCTGCTGCTGCTGCTGCTTGATGTGATTAGTTTTAAGTTGCATAGCGTCAGGCGCATGTCCTTGTTGCCACACACACACACACACACACACACACACAGCACACACATGCAACGGGAAAGCGCAAAGCAAAAATCATTAATTTTCTTTTAATAGTCTTGCCGATGCTAAAAATAATTTGTTTAAAGCAACAAATAGACAGGGACAAGAGCAGCGTATATACATATATAAACACATATTTTATACAGCATATATAGCATATATATATAGTGTGGTATATATATACATATATATGGCTGCTTGATCTGGCAGCATTGGAATTGACTGGCCATTGTCTCGACGTGCCTGAGACTGGGGCTGCTGTTGATGCTGGCTGTCTAGTTTGTGTCTTGTTGTGACGCCTTTGTTTTTGGCCAACAATGCGAGCTGGCAAACACAAACAGACAGCTAGTAAGAGAGAGAGAGAGAGAGAGAGGGAGAGAGTGTGTTTGTGTGGCCTGGCGACGTCAACAAGTGGCCTTAAATGGCACAGATAGACTGTTTATATCCCTTTGGCGAGTCAATCAATGTCTTGCATTGCCTGCTTCCAATCAAGTGCAGGATATATGTATGTAAGGCAACAACAACAACAACAGCAGCTGCCGCCGCCATGGCAACAACATCTCGCATTTCCACTCCACAGATACAAAAGTCATACCACTCCACCCACTCTCGAGGCCGACACGTTTCGAAACTTCAGTGCGAAGAGCAACACGAGGCACTGTGCTGAATATTTCGAAAAATTTGAAATAGGTCGACGTTGGGGCCGCACGCTAATCTAAAGTGTTTTTGGCCCATATCAGTTGATTTGGTTCTTTCGCTTTCGTTCAAGTTTTATCTAAATATTTAAAATTGGTTTCGCCGCCGTCGCTGTCGATGAGGCATATGCCATTTCTATTTTGGTGTCGCCAATGATAAAGCCGCTCCGAGCAGCGCTGGCGACGTCACAGAGCCAAAGACCCACAAAGCCATTAAACAAAATCATAAACAACAACAACGACAACTACAACAAATTGGTTGACATAAACTAAAGCTGTCCCCATGCCGAGTCCCACAGTCGCCGCATCAACTGTTCCATTCGCATTCATGCTCACACATCCATACGTGTCTCCAAAAAAGGGTCATCGACGCACTCCCCACTCCCCCGCCACTCATATTTCTCAGTCCTGTCCGTTTAGTGCAAACTTTTTCGGGCCTAAAACTTCAGTTATGACATTAAGCTAGGGAGCTGCGACCGACCCTTGGGCGAGCATTAGCCTCCCATATATCTTTCTGGCGACTTCCTCTGGCTGCATTACGTATTAATATGCTTATGCAGCTCGATCACGTACCGTGAAGGCGCACGGCATTCCCACTCGCACTCGCACTCCTTGCCTTGACTTCAATAATCATTGCCAATATTGGGCTTTTATGAATTTATTAGCGTTGACAGCTTTGGCAATTTTTTAATTGTCTCGCTGGCCACATAACGGCCACATTTTACGAACGCCCGTCAATGAAACTCTAGCCACTTACTATACATACTTATCAGTATCACAATACTCGGCCAATAACAATAAAGCCTGTCTACCGTTCGATACACTGGGCTGATCGATTTTATAGCGCACGGGAGTAAACATACGGATCTTATATCGTCAATGTTCAATTGACTTGTTTTCCTAAATACAATACATGTCATAAATTGGGAGAGGCTAAGGCCAGGTCGAACTTTGAATACCCTAACAAATATAGAAAATTATTTTATATACATTATATTGTATAATGTATATATAGTTGTATTAGTAAACAAGTAAGAAAGCTCTAATCGAGCCGGCTCGATACTTCAATTCGCGTCTTTCTGACTCACGCACACACACACGCATACATAGACACACGTAGGCACGCACGCTTACAGTACTTGAGTAAAAGTAAAAGCAAGGAGAGAAGAAGTGCACAAGATCATTAAAGTTGTCTATGTGTATGCAGCAGTTCTCATTTGGTATTTTTATTTACGTAAAACGAAGCTAGAATGCTCACAGCAGCAGAGAGCGTTCCCATTGCTCACTGGAAGCTCGACTGCAACGACTACTACCTGCTGAGCGTTTGAGCGCGACTGAGGCTGTGAGTGAAAGGTGCCCTATATAAAGGGCAGCAGCTGCAGCATTTCTTCAGTCGTCCAGGCCTGGTGGGAGTCAGCGGACCAAAGTGAAGCAGAGTGTGTGATCGATCAGCTAAGCATTAAAGGCGTAGAGGAAATACGTAGAGGAAATACGTAAAGGAAATACGTAGAGGTATTACGTAAAGGAAAACGTAGAGGAATTACGTAAAGGAAATACGTAGAGGAATTACGTAGAGGGAATACTTAGAAGAAATAGACTCAACTCGTCACCCTCAAGAATATATATGTATTTTGTGGGGTCTGCCACGCTACCTTCTGCCTGTTACATACATTTAAACAAAAAACATTATACCGGGTATAAAAATATCGTAATATCATACGATATAATGGAACAATGTTATTAAAATTTGCTTTATCTATAAAGAACTTGCTAAAATTTTACTTTTTACGTATTAGCTATTCATCCAAGAACTTTTAGCTTCCCCTACTCATATACATATGTAGTCAGATTCCTTTCTAGCTGACTCAATTACTCTAACTATGACTAAATCGCTTTATTCGATTGTTACTGATTGCAAACTTGTTTATTTTTCTTGTTCTCGATTTGGTGTGGTTGGGAAAAGTTTCTGGCTAAGTGTAATAGATTTTCTAAAAAGTGATTAATACCTTCCACATGGGCACACTAAATCAATGCAAAATAAACATCATAATCTAAATACAGTTGAAGCCAATTTCGTACTATTTACATTAGGCAAATTTGCTGCTGTTTTGGCCAAAACTAAAACAGACGGCTCAAGCTAAAATTGGACCAAGAATTTCTCACTATATTACACCAGTTTTCGAAAGGAATTCCCATTTTGGTAAACACCGTAAAGTTAGTCAAATTAATCATTGATCAATCGAATCAGTCGATGATCTTATAACAATATTATATTATTTTACTTATGCTACAGTAGATCGAGCTTATTTCTGTATTATAAGTCTAGACTTTCTTTAGCTCAAAAACCAATATACTCTTCTCAATTCAAGAATTCGTCCATGTCTATCAAAATCAAAATTTAAATGAACCTTGTACCTGTGCGCTCGGTTTTAACTTGTTAATAGTCGAGCGCTTGTATTTCGTCTACGTAGATAAAGGCAGTTGTAGCTCATCAAAATAGAAAAAAAACCGAAAGAAAACCAACAAATGGGGCGAAAAAAAAGCACAAATTGAAATAATAAATGGAAATGAAAAGAAAAAGAAACGTAAAGACATTGAAAGCCGATCGCTCAACCCATTCAGCAATGTTCTCGGCCAAGTTGCTCATTAATCTAATAACAATGCAGCTATCTGATACAACATATATTGATATTATCGATTAGATATGTTTATTTATGTGTCTGCCACATAATCTATTTTGCTGTGCGTAATTTCCTGCAAACACCTCGGTAAGAATTCCGAATAAATTGTGTAAATTGGGCCTAGATTTGCTAGATAATTAATTGTAAAATCAAATTTTGTTGTAGTGCAAAGCTTGAATGGAGATTGAATTTATTTGGGAATATTTTGTAGATCGAATGGCGATTTAATTTATTATTTAATTTGAATTAATTTATTGCATTTTGATTTTGATTTAATTTGTGCTTGATATGATAAGCTATCTATACTTGGCGCACATTTAATGCAATATATTTCACAAACAAAATCAAGCATGAAGCATGCCGTACTAAATCGAAACACAATTCGTTCCATTTCAATTTAAGTCCAGTAAATCTAACTTATACTCACATTGAGGTCCCGTAAAAAATATTTAAAAATTTATTAATCGTTGGAATTTACATTTTCGATATATTCTAAAGCACCTAGAGAACTTAAATTCTCTGTTTCTACAAGTTTTAGTCGTACTTGTAGCACTCTATTTTCTTTCTTTGAAAGAATTTTTTTTTTATAATATTTAATTATGTTTATTTTATTTATTTTTATTTTTTTTTTAATTTACCAATTGAATATTATGCATATTAATAAAAGTTTATTTATTTATTTATATATATTTTTGTATTTACATTTTTTATATAAATTTCTATAATTATTTATTTATATAAAATACATATTTTCGCTTATATTTAGCTGGAAATGTTAGCCCACATTTAGTCTTAAAATTCACTCCTCACTTGAACAATTTATTATTTATTAGGATTAAAATAGCTTTAGAACTTTGACTTTCTCTTCGAAGACAAATTGTTAATTAGTTTTTTCTCGCGTTTATCTTATTTTTTTTTTTAATGCTAGTTAACTCGATTTCTCGCTCACTGAAATTCTTTGGCAGTTTCGTGTAATTAACATAAATTCAACAAATATTTACAAAGTGCTTTGACTAAAATAAGATAGCCATTGCTCTGCACTCCCCCACAAGGTCTACCTTCTCTATCTCTCTCTCTCTCTCTCTTTTTATTTAATTGCGTAAATGAAAGCATATGCCCAACTCTTTGCAGGGTATTTTTAACTGCAGCATGCTTGGCCATCATTAAATATTATACACTTATATTCAAAGTGTTTTAAAAACGAAGCCAATATACCTTTTAACCCCTTGGAAGCAGAGTATTAAAACTGTTTTGTATTCAGGCAAAATGCATAAGCCATAAAATCTGAAATTAAAAGATTTTATGGCTTATGCATTTTACCTGATTAAGAATGAAATTTAATATGAGATAAAAGTACATTAAATTGTTTTACAGTTTGCAGTTGCTTTAACGGCAACAAAAACATATTTTATTTAAAAGTAATTTAAAGCAAACCAGTATAACTGGAACAATCTAGATAATCAGCGCAGCAAGAAAGCAATACTTAAATTTCAGAATTATAGCTGTGCTTACTAAGCTAAATATATATATGTATATATTACCTATATATATAATATATAATACATATGTATAAATATCCATTGATGAATTGATTTAGTCAATTGACGATGATTTATGATGATGATCATGTAGCTAATCTTAATTGTTGTTAGCCCAGCTGCTTGGCACTAAACTGGTTTTTAGGGTCTAAACTCCAGCGGGCCAGCTGATTGCAGAATTAGCCAACTATTTAGCCGCTTCAGTGCTGACAGACAGAGCTGCTTGGCCAGCAAATATGGAGGTCAACAATTTACTATTTTAAAACAGCAGCGGCGAAATGTATAGCCCAATCAGCCCAAACAACTCGGGCGGGGCACTAACAATTGAGTGCCAAAAAAATAAATAAAAAAATATAAAAAAAAACTTGACTATGCATGAGACTCTGCTCTGCTCTATATATATATACATATATCTATATATGCCCTATCTCTTTCACTCTCTCTCATTCTAATATTTTGTTTATTTTCTTTATCTTTGTGGCACTTCTAGCTAGCTGCTTGAGATGTAAGCGGAGAGAGGGCCAATCAGCCAATCAATAGATCGCCGCTTGACGCGCACACCCAAAAAAATGTTTCAATTATGTTACCCACAACAAGCAGACAACCACAACCACAACAACAACAACATCAGCAGCAGGCAAATAGAAGCACAAATTCCAGCAGGAGAAGCCACAGCTTAAGCAGGAGGAGCAGCAGCAGCAGCGTACAGCACTCGGTAGCTACATTGAAACTCAAGAAGCAAACCAAACAGCGACCAAAACCAAACCGAAACCGACAACAAATTAGCATAGCTATAGCAACAAGGGCAGCAGCAGCAGCAGCAGCAGCAGCAGCACAGGAAACAGGACAACGCCATGGGCTGCTCGCCGAGTACATTGCCCAACTCGTCGTCGACAACGGGGCCAGGAGCCGGCAATGGCGGGAATGCGCCCTTGCCCCCGCTGGATGCCAATGAGAAGGATGGCAGCTTGCTGTTCTGCATCAAGCTGCGGCGCAGTCGGATGCGTCGCTGCAGCTGCGGCGCTGTCACGCTGCAGAATCAAAACGGCGACGGCAGCACGGGCAGCGCCAACTGCGGCGACAACATGATGTGCAACCAGGGTCTCTTAAATCCGCTGCAAACCAAAAACGAGTCCGACTACGAGAAGGTGAGTACGTCAGCCACACAGCTTTCGATTTACCCATAGCTGACCAATCTGAACTGCATCTGTCCTATCTGTAATCCCCGCCTGCAGCTCAGCACTGGCAAAAAGGACTCCATTGTGACGGTGGCAGCTCTCGGCAACTTTACGCACAGCGTCGTGCGCCGCGCCACTGGAACGGGCAGTAAGTACTCCTATAATAGAAAACCAATCTACTATACCTCTACCACCCACCATCATCCACATGCCCCAGCTTAGACTGTGTGCAATGTGTGCAGAGTGCAAACATACGAACTGCTCGTAAAACAGCAAAAAAACAGATTTGTGCCCTAAGCGGGTATAAAAAAAAAAAATGTGTAAAAAATGAAAAAAATAAAAAATGGCTTTCAAATTGCTTCATATTAATATGTCAGAGAGATTTCCAATCAATTCAAATTGCAGGCGAAATATATTTCATGAAATAAAGGATTACTGCAGCTGCAGAGAATTTCAAGTAATTTTTACAGAGAATTCTATTAAAGCAAATATATGAATGGCGGAATATTTCATTTTAAATTTTAAATTGTTAAAGCTGAAAAGTAAACATGAATATTGCAATTTTTTATTAATATTTTTTGATGAAATATTTACAGATTAGTTTGCTGCTGACTTTTAGGCAACTTACTTTATATGTAAATTAATTAAATGTATTGTGGAAGGCTTTAAAAAGTTTTAGAGTGTAGAGTGTGTGTATATTTGATAGATTTTAATACCAAATGCAGAATTTCTTGTTATAGTTTAAAGGCGTCTAAAGTCTTCTCTTAGAGCTGGAGATTGTTGGGGTTAAGAGTAGGATTCGTCTCTCATACCATATAAATGTAGTCCTATAAAGGTAAAGATAAATGTAGCCCTATAAAGGTAAAAACAATTGCAAAAAAGTTATGAACAATTATGTTAAACAACATTCGAAAGCAAATTGAAAAATATAATGTTTATTTTAATAAATAATAAAAAATAAATAAATAAATATAGCAGCGACTACTAAATGATAATACATAAATATTTATAAATGTATATATGTACCTAGAAGACTCTCACAAGATATACATCATTTAGCTAAAGTTAAGCTCAAATTATCATTAACATTTCATAGACTGATGTAGAGCTGATTCACATATAAAGCTGACTGACTTCATAATAGTTATATATATATAAATATATCCCTGAAAGTAAACTGAATGCTTTTAAATTAACCTATAAAATATATAAATTATATATGAGATTTAAAGGCTCTCTAGATATGTATGTGATCTACACAACAAGTTGACAACTCAAGATAAGCTCAAGTTAACATGAAAAGCTTTATACTAATATATATGTATGCATATTCCGCTCTCTATATATATAAAGCCTGCTCTATAGGGCATTCAGCTGTCGCTGCAGCTCACACAGCTCGAGGGGGAACCTCATTAAGGGCGCGCTAAGGGCGGCCGCAGCACGGCTAGAAGTAATACGATCTGCGACAAGTCAGCTGGCGCTAGTGTAGGTCTCTGTTATATCCAGGTGCAGCTGTTTTGTGTAGACTCCAATTAACGGCTCGCCTGAAGAGCTTGAGCTTCGCATATCAATGGTGCGGCAGACGGTAGCAATTCTAGTCAGCAGCTGAGAGTGTGTGTGAGAGAGAGAGAGAGAGAGGGAGAGGGCGAACAAATCCAAGAGAGCGTGCGGTGAACTGTGAGTGCGCTTTGACTGAAACTTGATCGCGCTCACTGCTCACTCAGGCCGATCTGCTGAGAGCGAGAGCCGTTTATCGGTTCGCTCTGCTGCAGTCTCTGCCTCTGCCCCACCGCAGCTCAGGCGCTGCTCTGGCCGGCTGAATTCGCCTCGGCGAAGCTGGCATTCGCAACAGCTGCTCGCCATTTATGGAGTCAGTTGCTTTGAATTGGTTCGCCGTGTCGGTTGTAAAACGCTTTTGTAACGGGACGTTGAGCTCGCCAATGGACTGCGGCTGCTGCCACTGTGCGAATCGGAATTGGATTGGCTTCACAAATAATAATAATAATAATAATAATAATAATAAATATATATACATATAAATATATGTTAATACACGAAATATACAGCGTAATCGTCGTGCAATTTAATTGAAACAACTGCCTCTGGCTTCGCCCAGGTCGCTCGTTATGCAAATCGCAAACGCAGAAGGTGAAGGCGTTCAAATTCAAATTTACATTCAAGCCGAGATTCAAATTCAGTTCGAGTGTCTGCGGCCCATGCAGCGGGCGTGTAACGCGGGCGTGTCGGCCATAACATCGCCAACTGGTCGCCAATCGCAGCAGCAACAGCAGCAGCAGCAGCAGCAGTAGCTCCGTTCAATGCGGCCTAATGTGACGGCACAAATTTGGCTAGAAAAATTCGTGCAAGTGACTGCAACGCGCGTATTAGCCAGGGCCAACCAGTTGAGAACCAAAATCGAATGCAATTAAAGCTTATGACACTACCAAGAACAACAACAACAACTGTGTGACACAAAAAAAAAGGAAAAAAAAAACATTGCTAAAAGATTGCAGCAACTGATGTGTGTTGTGTTGTGTGGAAAAAAACAGCTCGGCGCCACAAAGCGAGCCAAAAAGCAAAAGAATACAGCAAGACAACAACAACAGCAACGGCAACAGCAACAGTAGCTGCTGCAACAACAATAACAACAGTGCCAAATAAAAATATAACAACAATTTATACGCTGTATCGAAAAGTGTTAAAATTCAAAATAAACTTCACAACTAAGTGTGCCAATAACAACAACAACAACAACAATCAGTAACTGTGCTAGTTGCTCATAGCGAGTCTAACATTCTCCCAGCTACATATGTATATATACCTTTATGTATGTATCTGTATCTGTATCTGTATCTGTATAGATGGCTAAAAAGCTGTAGCTGTAGCTATTGCTGCGTCTAACTGGCTCTGCTCTGTTTGTGCGGTATTTGGATACGTCAATTTGGCTGCACAGTGCCTGCACCTGCCAAAGGTGTTTTGCAAAACTACTTAGCTCATTAACATGTTGCGGCTGTCATTCTAACTGCCCAGTTAACACAGCTAAAACGGCCAACGGCTAACGACCCAAAGCGCTCCAATAATGCAAATAGCAGCTAATGAGAACAAAACAACAAACTGACAAAACATGCTTATATAAATTTTTGTGTTTATATTGTGTACAATAGGAGAGCAGAAAAAACAGACACACACACACACACACTCACACATGCAACAAGAATTTTCTAGCGCATTCAGTTGATTATTAATTTTTATATATATTTTTTTTTTTGTATTTTTTGTTGTCGCTCAGAGATAAAAAAGATTCACATGACTATCTGGTTTGCGTTACACGCGACTCTATGACGATCTTTTAGATTCAGCACACACACATAAACACATACACACACTAATGCCTTGGCGTTGCCAGAGCGCCGCATAAAACGCAAACGATCGACGACGATCGGCAAACAATAACAATCGGACGAACGAGCGAGCGCCCACGCAATGGCGCCAAAACATCAATCAAAGCAAAATAAGCAACAACAACAACAATAGCAACAACAAAAGCAAAGCAAACACGAATATGTATACAAAACAAAAGCGAAATTGCAGCAACAGCGACTGCCAATGCCAACAGTCAGGCAGGTGTCAATGGCCAGTGCGAGGCGTTTATCAATGCTGCGCCTTAATTACTCAATCAGAATTGAAATCAATTGAATTTGAATTGATGCGATTAGAAAACCTTTTGGGTCTAGCACAAATTGTCGTCTTACTGCTGCGGCCACGTGAAACTTCTCACAGAGCACAGCGCAGCGCAGCGCAGCGTCGCGACCTGGCACCTTCTGCCAGAGAGATTAGATTAGGTAGAGAGAAGTCCACAGTCAGTGTCAATGTGCGTGTGTGTGTGTGTGTGTGTGCTATGACACTGACTGGACTCATGCCCCATGCCCGCTATCAACTATCAACTATGAACGCTGAACGCTGAACGCTGATGATCGCCGTCAGTTAGATAAAGCTACGTTTCGCATTTTGGGTGAATTGCTGTGAGCAACGTGCCCAGAAGCAGGCCAAACTAACTAACTGTACTCTAGAGCACTCTCGCTAACACACTAGTTCAATTCCCCAACACACACACACACATACATATCAACTTGTATGTAGTAGATGTAGATTGTGCACGCGTTTTGTTTTCTACTTGATTATTTGTAACTGTGTCAGTGTGTGTATCTCCCTCTATCTATGCATGTGTGTGTGTGTGTGCGTGTGTGTGTGTGCTGGTGAAAACGCATTATACGCCTGTGTTTCAGTTTCAGCAACCGTATCTCTATGTGTACGGGGGCCTAAACATCTGAATACTATGAGCAAACTTGCCTGATATTATCTTATCAAAAATTAATTGGTTGTCATGACAACGGCCAAGGCGCAAAAGACACTCTTGGCCAATGACCGGCTAATGTCATACGCCAAATGCGCTGCACTGCAATGCAAATAGTTTTCCATATACCCAACATTTCATGTAATGCAATAACAAATACTTTCATGTCTCGAATTTGAAATTTTTATTCGATTAGCAGAATTTTTGTATTGTCTACAATTTATTTATTTATTTTATTATTTTGCATTCAGTTTTTTTTGTGTTGTTGTGCGCATTTAGCAACCAAACGGAAATGGTTAATAAAAAATGTTGTTTTTGTGCCTTGAACCAAGCAAAAATATTTACTCGATTCGCTGCGGATGTTAAAGCCTTTGAAAATCACGTCTTGGCCCACTACAAATGCAGCTAAAGCCAATTGCATAGCAAAGACCTCAAATAGATCTATATAAATAATTAGGTAAAAAAAAAAAAATGGTAGCATTTTAATAACAATTTTATAATCCCCCCCTTAAGAAGTCATAATTCCTAATGAGTTTCGGTATCAAGTGGTATAATATGATTTATAATTGTGCCGTTTGAAGTGCGAGCAATACAAATTCCACTCAAACATAAGCATGTATATATAATATATATATAGTGTACAAGTATATTTATATATATACAGAAATCAAAGGAATTAATTTCTGTGAAACTGTAAAGCAAATTATTGAAATACCTGGAAATTTGAGTGAAGTGAAGTGCCAATTTCCTCGAAAATCACTGAAAGAGTCATTTGTTGGCCCAAATATTCAATTATGATTTTGACAAGGCCAAAAGCAGCCTGAAGAATAGCAGCGAAAAAAACGTCAATGTTTTTACCCTTTGCTAGAGAACAATTTACTTCTGTTTAAATTTGGTTTATGATATATATATATATATTTATATTCAATTTAAACTATATAAATTATTAACTCAATTTCTTTGATTTCATTGAACAATTTCTATTTAAATTGAATTTATTATATATTATATATATAATATAATAAAAAAAAAAAAATAATAATAATAATAAATAAAAATAATGAAAAAATAATATATATATTACAATTTGAACTCTTCATTATTTTTATTTATTATTATTATTAATTTTTTTTTATTACGCTCAACAACTTCTGTTTACGCTAAATTATTCACATAAATTTTAATTAAATTATTAAGTAGCTCTATTTTAAAGAATTTAATTTGACTATTATTATTTTTATTTATATTTTTTTACTCAAACATTTTCTATTTATATTAAATTTATTAAAGTAGATATTTATATCAATATTAAATTATTAATTGAGCTCAATTTTTTTTAAATTTTATTTTGTTTATATTTATTTTTTTATTATTATTTTTTTTTAAATAAAAAATTTCTATTCAGATTAAATTTATTAATTTTAAATTATTAATTGCGCTCTTAATTGTTTTTACTTATTTATTTTCTTTTTCTTTTGCAACAAACTTGTATTTAAATTGAATTAATTTTTAAAGTTATATTTCTAAATTAATTAACTTTCTCCAATTCCATTCAAGAAGTTCTCTGCAAATTGAACTTATTATTTACACATACAGAGCTATATTTTTCAATTATAAATTAATTTAATTATTAAAAGACCTCTTCACTTTCGTCAATTCCAGTCAAGAACTTTGCTTTACATAGATATTTATCTCAGTTTTAATTAATTTTAATTATTAATAGAACACTCGATGTTCTCCAATTGCAATCGAGCTGTCACGCTTTGAGCCCAATTCACAGTTAATAGAGAAAAACTTCTTGACTGTGGCCAAAAGGCCGAGCGTTTGGCGTGTAGCGCTCGGTACGGTCGCTGCCGGGTTTCAGAATCCGTGCGAGAATTATCATCTGGCAAACAGTTTTTCATAACGGATTAGTGCGGACGGTTTCGCCGTTGGCCAGGTCTAGTCAGTGCCAACCAGTGGCCCGTTACGCTCTCTACTGTACTGTGCTGTGTGTTGTTGCTACGGATTCCTAATTTAACTTTGACTAACTGCAATTTGAGTTTTTCATTGAAGTTGCTCTCGTTTATTTTCCTTTTGCCGTACGCAAATAACGCCAGTCGCCATCGTATTCGCATCCGTATCCGTGTACGTTGCCGTAGCCGTAACTGTGCTCCTGTTTGTCGAGCAGTTAAATTTTAATATAGCCCGCAGTGTTTGCACAGCGTCGTGGCCATGCTGCATACTCGTAAATAAGCCAAGTGCTAATCGATCAAAATCAAGCGCACCTTCAACAGCACCCACCCTCCCCTCGCTTGCCCTTACCGCTGCCGGTTGCCGCACAGCCACAACTTGTGTACACTTTACACACTAATGAGCCAGCAACTGTTGCCAGTGTGTGTCCGTGTGTAACATGAGCCTTAATGTGAGCAAGTGTTGTAAGTATTTGCAGCCAGTTTCAGTTCCAGTTCCAGTTCCATTGGCGCCATTTCCGCTGCCGTTCATCATCAAGAGACGCTTTAAATTTAAGTATGAGTGCGTGTGTGTGTGTGTGTGTGTGCTCTCCAAATAGTTGAGATTCAAATGAAAATTAAATACGGCCTGCAAATATCTGAGCATGGCCACGACGAAAGTTTAAGCCAAAACCAAAACCGAAACCAAAGCCAAAACCAAACCCTGTTGCTTATTATTGCTGCTGCTGCTGCTGTGGCTTTTATCTAAACAATTTATCGATTTTCGTTTAGATTACAACGCGTACCGCTAGCCAGCGCAACTGAGGCAAGCGGACGCTAACAACGATAAGATACACACAGGGCAGGCCAAGCCAGGCAGCAGCATATATATTTATTTGAATATACGCAAATATTTTCTCTATATACATAAGTGCGAGTACATACTCGCACACACACATACACATACATTTATATATATATATAAAATGATATGAGCAGGGGCCGTGTTTATGTTTCAGGGCTATTTTTGTTCATAAATACTCATAGATATTATGAAGCAGCACACATAGTTATGCATGTGGAGCAGGTTATCATTACGCACTAATTGTTGGAAATCAATGCCAGCGCAGCCAGATAAACAGACGAGCACTCGGGCAGCCAAATAGTCGAGCAGCAGCAGCAGCAGCTACAACAAAAAAAAAAAAAAAAAAAAACAAAATAAATTACAAATTAACATAGTGCCACGAAAATAATCAAAAGCGATAATTATGTTGAATATTTGTAGTTAATTTGCAAAGTCAGCGAATAAAAAAAAAATAAAAAAAAAACAGAACGGCAAACGCAAAGAAAAAAAAATAAAAACAATAAAACAACAACAACAACAACAATAAGAAATCACCGCGCAGCAACCGCAACGGCTAAAAGCCAAACAATGATTATATCTAGCCAGCCAGCGAACCTCTCCGGGACAACGTCGGCCCACATGAGCGAGGAAGGCGTTGAGAGCGATTGCAGCTGTGTGGGCATGGGCGTGGGAGAAGGCGAAGGCGCGGCAACGACGATGATGAGCAGGACGGCCAGGCAGATGCAAACGCATGGCATGGAGGCAGAAAAACCACCAACGCCACCACCAACACCAGCAGCAACAACAACAACAACAACAACAACAACACATAGAGCTTCATTAACACGCCCGGCCTCCGAGTCCGAGTTGCTAGTGGGTAAGCGGATTGCCGCAGCAGCAGCAGCAGCAGCAGCAGCAGGAGGTGGAGAAGAAGAAGAAGGCGGGGTAGTGGTTTGGATGGGCGCCGAACGTGCGTGTGCCTGTTATAAAGTGTTTTGTTGAAATGCCAGCGCTTATAATTAAATAAAACGTGCGACTAGACTAGACTGAAGATATGAATGGGGCGGCGGTAGTCTTTAGCTGCCGTTTGATAGTATCTCTCAATGGCTATCTCGCTCTCACTCTCACCCTCACTCTCTCACACACTCACTGTCGTCTGTGTGTGTCAACCTAAAAGTAGGCAACACTTTTGCTCGCGCACGCAAAATAATGTAGCATGCTTTTCTCTGTTGAAGCCGTAATATGATTTGCTCTTTATTCTTATTTCATGTTTCTTTTTGTTGTCTTTGCAGGCACTGGCACATCGGGCACCAGCTCCTCCGGCGGCGGTCGTCCCGGGCATCGCAAATCCTCACTGGCGCTGGCACTGACGCCCGAGGATGACTCAATGGATGTGTATCAGGTGAGCCTACATACACATACATACATATATAAGTACTCTGGTTATAGATAGTCGTGCGCTTTGTGATGATGCTGATTAAATGGCTGTTTTGGCCACTCTTGTTTCGCTGGCCCTGGGCCATCGTTTTTTGTTTTTTTGTCGACAACGCACATGTGTGTTACGTCTTTGATAAGATATCTTATCATCGTTCGTTATATGATGGAAGCTCTCGCCAAAGTACGTTTTCTTTCTCTGCTTCTTTTTCACCCTCGCTCCTGCTGTTGCTTTACATTTTGCTCAGCTGCGCTGCTTTAAATAGCCGCTCATTTACACTGGCTGAGTAGCGAGTATGACTCTGTGTGTGTGTGAAAAGAGAACAACACTCACTCATGCCACTGTGTGTGTGTGTGTGTGTGTGCGGTTATTTGCCATTGAGTCTCACATAAACAATGTGCCGCCAGAGAAATCAAATCAATTAACATTGAAGGTGGGAAATCAAAAAGTAAAGAAATAGATTAACCCGCGCGCATTGCCAGCTAGCTACTCGTAGCTGTCGCCCCACTGTCGAGCCAATACACTCACTCACTCGCTCAGTCAGCCAGTCAGTCAGTCGCGTTTCGACCGCAAAACAAAACTGTGAAATATTCAATTTCTAGACACGATCGACGGCGCAGTCCACTCACTGCATGCCCACACGGACTAGTTCGACTGGATTAATTAAATCTCAATTTGATAAGTGGAAATCTTCGCAGTTCGATACACGCATATTTCAATTTTTTTGATTTTTACTTTTATCTCTTGGCCATAATATGTGCCGCTCTGCTGCTTACGCAAGTGCTCTGCCCAGGTTAACATTGTTGTTGTTGCTGTTGCTGCTGCTGCTGCAGGCATAGAAGGACATTTGGAGTATTGCTTGAGAGTCGCGTCGAGTCGCGTCGAGTGTCAAGTGCTTTTTGATATTGTGAAGTAGCTGGGCAGAGCGAGTGAGTGTGCAAGTGTGTGTGTGTGTGTGTGAGTGTTATTGTATAATTAGCAGAATGCGCAATTGTTTGCCAAAAATATTTCGCACCAAATCATCGTCGTCGGTGTCGCTGTCGTCGTCAACGTCGACCAGAGTCGCGGCCGGCCATTCAAATGAATTGGATGCGGACTCTGATGCGGAGCGCTATGTCATTGCAAAGGCGCCAACAAAAGCTGATCAGCCGCTCGATAAAAATGCCAATAAAAAGCTGCATCAACAGCAACGGGAACGGCAACAGCAACCGCCGCCAGCCACAGCGACGACGGCAACGACTTCAACGTCAACGACATCGTCCACTGATGACGTCGATAAGAACCGGCTGATAAGCGCTGATAGAATAGCTAATTCAAATAGCTTGGATTTAGAGACAAGCAACAACAGCCAGAGCCAGAGCAGCAATGGCAATGGCAACCAAACAGCGACAAATGGCAGCATCCGCCAAGTGCTCGACGCGAATCCGACCTCGGAAATGAAGGTGGCTGACGGTGAAATTTTATTAGCAGCGCCAGTGCCCGTTGCGTTGTCATTGCCAGCGCCAGCATCGTTGGCCTCGTTGCCCAGCAACTCCAGCAAAACGCCCGAGGAAATGGAACGGGAGTACGCCGCAAATGAGGCGGCCGAGGGCAGGGATATAATGACGCCACTGATACGCAGCACAAGGTCATTGAGCACGGCCTTCGTCAGTGCCAGTGCCAATGCCAGTGCCAGTGGTGCTAGTACAGGTGGCGGAGTGGGTCGCATTATGCAGCCGGAAATAGTCGAGGCCATACGCAATCTGGACACACAGGCATTGCGGCTGAACAACCTCACGCTGGAGGACAGAGTCAAGCTGACGCAGCTCCAGGATGCCGATGCGGCTGTGGTGCGACCCAAGGTATTCGCATTCGATCGCCAGACGCACAGCCTCTACGAGCGACGGCTGCACAAGGGGCCCAAGCTGCACCTGTGGGTGGGCAACGGCAAGAAGCCGTCGCCGCAAGCCGAGGAGGACGAGCTCAAAACGTTTCAGGTATTGACTGACAGGCGCATTCGAGTGATTGAGACAGCGCCAAACAATGTCCATAAACCAACCACAAAGAAGAAGTCAACTCTTTTTTCTAGCTATTTACTTAGCTGATAGGCCAGGCCAAGATAACTCGGCAATCGACAGAAATTGTTAGAGGCATTCATTATCAGTGCAGCTTTGACGTTTGTCCATGATTCAAATTCACGCTAAGGCGTCATTGATTGATGTTGCCCCATTCCGGAAGCCATCAACTGCTCAGCTCTTGCACGAAATTACAAAAGCCAATTTGATTCATACGTAAATATTTAGACACAAATAATTCATTGAATGAAATTTTGATACGTCAGAGTTACAGTAATTTCGGAATATATAAATATGCATGAATGTATGTATATTTATTTTTAAAATTTTATTTATTTGTTTAATTTATTTAATATATTGCAAAAATGCATTTCATTTGTTTGCTGAGCAAGTGAAATCGTATTTAATATTGAGAAACTCTTTACATTTACATTGATCAAAATATTGATTGTGTTGAGTTAGCTTGTGCTATATTTTATTATATTTGTTTTACTTATTTTACAATTTAAATATAAATATATCAAAAAGTTTATTTAGCTAAAGGCAATACATATTTAAAATTGGCCTAAATCTGAAAGAGTTTAAAGCAGCTTAAGAGATTAAGCACTTAGAGATTAGTGTCTGTCCTGCTGACCTTTGATTTGAATTTGCTAAAGTTGAAAAAATATATATAAATATTTAAATATAATTATTCATGCATATTTATATGTATTTCATGTATTGTATATATTTATATGTGAATATATTTATGCATAAATAATTATTGTGCATGTATATTTTAATATGTACATATGTATATAAATACAATATCTACATTTTAGATATATTTAAATATGTATACATATATTATTATGTAAAAATATATATATATGTATATGTATACAATATATATTTACACATTTATTTAAATATTTACATATATTTGTACATATTTAATAATATTTATATATGTGTATGCAATAAATATTTTATATACATACATTTAAATATGTATATATGTATATTTGGGTGTAAAAATATTTATATATACATATGTATGTACATACTATATATATTTTATATACATTTAAATATTTATATCTTTTTGAATATATGTATGTAAAAATATTTATGTATATGTATATGTATATACAATATATATTTTACTATTATTTAAATATTTATATCTATTTGTACATATTTAAAAATATTTATATACATATGTATATGTATACAATTTATATTTTATATATGTACATTTAAATATTTATATATATTTTTTTATATAAATGTATTTGAATATAAAGTCACGATCAGGTTCACTAGATTCTACCTAGACGTCTAGTCAGCTTCTTTTGAGTGAAAAACTAATATATCGAGGTATTTTGTTCTTCCTCTCTCAGTTTCTGTCTTCATTATATGAGAGCTTGAGTTTATATGCTGGCCAAGAAATCATATGCTAATGTGTATCCTAGTCTTATTTTCTAGAGATAACATCATCCAATACACCTTTGTCAATATAAAGATCTACTGGAATAGCTCGACAAGTCCTCTAAAAGTAATGCTTCAGTACTTCGTCATTTTAAAGTATTTGCTTTAAGCCTGCTTGCTTCTCAGTTATATAACAAATTATCAAACATAAATTGGAGTGAGCTAAAGAAAATAAAGCTGGTGAATCAATAATGTTCTTGCGCCACTGAAAGCTGGCAGTTAATCTTGAACGTAAATTGCAAAAAAAAAAATGAAATAAAAAAAAATAAAATACTTTTTTTCTTGCTGCGCTGTAAAGTAAATTCATTTTTGGACAAGTTGAGGCTGTGGAACATATTTATATCTGTATGTATGTATGTATGTATGTATTTATATGGCTGTAAGCTAACATGCTCAACATGTCTTCGCATAGTCAGTTTATGGATATCGATTTTGAAATCAACGTTTATCAGTTGTCTTGTGCCCAAAGACGGTTATAAATAGTTTTGAATTTGGTTCCGTTTGATGTGAGCTTGTGTTTTCATTATTGAATTGACACAGGCAAAAGGCACGTACAGCGTCAGTGTGTGTGTCTGTGTGTGTGCATGAAATCCTGATTTTCACATATCGCATTTATTCATACGAGCATAATAAATCTGCAGGCCAAGTCACCAATACGGCAAATGGCGCCCCCAACAATTTCCGTCGGGCGCAAGCAATTTTATTTTAATTTATCATCATTTTAGCGACACATACACGCTACGCATATTGTGCGAGAGATACGAACGCACACACATACACACACATATACACACACTCCCTCACACGCACACGAACTGGTAAACTGACACGACACAGACAGAAGCCGAGTTAAGCCCTCTTATTTTGATGGCAAAGCCAGCGCTGTAGATTTTTATTAAATTTTACACGTTGCTTCACCTGCTCACCTGCTCACCTCTTGGCTCTCACTCACCTGCCTTCACTTCTGTTGCAGCGAAATCTCATGGACTTGAAATATCCAACCGTGCTACCACCGAATCCTCAACTTAAGGTAAGCTGACACGTGCCACCGTTTCGCCAGTCCTTCCTGTCCAATTTGACTAATGCCCAATCTCAATGCCAATTCGCAATGCCAATTCGTCCCGCAGGCGCTTTTAGTTTTTCACAAATCGGATAGCATCTGCGAGGTGGTCACCTTGGCCTGCCAGCGCCACCAGCTGGACGTAACGCTGGTCAAGTCCAAGGAGGAGGCGCTCGAGACGCTGCACAAGTCCTATGCCACGGCGCAGTGCTATCACCTAATTATAATTGATGCGCGCTCCACAAAGGGTCTCGACGCCGAGCACATTGCAAGGTACGTTGCGTATGCGTGATGTGGCAAACTCTTGCCGAAACTTTGCACTCAAAACTGAAACATAATTCACTCTCCACCACCAGAACAATACGTCACACACACGGACATCACTTAACGACAATAATAGCCGTCTGCAAAAAGAGGTACGTAATAAATACGTCAGTCCATCTGCTGCTGCTGTCATTTAGCCAAATGTCTCTTTCAGTTTCTTTGAGAAGGATGATGCGCTAATTGCTCTATTGGACGCTGGCGTTAATAGAGTAAGTTTTGAGTTCACTTATTAACTGACTGCAATTAGCCAGCTCACTTCCTGATTGCTCACGCAGTGCATAGCCGAGACGACCAACCTGACCCTGTGCAGCGTCGAACTGAAGCAGATACTGCACTCGATCATCCGGCCACATAATGTGATGTCCACTCAACAGGTAAGCGTCACACGGAATACGCAATGCAGCAGCTGGCAATACCCAATTGAGTTAATGTCCTGGCCGGGAATGCATTAATTCAATTAAACTGGCGTCGGCGCTCGGCGTTCGTCGCTGTGGCCCTAATCAAATTGTAAATGCTAACCAGAGAAGCACGCCTCCTCTCCTCTCCTCTCTCCTCTCTTCTCATGCAGGCACTCTATACGGCCCTGCACCGGCTGAAGGAGGTGGTGCTCATCACGGACGACGTGCTGCGCATACAATATGCGAACCGAGCCACCGAGCGACTGCTCAACATGCGGCTGGTGAGTGACTCATGCATGCATCATGCACTAATGCGCCCAGGGTGCACACACACACACATAGTGAGACTCTAATGCGATTTGTATTTGAATGTCAAACAGGATGAAATAATTAGCAAGCCATTAGGCGACATCTTCGTCTCGGACCTGTCCACCATCAGCGAGCAGGGCAAGAGCATCAAGGAGTTCGATGGCATTCTAATGGTGCGCCGCAAGAATCAGGAGAGCATTCCCATGCACGTGCGTGTCGTGCCCGTGGCCTGCATTGGCAGGTAAGTGCAATGGCTCGAGGCCTCTCCACTCTCCACTCTCCATTCTCAATGGCATTGAAATTGATTTTCGCCCATCTGCAGTGCACCGACGCATCTGATTTTCAACTTCGATATACCTGGCGGCGGTATGGACTTTATTGCAACGCTGCCGCAGCCAAAGGAGGCGCCGCGGGGCTCGCTGCACTCGGTGCGCCGCTGCAGCTTTGATGTGCGCTCGATTGCGTCGGACGGACTGCGTCGCACCAGCCTGGCCAAGCTGACGTCGCTGCCGCTGGAGGCGCCCATCACCAAAGTATGACTCCATTTTGTACGCCCAATTGGTTTTGACTAAACTGTTGACAGCTCCAACCCAACCCAATCCAATCCAATCCAGTCCAGTCCAATCCAACTCATTAGACAACATACGAATGCTTTTTGTGCCCATGTTGCCAATACTAAACCAAACTATTGTCCGTGTCCGCGTCCGTGGTGTGTGGTTTCTCTCTCTCTCTCTCTCTCTGTGTCAGTGTTGCAGTGTGTGTGTGTGTGTGTGTATGTGTGTGCGTGTCATATGTCCATTGTTAGGTACGAGCACTGTAGCATCAGTAGCAACTACCAATCCCCACAGCATCTGCCACCACATCCACAACAGAGCACACACAGCCACACACACACACACACAATGATACTGACACAGTCAATGAACGATCCATTTGAATGCGTTAGAGTTATGCTCAACAGATCAAAGAAAATTTGGGTTCCGCATTGCGTATACGCCCCAGTATACTACTTGAACGACTTTTAATATTTAAATATTTGTTGACTTCAATAAAACTATCATATATATAGAAACAATCAATGCATAGTAAAAAAAGCTTGAGCTAATGAAGATAGAAACGCTAAGTAGGAAGTTGATTCAAGCCCTTTAAATTGACTTCGAGTAATTAGCGACTTTTTATACAGTATACTAAAATCAATATAGAACAGCTATATAGAACAGCAATATAGTTCAGCTTGTTCAGTTCCAGTTCGATTCCAGCATAAGTAAACTGGATATGAAAGATTTTTTGAAGTTGAAGCTGATTCAGTTTCAGTTAAATTACAGATTTTTTATCATTTATGAAATCCCAGATAAAATAAAACTTCTATATTTCCAGTCTATCGATTATGAAATGCCAGTTAGATTTGAATTTATTACAGCTTACATAGTCCCGATTCAATTTCAACTTATTTAGTGCTAGTTCACGTAAAATTATCTTAGTTCCAGTTCAGATTATTGAATTCCACTTCAGGTATGCTTACACAGTTCTAAAGCCATATATGTATAACTTATTTAGTTCCAGTTCAAGCAAATAGAGTTTCAGATTAATACAAATTTAGTTGATCTGCGATGTAGGACTCTAATGGAGCCAACAGCTGGGGATGTTTGGCCAACGCATATACATATGTTTATGGCTTTAATTATTCATCCGTATCTAATGGCTCGGTTTTTGGCACATATTCGATAATTAATTGATTTAACGCTACTAATCCCATACAGAGTCAACCAATCAATATCAATATCAATCTCAATCTCGATCTCAATCTCAATCTAATTCTCAATATCAATAACAGACTGCAAACATATCAAACCAAATTGCACAACTAAAACTATTGTTTTTACATTGATTCTCTTTTTATCTCTTATATTTGTTATGTTCTCTTTTACTTTTATGTTTTGTGTGTACTCGAACAAACAAACAAACAAACAAACAAAATATCCAATAAACATTATTGTACATATGAACTGGTTCCATTCGCTCGCACGTTCGCTCGCTCGCTCGCTCGTTCGTTTCTGCTCGCTGCGCGTCGCTTGCAATAAAAAAAAATCAAATCAAAAAAAAAAAAAAAAAATTACAAAAAAAAAATAATTATGCAAAAATCAATCAACCAAATCTGTTCAAAACCAACAACAAACAACAACAACAAAAACTACGCACACGCACTTTAGATAATCAATTTACTATCACAAGTACAGGAGAATTGTTCAGCGGACGAGGCACGCCTCATAGACAAAGTCTTGGACTTCCTCAAGCGCGAAGGACTCTACAGTCCCCAAATGAAAGAGCTACGCACTGACGATCCCATAGCCACCGATCTCATTGGCGCCCTGCTGACAGTGAGTAGATCACATATCGCTTTAGAATCGAAACTAATATATTGTATTATTTCTTCCCTTTAGGGTCCCAGTGTCTACTCGTCGCGGCGCAGCTCAAACGATTCCATCATCCGCACTGGCAACTCGACGCGCGCGGCCACCATAGTACCCGCCAAGATGAAGGTAGTGATCTCTATATAAGCATTTCCTAGTTCTCTCTGCATTCAATAAGTTCTCTCTTTGCACGCAGGCCAATCCCATCATCATGGAACTACTTGAAGAATCTCTGAAATGGGACTTTGATATTTTCAAATTGGAAGAGATCACCGACTACCATCCGCTGCTGTACTTGGGCATGGAGATGTTCCGGCGCTTCGATGTCTTCGCCACGCTGAACATTGATGAGAACGTGTGCAAGGCCTGGCTGGCCGTCATCGAGGCGCACTACCACAAGAGCAACACATATCACAATAGCACACACGCAGCGGATGTTATGCAGGTGCGCTCTCTCTCGCTCTCTCTCAGTAGTTCTATAAGATGACACTCTCCTCCCCTTTGTAGGCAACTGGCGCCTTCATTACACAGCTGGCCAGCAAAGATATGGTCATGGATCGCATGGACGAGGCAACGGCGCTGATTGCAGCCGCTGCTCATGACGTCGATCATCCGGGACGCTCCTCGGCCTTTCTGTGCAACTCGAACAATCCACTGGCCATATTGTACAATGACCTGACGGTGCTGGAGTCCCACCATGCTGCCATCACATTCAAGCTGACCCTGGGTAAGTGAAGGCAGCGAGATCAAATGGAAATCCTAATGCTAACTTCTGTTATTCCTGCAGGTGATGACAAGTTCAACATATTCAAAAACCTGGACAAGGAGACGTACAAGTCAGCGCGCAGCACAATCATCGATATGATTCTGGCCACGGAGATGACGCGTCACTTTGAGCATTTGGCCAAGTTTGTGAGCGTCTTTGGCAGCGAGGTGGAGCCGCGGGAGGTGAGCATGCTGCCGTTGCTATTGAGTATCCATTGAAATCAAACTTTTACTCTCATGCAGCTCGTGCAGTCCGAGGAGGAGACATCCATACTCATGCGCCGCATGCTCATCAAGGTGGCCGATGTGAGCAATCCGGCCCGTCCCATGCAGTACTGCATCGAGTGGGCGCGCCGCATTGCCGAGGAGTACTTTATGCAGACGGACGAGGAGAAGCAGCGGCACCTGCCCATCGTGATGCCCATGTTCGATCGGGCCACCTGCAGCATACCAAAGAGCCAGATTGGCTTTATCGAATACATTATACAGGATATGATGCACGCCTGGGACGGTAGGCAGTCACTCAAGCAAGAATAGAGAATCGTAATAATTGAAATTCAATTAATCAATTGCAGGTTTTATTGATATGCCCGAGCTGATCACGTGCATGCAGATCAACTACTCACAGTGGAAGAAATATGATGAGCAGGGCATCAATACACTCGCCGATATTATGGCCAAGCAGCCACCGGTGGGCAACAAGTCGTCTAGCTCCAAATAGCATACGGCCTTCCGGAGATTATTCTCGGGTCTACTGAAGCCGCTGCCGGCCCAGGCGCCTGCCACATCCACAATTGGCGAGAACGAGATGGAAGATATGCTCTAGTGCAGGCGCATCCGGACCCAGGGCCGTGGCTTGCGTCGCTGTCTCTCGGCATAGGTCTCTCGTTCTACTTGTTGTTGTCGCTGCTATGCATACATATCTCGACTAAATAACGCTTCCAAAACTGTGCTCTGTATGGGATGTGTGTGTGCGTGTGTGTGGGTGTGGGTGTGGGTGTGGCGGAAATCTTAATGCGCAGTGACAGCTGAGCTACCATGAATGATATGGAAAGAAGACGCACACACACACACTCACCCACCCACTCACACCCACTCGCACACACGCACACAAAAACTGTCGCAAATGTTTGAAGAGCAAAACTAAACAAAACAAAGAAAACAAAAAACTAACTAAAAACAAAAAAACAAATTATTGGGCTGGACTCAAAATTTAATATTTAAGTAACATCACAAAATGAAAAACAAAAACAAAAGAAAATTGTTTATGTATATGTGTATATCTGTGTGCCCTATTAAGTGTGTGTGTGAGCGTGCGTGTGTGTGTGCGTGTCAAAATATATATAAATAAATACTAATACAACAAGAAATAGTTAAACATAGTCACATATTGTCCTGGTGCGAGCTATGTGGCGTGCGCTCTACAGTACCTAAAATGGTATAAAAAAGAAAAAGAAATAAAGAAATAAATAAAATAAATGAAAATAAAGAAACACACACACACACACATACAGCATAAGCAACATAGCACACATACTAGTACATAAGTCGTGTACGTGTACGTGTACGTGTACGTGTTTGTGTTTCTCCTCTCCCACCTTCATCTGCCCTCACACACGAAGACAATCTCTGTTAAATACAACAACTGTCCAACTACTTATAAATTAAGATAAATTTTGCAAAGGCCATAGCTAGATGACAAAAAGGATGAGTGTGTGAATGAGTGTGTGTGTGATTGTATGTGTGTGTGTGCATGCGTGGATGGATTTGCAGGGACAATTATATAATGAGCAGAGCAAACGAACTATTGGCTAGAATTACAACTAAAACTATTTCTACTAATGTACAACTCGACTAGTTTTGATTAGCACAAGCAAAAAAAAAAACAAAAAAACAACAACAACAATTCGAATCCACATATGTAACGTGCGTAACTCTATGGGGCCCTTTCTACAACTACTATTTCTACTACTACTACTACTACTATTACTACTACTATCTAATACCTAATATTATATATGATTACTGAATACTGTTGATGTGTTGCAGAATTAAGCGGAATGCAAATGAAATTTATATTTAAGTGAAATCCTTTTTGAAATCTTTTTTATCTAATTGACTGAACAAATTACATATTATATACATATATATAACAAGTAAATTAATACGAATCGATAATACGTTCTTGTTGAAAACAAAAAATTGAAAAGCAAAAAAAAAAAAAAATTACAAACCAAAAACAAAATAAAAGAAGCAAAAATATTATATATATATATGTTATATATATATACATAGATGTTTACATACCTATGAATCAAAGCAAATGCAAAATAATAAGTATATATTCGTACATATATATATATATATACAATTTATACAACTTTTACGAAGGATAAGCATATTCAAAGGATATATTTATATATTATTATATATGTATGTATGTATGCAAATGCGTGCGTGCGTGTGTGTGTGTGTGTATGTCATCTGATCACACTGTTATTTGTATCTGTTATAGACATTTATTTCACGATTCGATTTTTGATACAGTTTATACAGACAAGCAACCGCCGAAATTGGATCGAACGAGCGATCTTCAGTTTCCCAGGCCCAATCCGAATTGCACACACTCATAAAATAAAATACAATACATACATACACACACCCACGCACGCCGTTTTAATTGAATGCAAATACAAAATATATATACATACATACATACGAGTTACATGCATACATATGTATTTATTGTTGTTAATATGTGTGTGAGTGTATGTGTGCAAGCGTGTGCGTGTTAGTCGATGTTAGCAGCCACGCACACCTCTTAATAAGTATTTACAACAACAAAAGAAATCAAAGCGAAAAAGAAACAATTATTTTTAAATACGAGCTCTTTAAACAAATGCATGCAAATTTCTACATATTACTAAACAATTCTTCGATCCTGTTTGTTTACCCCAACGACATGCAGAATCTTTATACAACTACATACATACATACATACTGACATACATACATATATTTGTTACTACATCTGTTTGCTCCTTGCAGGTTAAGGATTATAAATGTTAAGATTTAGTCAAATTTATTGTAAAAACAAAACAAAACGCGAATAAAAAACGCGAATAAAAAACGCAAATACATAAATACAAATTCAAAGAGAAAAAAAATACACCTGACCTTCGCTTTTGAAATTATGGCAAACAAAAAACAAGAGGTAAAAATATAAGTTAAAAATAAGTTAAATTTACATTTGGGCCTTTGGCAAGGTCGAGCATGCAAATAAGTTGGAATTTTTAATATAGAAAAGCGAGAATATTCATAATATTCAATATTCAATATGAATATAGTTTGGAGGGGTATGATGGACTTGAAGACGTAAGCTGAAATCTAAAACGAAACTCCTCAATTTTTATTTATTATATTTGCATATATAATTTGATTGCATTTAGTATGTTTTAAATTTAAATATAAATAGTTTTTGTCACTGGTTATGAAAAGAGATTAGCCCATTTTTATATAGTGCTGTTTCAAATGACATTCACTTTTATATAGCTTAGATTTCATATAAATGTGGGACAGCTCTGCCTTAAAATGGAGTTGGAAATAACGTATTGAAAAGAGTAATAATCTAAGTGAACCCATTAAGGACTTGTATCATGCCCAGAGTATCTCCCAGTCCTCAACTTTTCGTTTAGATCACTCTCACTTCTTGAAATTGACTTACAGCTGCGTCAATCACTACTTCTGATCCGCATTTAAACGACCTGTTTTCGATTCTTTAGGCTAAATGGCTGTGACCGAAGACGTGCGCATAATTTCACCTGCTAAGCCACAAGGTAAACAAACAAACAACCAACAAAACTGTTGACAAAATGAATTGTTAGCCGAAATACACCGAAACTTTCTTTTGCAACTGGTTTCGACAAGAGCTTCATGGTCCCATAACATAAGCCCTCCATAAAGAAAGTCTTACAGCACCCGATCATTTCATGTATTTCGAAAATCAAACCGAAGATCACAAAAAAAAAACCGAGAGTCTGTTGCAAGTTATATAACACGCACACACTTACAGTTGTATGTATGTGATGATTGCGGCTCCATTAGTGATGCGGCTCAGGCAAGGGCTGAGCGCGCGCTTCACGCTCGTTAATGATTAATGTGATGAATGTTATTGCTTATATGAATGTCCATTATATAGACAGTTCTAATGATGCTAGTGCTGCCGACCAGCTCTTGCACTGACTGTGACTGTGATCGTAGCAAGGTGATCGCCAATAGAGTAAATCTATGTGAACTGAGCTGAGTCACATCTCCCATCACTGCACTTCACTTCACGTGCGCATCTCTGGCACTCAGCGTAGGGCGAGAAATTCTGCTTCGATATTCCCGATGAGATGGCAGTCGCATTTAATGCAGCGGAAACTGTGAAGCCGAACGGTTGGGCGCGTCTTTGAGTAATTTGGGAAATTCGTGATTTGTCAGTCAACTAAAGTGCCGTTATGCCCGAGCCGAGTTTCTTTGCTAGGAGCGTGCCCTTCGAGCAGATCGACAAGCTGGCCATCAGCGGCGGCTACTCCTCGATCTACGCCACGCGTGAGCCGAATGTGCCCGTGGTGGGCAACTGGGAGCAGCGCTTTTGCCGTCTGGCCGACACCTTCCAGCCCGTGCTGGATCGCGTGTACGACTTCGAGGTGCGCGAGGATGATGTGTGGATCGTGACGCTGCCCAAGTGCGGCACCACCTGGATGCAGGAGCTGGCTTGGCTGGTGCTCAATCAGTGCGACTTTGAGACAGCCAAGTCTGTGGACCTGACCATACGCTCCCCATTTTTGGAGTAAGTTGATCACTCGACTAATGAGAAGCTAGTTAAGCCCCTGGTCAATGTAGATTCAATGGCGTTGTGCCGAACGTGCCCCATGACACCATCGAGGCAGCCAATGCGCTAAGCTCGCCACGCCTCATCAAATCCCATCTGCCCGCCTGGCTGCTGCCACGCCAGATCTGGACCAAGAAGCCGAAGATCATCTACGTCTATCGGAATCCCAAAGACGCAGCCGTCTCGTACTTTCATCACTGGCGTGGCATGGTCGGCTATCAGGGCACCAAGGACGATTTCATGCACTCCTTCATCGATGGCTATGTGAACTTCACGCCCTGCTGGCCGCACGTGCTCGACTTCTGGCAGCTGCGCCACGAGCCGTACATCTTCTTCACCAGCTACGAGCGCATGAAGACCCAGCTCGATCAGGTAATCAACGACGTGGCCCGATTCCTGCAGCGCCCAGTAAGCGTTGAGCAGGTGCAGCAGATGAAGCGGCACCTCTCCTTCGAGAGCATGCGCGACAATCCCGCCTGCAATCACGCCAAGGAATTTGAGAGCATGAAGGCAGCAGCTGGCCGCGAAGTGGAGGAGTTCAGGTGAGCCAGTCTTGCATTGATCCCAGTTTAGATCAGCTTACATAAGGCTAAAAAGCGTTGCTCCACACAGGTTTGTGCGGCGGGGCGTAGTGGGCAGCCACAAGGATGAAATGACTGCGGACGTGATTCGCGAGTTTGATCTTTGGTCCGATGTCAATCTGAGGGAGTACAAATTGAACATGGATGACTTCGCAACTTACAGCAAGTACAATGAGCAGACAACTATCAAGAAACTGTTGTGAGCGCATCAATTAATCACTTCGAATACATAGATTATAAGCTAATGTGATAAATGTGTAATGTATGAAGAACAATAAATATATATATATGTTTGTTATCAATAAATGGCTCCTTACTTCAACACAAATAACTACACCGATTAGCGTAAAGTGCAATGTGTAATTTTAATTTTAGCAATCAGTTTGAACTTAACGTATAAGTCGTAATCAGAAATTTATAAAAGTACTAGATAATATATTTCTCTCTCTCTCTCTCTCTCTCTCTCTCTCTCTTTGTTTATTTCAATATGCAAGCATGCATACAGTACTTGAGTAAAAGTAAAAGCAAGGAGAGAAGAAGTGCAGAAGATCATTAAAGTTGTCTATATGTATGCAGCAGTTCTCATTTGGTATTTGTATTTAGGTAAAACGAAGCTAGAATGCTCACAGCAGCAGAGAGTCTTCCCATTACTCACTTGAAGCTCGACTGCAACGAGCTCGACCTGCCGTCGGGCTCAATAGTTGGGAGAGACAGTGCTTGAGTAAAAGTGGCCCTTCGTATATAAAGGGCTGCAGCTGCAGCATTTCTTCAGTCAGTCTTCAGTCGTCCAGGCCTGGTGGGGGTCAGCGCAACAAAGTGAAGCAGAGTGTGTGAATTATAAGGACTTGAGACGTAGAGGAACGACGTGGAGGAATTACGTAAAGGAAATACGTAGAGGAAATACTTAGCGGAAACACTTGGAAGCAATACTTCGAAATACGTGAAGGGACTTAACTCGGAACTCTGATCAAGAATATATATATATACTCCTTCTGCCTGTTACATACCTTTCAACAAAACCATTATACCCTGAGAGAACTAAGTAGATTTTTAAAATGTTTGTGTAATTTTGGCATGTTTGTCATTCGATTTAGTACATTGACAATTCTATTCAGTGCATATAAAATAATTTGTTAAGTTATTGCCATATACCTTAATAACTTTGTATAGTCTCATAACGAAATATATATATTAAACGATTAATAATTTAATATAATTAAACACCTAACATCGTCAGCTGCTTTTAAATTTGGCGGCTAAATTATTGAGAAAAGAGGCCAAATTCGACGAGAGCCCGGCGCTGCTGGCAGCACTGATAGTCGAAATTGCTGGCATTTTTAGTGCTAAATAAAAGGTGTCAATCGCTGGTTTGAAAAGGGGGCGCACGCCAAATGGGCTACAGTGAATGCACGGCAAGGCGAACTGTTGTATAAATATACAAATATGTAAGTAAATAATTATATAAACACTGTGAGTCTCAAGCTTTGCGTTATCAATTAATTCATACAAACAACTAACTGCACATGAATGTATGCAAATCGACCTGTTGCTTGTTTACGAATCGGTGGAGAGCATGCGGTCGGTAAAAACTGATAATGCGCAGTTTTACTGATAAGCGACTAATCCACAGAGGGGGAACTATAGAGGCTGCATGAGTGCAAGCTGAAGTCAGTCGTTCTCCGTTCCATAGAGTGTGTGCACTGTGCGTCGCCATGGCAGCCATCCAAAATAGCCTTAAGGTAGCCCTGAGGAAGCGCATGAAGGAGGTTCTCAGCTGTTTAACGCCCGAGATGATAGCAAGACAATCGGAGGCAGTGACCGAGAGAGTCAGTACGCTTAGGTCAGATTTAGATGGCCGATTATACTTACGAACATCTGTTTTCGGCAGGTGCTGAAAAATGAGGCATTTCGCCAGGCTCAGCGCGTTAGCATCTATCTCAGCACCAGCGATGAGCTGGACACCACTGCGATAATCCGAGAGATGTTTAGGCTGGAGAAGATGGTGTTCGTGCCCACCTATCAGGGCACAAAGATGAAAATGGTGCGTTTGCGCGATATGAATGAGTACGAAGGACTGCCACTGACCAAATGGAATATCAAGCAGCCCGACTTTAAGGAGAGCCGCGAAGATGCCATGACAAATGGTAAACAATAACCATATGATATTCCTATGCGTAGCATACTCAATCTCTCCTGCAGGACATGGCATTGATCTGTTTATCGTGCCCGGCGTCGCATTCACTCGCAGCGGCGATCGCATGGGCCACGGCATGGGCTACTATGACAAATATCTGAAGCAGCACGCGGAAAAGTATCCGCACAAGAAGACAACCATTATGGCACTGGCCCTCAATGAGCAGATCGTCAGCAACGAGGAGCTGCCCATGGAGGATCACGATGTGCGCCTGAATTGTGTGATTACAGAGAATGCTTAAGTTTAATTACTTTACATACAAATTGTATAAATCAAATATACAGAAAACACTTTTGATATATGCATGTACTGGCGCCGTTCCTAGCGCAAATAGGGCGGTCTGGAGCGCAGGCCACGCCCACGCGGTCGTCCACTGTAGTGGGGCGAACTGTAGTGCGAGTCGCTGCTGCTGAAATGCCCTTCAGCATTGCTCGAACGATACGGCGTGCCAGTCGACTCGGACCAATTGGAGGGTGACCCGATGCGTAAGAGCTTCTTTTGCCTGCAAGCGAGAGGAGAAAACAAAACTGATAAAGATGCCATTTTTACAAAACGTAGAGCTCTTTACCTGTAGGCAGCTGCTGCTGATATGCGTGAACCTCGATTACGACCTACGCGCGAGCCGCGCAGCATTGAAGGTATTTTATTGTAGCCTGTTGGCCCGGTGGGCTGTGCACCGCACGTCTCCAGCGCCAGGAAATCATCCACGTGCAGCGATGGTGGTCGCGATGTGTTTGGCGGTCTGGAGCGGAATAAGTCACCGCGGGAGGGCGGAGCCCGTGAAAAGCCGCGACCTCGCACCGCACTTACAAACATCTTCTTTTCAGGCCGACCCGTGGCGGGCTCCACTTCGACACGTCGAGTACGGAAACATGGCGCGGTGGGTGTCATCTCGCGATTGGATTGCGGTGAGCCAGATAAATGCAGCACACGCTTGCAATCACCCGTGAGATTCAGATCGGGATTTAGGCACACATTGGCCAAATCAGTCAAGTCGCAGGCGATGCGCTCGTACAGCGGCTCGTCCATATCCTCAATGACCTCAATTGGCAGCGGCTCCAGCCAGTAACGCGCAGTCAGCTGGACATTCTCCGCCGTCGCACAGAAGCGTGTAAATATAGGGCGTGCCTCGTACTGGGTGACAATGCCCTCAGCTTGTGGCAGATATGGCTCAACATTGAGTGGTCCTGTGCTGACGTTGCTGCCACTTGTTGCACTTGCATCGGCTTCATTCGGCGTTTCCACTGAGGCAGTCGTTGTTGGCTGCGTCTCCTGCTCCTGCTTGGATGCCTGCAGAGCGATAAGCTGCTTCAAATCACACAGAGCTGCCTCATTGGCCACGGCCTTGTGCTTCTCGAGCACTTTAAGTATGCGCTGTAAGACCGGCGGCTTGTCCAACTCCACATCCTGAAACTCAAGCAGCTGCGCGAGCTCAGCTGGACCCAGCTTAAGTGTTCGGCTAGGCATGGCAGACATGGCTGGAGCTGGCTCAATTTGAGTCAGGGAGCGCAGTAGTAAAATCAGCGACTCAATGTTTGCATTATACTCAACTGTCTCATTGTGCAGTATAACACGCTCCATCCACGCTTGGAACTCGCTAATCTTCTGCTTCAACAACTGCGCCAGGTGATAGAAAGTGTAGCTGTACAAAGAGAAAACAAGCTTAAGTTGAAGTTCACTAAGAGATCTATGCTTGACACTTACTCGTGCTCGGTCAGGATGACCAGATTACGCACAGCCAAAATGGATATTCCATGAGTGACCTCCACGCTGGCCAGATTACTGAACACAGCATCGATGACGCGTGGGATTAGTTCCTTGGGCGGTAGTGCAGCCGACAAATTGAGCGCTGGATGTGCGGTGGATTTATGTGAAATCAAGGAGATACCAGAGTCTAGGAAACTGTCGAGTATGCGATGAACTGCCTCCTGGCAATTGGAGACCACCTCGTTGAACTCGTTCAACGACAGCAGCGACTGGAACAGATCCCAGAACTTGCCCGACAATATGGACAGCATGGAGCTCTTAAGAGGCGCGAAGGCACAGAGCCGCGTGGAGAAACGTAGCAGGCGTTCCAAATTCGTGGTCGGCATGCAATTGGAGCTCTGGTATTCATTGCACAGTAGTTCCATAATTGTCTTTGCTATGAGCAGTGTCATGTTGGGTGCCAGGTCTGATAGCTGCATGCAGACGCGCTGCAGCATTTCGGACAGCTGCGGGAAACTTGATGGCGCCAGCGCTTCCACCAGCTTGGCAATTTGTCCGCTCTGCGGATGCAAGTGAGCGGACCACAACTTGCGTTCAGTGATCAAGCGCTGCTTGTGCTGCTGCTTCAGCTGATCGCTCAGTGGCTGGGGCATGGGCAACGGCAGTGGCAACAATTCCGCCAGTAGCTTCAGGCCCGGTATAAAGTTGGCCGGTCCGTCAATGTTCTTCAGCACCTCGCGTATCATTTGCGTCCAGAGGGACTTATGCAACGACTCCTCGTCTTGTTCGTGCGGCTGCGTATAGGCCAACAGTGTTTGTACAACCTCCAGCTTGCACTGTTCCACCTCAGCACCAGCCTGGCAGCGCGTGGGATAATAGTACAACAGGAAGTATACCTTAACCAGATGATCAATCGAAGTCAGGTCCTTGAAGGCGCCATCGCGGCACAGTATGGCATAGGAGAGCAGTTCGCGTAGAATTTGCAGCGTGGGCAACATAATTTGGCAGCAGTGCACACCCTGAATGGTCATTAAAGCGGGCGCATGCATTCCGGGCTGCTCGAAGTACGTGCACAGGCGTTCCATTATCTGAATCATTAGCTGTACACCATCCGCAGCGTACAGCTGGAGGGCCACAAAGCGATGTTTCAACTCCTCGGTGTCCGGCCGTTTGGACTGCTTGACGCCGGGCGGTGGTGTCGACTTCGTGGTGACCAGATAGCGCAGTATTCTCAAGGCCATAATCAGATCCCCAGGGAAAGTGGTAAGATAGTCAAGAGATCGTCCAATCACCTCAACTAGGGGCATGATGTCGTCGTAGATAAACACATTAATGGCCTCCAATGGCTTCATATACACATACATCTCCTGCAGCACAGCCGACACAGATGGCTCAAAGGTCTCGTGGTTCTTGGCCAGCTCCAGTATGACAGCGCCATGCTCGATTAGGTAGTCGAGCTGTTCACAGTAGCGCACACAGCAGTCCACCATGTCCACCGCATAGCTGAGCACTGGACTCTTGTATTTTGTGCCTGGCGAGCTCAGCTGTCGCTGCGCTTGCAGCCGCTGTTCCTTTTTAATGAGGTCCATGCAAATCTTTAGGTTATTGTTCAGTCCCAGCACCTCGATGGTGTGCTGACGGCCTGCCGGGTCGCAGGTCTGTGAGTATATTGCGTGCATATGTGTGGCCACTTTGATGGCATCGTACTCGGGCAGTGCTGCCGTAAACACAATCGCATCCAGGTGATAGCGCGTCTGCACTTTGTAGGCCAACTCAATCCCAAGACGGGCTAGGCGTGGCAAAACGGGCCGAAGGACGGGCGCCAGCTTCTGAGGTGCTTTGACAGGCGTGGGCTCCGTTTGTACGGCTACGTCAATGGCCACAGTTGCAGCAGCTGATCCCTCAGCTTTTACTTCGGTTTCCTTATCGGAGCTGTCTGACGTATCCATGGGTTTATCTGTTTGCTCAGACTTAACTGCAAGATTCATAAGTATATAAGTATTGCGTAAAAGCTAGACTTATGCCAGTCACTTACCAGCCTCTTCCTCCTCCTTTTCTATTTCTGGCTTGGGCATAGTGGGCACATCATCCAGACCCAGCAGTATGGCCACAATAAGTTGTGTCGCCTCGAACGCATCGTCCACAAAGTAGTCTATGCCGACGTGAGATTTGAGCAGAGCATGCATCAGATCCAGCGTGCACAGGAATGTGGTGGCCGGGAGTTCCTTGGCATTGCTTAGAATCAGCAGCAGAGATTCGGCCAGCGCATGCTGTTTGAAGTAGGATTGCAGCGCATTGCCAAAGCTCCGCTGTGCATTTGGATCTGTGACCACTTCGAACTTCTTGGAGACGGGCAGAAATCGACGCGGCTGCTGAAAGCTCAGCTGGTTGGCTACCAAAGCATCCATAATCATCTCAAACGCGTACTCGATTTCCTGACAGATCTGCTGTGGCGGCCGTTCCACTTTGCGAACAAAGAGCTGATTGCAGCTGTTGCGCACACTCTCCAATGCTTCGTAGAGGTGCAACTTTTTTATGATGGCCTGCAGGGCGTATTTTGTGCGTGTGAGCTTGGCTGTTTTGATGGACTCGATAACCAGCTGATAGCCATTGGTATTGCCGCCCAGAAAATGCTTAATGCCCAGTTGGGTGTCCAACATGGCGTAGACAGCTTTCAGCAGCTGCAGTTTTATGGACAGCGCCATGTAGGGCTCCTGATAGAGACTGAAGACGGCTTCGAATGGATCAAAGTTGTGCTGCTGCAGCAGATGTCGGAACAGCTCCTCGTTGTTACACAACAACTCAGCCATGCGTGCGCCCAGCTTGATATGTCGAATTTTAAATGCCGGTTGTGGTTGCATGCAGGCCGCTTGGAAGCTCAATGCAATCTGCAAAATGTTAGCTGCCTGACGCAAATGCGACTCGTCGTTCTTGAAAAACTGCTGCAGCACGAAGTTGCGGCGCTTGTAGTGTTGCGTTAAGTAGCCCAGTTGATTATTTAATTGCTCGCCCAGGTAGACGAACTGCTCACGCTCGTCCACAGTGACTCCGCCGTGCTCTTCGTTAAAGGCGCTCACATTGTCCCATCTGATCTGCAGAGATAGCTTCTTGAAGAGTAGCCGCAGTGTATCGAGCTCTTTGCTGAAATGAGTCAGCAGGTCGCCATCGTATTTCTGTAGCGGACGTTGCCATGGCTCGAAGGCGTCTATGGCAGGTGGTGCAGCAGCTGCAGCTGCCTCCAGTTCACGCTCATACTCTGCTGCAGCAGCCGCATCCACTCCATCGTCTTCGTCTTCTATATCGTCACCCAAGATTTCATCATCACTCAGAATGGGCTCAAATTGCTCCTGCGGTGTTTCAGAGCGCTCGCGTTCACGATCCCGCTCTTCATCTTCGCGCTCTCGTGGCAACGACTCCGACGAGTGGCGATAGCCATGCGAGCTCTGCAGCTTATAAGGCGAGCGTGTATCGTCGTCGTCGTAGTCCATCGTATCTGGAGAGCGAGGACGTGTTGGTGAGTCAATTGAAACGGGTGGCGTACGCGGCCACTTGTGTTCATCTGCATCGGAGCGAGAGCGCTCTGAACGCTTGCGTCGCGCTCTATGACTGGAATACTCCGGTGAGCGTGACCAATCACGCGGCGCCTTGTCTCGTGAGCTGTTTGTGGATATTATGAGTAATGAGAGTTTTAAAGTGAAGTAATAAAACCTTCCAAATACTCACCAGCGCAAGTACTCCCTGTCATTGCTCTCTGAGTGCGTGTGTGTGCGTAGCGGTGGTGGAGAGTGATCAGTAGAGTGCGTGGATCGTCGCATTCGTCGTAATTCGCGCTGCTCCTCGTCCGCATGCTGATGGTAGTGATCGCGCGACATGCCATATTCTATATCATCGTGCTCGTAGTCGCTCACACTGACGCTAGCCTTGTGTGCAGCAGCAGCCATCAGCTCAGTTTGCATTGGCTCTGACCAATCATCTTTGATCACTTCATCGGGCAGAAGAACATTATGCCCCTCTCCGCTCAGATTGCAGATTTCGGGTCCAGTCATTGCTGGCTCGCACGGTAACGTTGGGCTGGCAATAGGCTCAGTCACAGAGTTAGTTAGTATACCATATACAGCTAGCGTAATGGCGCTATACCATCCACGTAACACAAGACCATCTGTTGGTATTTTCTCTTGCGAGCAGTCCAGATGTATGCAGTCGTTCTGGTTATAACGCAACAAGCCCAGATTCTCAAATGCTGAGGCACCCGGCATACCCAAATCATTGACAAAGAACTCCAGATCGAACTTGGACGGATTCGTGGCACCTAGACGAACGCCGCCGGGAAAGTCCGCTTGAACTCGCGCGCCCAATGGTATAATACGCACTTGAGTTATAAACACAGGCTTCGGGAACTGAACCAAGTCCAAATTGATATCCTGCAACAGTTTAAATATGTTTTTAATACACACATGTTAGTATTAAGAAACTTCAAATATTGCTTACAGTAACTTCTTCATGCGAGAAAGTGTCGAAGAACAATAACTCAGCTCCATCATCGGCGTCGGCCATTTTGGCTTACAGTATTGCCCCGCTTACGCGATAAATTAAGTAAAATTATATTAAACAAATAAACAAGCGTCAGTCGGCAAATTTTTTGTGGAGAACTCTTTAAGTGTGAACGTTGCGGCGCTCTCTTAAAAATACCATAATGGCGTTGCCACACGAATGAAATATTGCATGTTGAAGTATGTCAGACTTGCGAGTATAAATATACGTAAATAGTCATCAACTAGAAATTGTATCACCTCAGACTAAACACAAATACATGATGTTGCTCGATATGAAATCAATGGCTTCAATTCAACATACTTGACGTCTTGCATGATAGGTTGCTCAAATTTGATTACGATTCCCATCGAATAAAGAGAACCTTAGGTGGCAACCTCAACAGCTCGCACACACTGGCATCTCTAACAGCAACCGGCTAGAAGCTTCGGCCACACTTCTACATACAAGTTTGACACGCAGAAGAGTCAGGTACGTTTTTTTGCGCCACAAAAAGTTCTTTCTGGTATATACATTTATAAGTGTTAATATATATTATTGAATGATTTTCTTTGTATGAAAAATAAATATACACATATATATATCTAGATACAATGTTTATACTAAATACCTTTCTTTGTTAATTTATGAGTTCAATGCAACTGAACTTGAACGATTTCTTGCATATCATCTTTTGTTTTAATAACTGTTCTTTTTTCTCTTCCAGATTTTAACACAATTTTTTGCATAACTTTTTGAGAAAAATGTTCGTTGTACGTCGTAGCGCAGCCCGTTTGTATCCAGCTGGAGTGCAGTAAGTTATTTACTCTAATTAAATGCTAATTGGTTAACGCCTTTAAAAATGGCTGTAAGAACTAAACATTTTCTTTATGCACTTACACACAGATATCTATTTATATGTACATTTTGTAAATTGTGCCGATAAGATAAACAAATAGAGCCCCGAAATTTCTTTACGCTTGACCCGGCACTAATTGTTTGAGTGTGTGTGTGTGTATTAATATGTGTGTTTGTGTGTCGGCTTATGACTTCCTATTACATAACCTGCGCAAAAATTCTAATGCTTCAATGTATTGCGCTGCACCAACAGATTGGCGAAAATGAGCGGCAGCCAGGTCGGCGACTTGGGCAGCGGTGCCGGCAAGGGCGGTGGCGGCGGCGGCTCCATTCGTGAGGCTGGCGGCGCCTTCGGCAAACTGGAGGCTGCACGCGAGGAGGAATACTTCTACAAAAAGGTGGGTGAACCTGAATTCAACTTTACCTTCAAGTGGATAAAAATATTTACAATTTATTTAAATAGCATTAGAAGCTACATGAGAAATCTTGAAAATCCTCTAATAAATATAGAACAATCGAGTAATTGGGCCTAGTGGCAGGGCAATCCATTCAGCAGCTCGTAGATGCCGCACTTCTGTATACGATAATTAACTTCCTTAAAATTCAGTCCAGTACCAAATGCCTTTTGCAAGCGATTCGACAGCGCCCAAAGCTCTTCCTTGCCCTCGTGGTTTCTGACAATCTTCAGGCCACTGACGAATTGCAGCCGTTGCTCGTCCTCTATTAACAGGGCCATATTCTCGGGGGTATATGATTGACGTATGTTCCAAGCCAGTATGCTGGGCGGCTGCACCAAGCCGCAAAGCAACATGCCTGTCTCGCTCATGGCTGCTGCCACACATTGGCTGCCTCGTTTGCCTAGGAGTATAAATTGATCGAGGCCTGCACTGACATCGTTTCGCTTCCAGATGCTTCCATTGTTAACCACACTCAGTGGAATTGCCATTTGCCAGTCGCTGGACAGCGAGTGGAAGTACAGCATACGCTCCAAATGCCCCGCCAGTCCGTGTGGCGTCAGTGACATAGCCACGCTGCCATCCCACAGCTGGAAACTCTCGCCGGCTATCTTGAAAGTGCCAAAGTCTGGATGCGGATAGGTGTACTTGTTCTCGATGCGCCACGACTTCTGGGCGGCCACGTCATAGACCACAATGCCATCGCCAATGGAGTCAGCCATGTATACATGTCCCACATCGCAATTCTTCGCATCCATCTCAATTGTGGGCGTTACAAAACGACTTACGCCCGTCTTGTACACATCTTGTGGCAAGCGGTAGTGATGCACCACGCCCCCACTGGCCAGATCAAGGGCGTACAGCTGCGGTGGGCAGTGCTGCACAAAGTCAATTTCCCCACTGTCCAGTATCCACATGCGTCCGCACTCGTCAATCTGTGTACGGTAAACGGAAGTCAGCCCGTTGCAGTCGGCGCCATGAGATTGATGCCATTCGTAGCTGGGATAGGCCCGTAGCTCGGTGCCGTTCTCCCGCACCTCGTTGGTGACATAGGCCAGGGAGTAGGGAACGCCCTTAGTGAAGCGAGGTATTGTCACAAAGATCGAGGGTGTTTTGTCACCATCTAAGCGAGAGAAAGTTTACATTAGGTTAGGCGAATGATGTCAGCATTGAAGCTTTTTGCCTTGCATTTAATTAATATCCAAATTCATTTTACTTACGTGTATAGTAGACATCCACATCGATGGGCACAACATTGTCAGGATCATAGAGGCCAGCGCGAAGGACACGCTCCCGCTCCTTTGCAGTTGGAAAGCCAAGCTCCAGGTTGCGCGCTTCGAACACTCTTTCCAAGGCCTTGGAGTGGTATCCAATGCTGCCTGGCGCTGTGGCATACTGTCCTGCCACAATGGCAATCAAACAGCTAGCCAAAGCAATTATCCTTATGCAATGCTGGTAATTCATGCTGCTGTAATCCATTCACTTTCGCGCGATGTGCTCCACGTAAGGCCAAAACAGTTACTGCGCTTGCGTCGCCAGCGAACGGCCCATGTCTTTCTAATCCGGCTATCAGCCGACCGACCAGACCTGATCAATTGGGTCAGCTTTGTGGTAAACTGGTTTAATTGTCAATTGAAAGCTTGCATTAAAATTCTCATTGTAACGATCTTGTTAAAGTCCACTGCTGGCCAAAAACACATCTGACAAAGCTGTGCGATTCGGGGCACTAATTATGCCTGCCTTCCAGCCACTTCCAGCTTCCACTCGATGCAACAAACGGCGTCAAGGTAGAGTCCATTGGCCCCATGTATGTTTTGTAACAATAAATTACATATACTCTAACGAAAGTCGTTAAGACTTTTTGTTAACTGATTTTACTGTTTGCTTAACAACCTTTTTTTTCCTCGTGAATATCAACAAAGCTCTGAGCTTCGCGCTGCTTTGGTATTATATCTGTTTTTGTATAACTTGGCTAAAAAATCCCCATGCAATTTTTTGTAGGGCGCTTTTTTTGTATGTAGATGTATTATTTTTATATTAACGACTTTTTTTAAACGAAACGAATGCTATATTTGCAAAAGAGTCAAAGAGTGAATTATAGTTGCAAGTTTCTCTGCTTAGATTTCTTTTGTATTGAAATTGGGTTAGGGAGCAGCTAAATATAAATATAAAGAGCTATGCCTTAGTTAGTCAGTTCTTTAGACTACTCTAGTTAGTAGAAGCTGCCATTAGAGAGCATAAATTAGTCGCTTTATAGCTTTTTGCAGTTTTTATTCATAACCGGATCCCGCTTAAATATTGTTAACTTGTTGCTGTAAAACAAATTCCGCTCGCTCCATGTGTTGGCGTGAATTCGTCTTCAATGCTTTGCATTAGCGATAAGGCGACTTATGAACTTGATGACAAAAATATAAGCGATAGTAATACAATAACACGTAGCATTGTAGCTCGAATAAAAACACCCTGTATAATGGATTTTGAAATCGCGTGTCAGCTTTGCTTTTTTGTTGTTTTCATTTTTTTGATCAAGTGCAGGTATTCAAATTAATTGTAAGGAATACAAAATTCTTGTATAATGACTGCAATCATCATAATTCACAAGTATTTTAATTGTCTGTTAAAATTATATAGGATATATATTTAAAATTAATATAGAAGCAGAGCTTTGGGATATTTGTATATTTACTTTAACGAGTGTTAAATATACTATATAGATAATTAGCTATTGCGCCTTATGAAAGCCTAAGATATTTTGTATTTAAATATTCAACGGATGCTTAGGTATAAACTGTTGACAGTGGAGCTTAGGTAAAGATCAGACGATTGGTCAGATCATCGTCGCTGGCGAAGTACATGCCGCTGTGTATATCGTCGAGCTGGCGACGCATGATGCGGAAGTTAACCTCGTTCGAGTTCAATGTGCCCGCTGCAATTTTCTATAAGAAAACAAACAAAAAAAATATCATAGTTCAGTAAACCGAGCTCAAGAGATTAGTCGAGAGAGAGAGAGAGATTAGTCTAACCTGAAAACGATTGGATAGCATCCAGAGCTCCTCCTGACCGCTAGGATTGCGCACGACTTTCATGCCGCTAACGAACTGCAGATCGCTGGATTTGGCTGGCAGATTGCCAAAGTTGCGTGTGGTGTAGGGCGTTTTCGTGTTCCAGGCGAACAGCTTGATCGGATTGAAGGTGACGCAGTAGAGATTGTTGCGACTGTCCATGGCCGAGGCGGCACACTCGCTCTTACGCCTGCCCAGCAGCTTGAACTGATCCTCCATGGCACCCGAATCGTCCACCCAGTTCTGTCGCCTGTTGATCAAGCTGAGCGGCACAGAGTACTCGCTTATGCTGGCCAGTGGATGGAAGTAGAGATTCTGTCGATCATTGTTCACGGTAAATATGCTGTCCATCAGAGTGAAGCTCTCGCCGGCAATGGTGTGGCGGCCATAGTCGGGATCCGGGTACATGAAGCGGTTCTGAATGCGCCAGGCTGCATCGGCCTGATGATCGTACACGATGAGTCCGTGGTAGTTGACGTCCGGTATATAGATCATGGTGCGGCCACAGTTGCCACGTGGCGGGGGATCCAGCGTCAGCAAATTGGTTGCGATGGGTAGCGAAGCGTGAGGCACATAAGTATCGTTGGGAAAACGGAAGCGATGCAGCAGTCTATCGGTGCTCAGGTCAAACTTCAGCAACTGTGGCGGACACTGGTACACCTCACCCACACGGCCCGAATCAATGACCCACATCTGATTGCACTCGTTGATCTGTCAATGCCAGAGAAAAATGGGAAGAGGTTAGATTCCCTATTCTATGTCCCCAACAGTTCCAACTACTCACAGACATACGGAATGCTGACGTAATCTGGTCACAGTTGTCGCCATTGTTGTTATGCCAACTGTAGTCCGGATACGGCTGCAACTGAGGTCCATTGGGGCCCGGCCGCTCGGAGACTGTGGCCAGCGTGTAGGGTATGCCGGTGACGAAGCGTGGCACTGTGGTGAAGATGCGCACCCGTCCGTTGGGCAGGTAATGGGGCTGCACATCAATGGGAGTGCCATAGCCAGGCAGTAAATTGCCCTCCGACTGCGCCTTCTGCCGATCCCGGTCCGAGGCGAAGCCGTACTCCAACTGCTGCCATTCCTTCAGCGTCTCCAAAGAGCGCACGGGTCGCGCTGCTCCATAAACGCTGCTCGCCGGACTAGTGTAGCCAGCAGCCAGCACGCCAAAGCTCGCTCCGACGACGAGCAGCAGCAGCACAATCAACATGCTGCGCAAACGTTTCATCTTGAATGATTTCCGAAGTTGTCAATGAGCTATATGAAATTGATCCGGTCTGCGCTTATCAACGGCTTATATAGAATTTTACGAGTGCTTGTATTTGTTTTTGTGTTATTAATATTTTTTTTTTTTGGGAACTGATAGGTATTATATATTTATATATTAATTTAGACGCGCGGGAGAGTATTGGCTTTTAATTAGCTGTATTTGCGTTCTGGATGGACACTCTGCTTAGCCAGTTGTATTAGTAGATTAGCCTTGGGTTCGATACTCACGTTCTTGGCAGACTCTTTGCTTTTACTCGCGTTTTTGTCACTTCAACTGGCGACGCACAACTAAAACTGGTTGGCAGGCAGAGCCAGCCTATAGCCAATACAACTGATACAGAATCAGGTTCAGGGTTAGCTTTGGTGAGCGTGTGGATCTCAGGCAGATGCTACTGCTACAGCCGCAGCAGCACTGATTATATGCTGGCCGTTTTTTCCCCCACCTTTTTTTTTCTCTTTATTGGCTCTTCTGTTCTCCCGTTCGCAAGCTAATAATATGGTAGATGGCTAATTTGCATAGAGTGATATGCTTTTTGTTTTTGGGTTTTTTTTCGGGGTTGTCTGGAAGTTGTTTGTATTCTGTCAAGTGTGTGCTAAAATATCGTTTTCGCTTAATATTCGCGTTGACACTCAAACACTGGGGCTTTGGCCCATTGCTAAGCGGCTTTATAACGTAGTAGCTGTTGTCTGTAAATAATGCCAAACATAATAAAAGTTGTCAGTTATTGTCAAGCTATAATTAAGAGAGAATAACGTTTGAGTGCTCTCATGATTAAATTTTGCTAATTACTTTCTCTAACGGCCTTTTTGTTCTGTTTACAGCAAAGGGAACAGCTGGAGCGCTTGAAGAACGATCAGATCCATCAGGCCGAATTCCATCATCAGCAGATCAAGGAGCACGAGGAGGCCATCCAGCGTCACAAGGAGTTCCTCAATAACCTGAACAAGTGAACCTGAAGCAGCGAGCCAAGCAGCAAACCAACAAACACAAAGCAGCTTTCACATCACCTGAAACTATGATATGACATTTACTTAAATGCATTTAGAGATTTTGTTTGTATTGTTCTTAAAGCTTAAACCGAACTGTTTAAATGCTTAAATAAAAATTGTTTTTTGATATTTTTGCTTCTGGCATATACAACTTTTAAATAAATTTGTTTTGCTGCTGCCGTCCGTCGGGTCGTCTCGCCTCCATTGATATATGTATACGATTTAATTAAAATTTTAATTCGACTTGTCTAAGAGATGACAAAGTTAGCGATTTGCTTTGCCATGGGAGTTGTCTAACTTCATGAATAAATAAATTGTAATCAAGTATTTATATTTCATGCAATTAACAGCATTTTGGACGGGTTTGTTGTACACGCCGAATGCTCGCAGCAAAAATGTACAAAGTCATTCATTAAATTGTATTTATTAGCTTCTTTCTCATTAATCTGTATATTAATTTTCAAATTATTCCGGTGTAGTAAACTGAATTCCATCGCATTCATTTAATCACATCGGCAATCATTTTGTGAAGAAATTTCTTGTTTGTGAATTAAAAAGAAAGTTTACGTTTTTTTTATTTCCTTTTTTCAGTTAAATAATATTAATTAGCATTCATAACGAAAATCGTAAATTTGTGTCGCCTGATTCACAAAAAGTTAGCTATATTTACACATATTTATTTACATATATGTATTAAAATATATATATACACACATTGAAACCCTATTTGACAATTCAATTATCAAATCAACTCGGAACTAAGGTCGTTAGAGGGCCTTAGGTCGCTGTGATAAGCATTTATTGGGCAAGCCTAAAAGTATGCAGCAATAATTTCATACAAAAGTGCTTTTACAGTAACGTCCAAAATAAAGTACCTAGCTATTCTGCTTCATAAAAATTTAAATGAAATGAGTTACACCCAAATTTGATGCCCTCAAAAATTTGATGCCTAATCCAGCAAGCTAAATTCGAATTTTCTAAACTGGTATACATTGTGAAATATTTCAGTTAGAACATAACAATACTTTGTATATGGAAGCAAATATTCGTCTCATTACACAGATTCTTGGCTTCTGACGGTTATACAGACAAATATTAAAAAAAAAAACACAAAAAAAATGGCAAACTTAATACGCAAAATTCTAAAGCAGACCAAAGATTTCACCCAATGGTAAGTCCGAATCAGAAATAATTACTACCACTAACAAATGATGGTACTAGGAAATACTTGATCAAAAGCAACTTTAATCTGGCTAATGTAATGCGAAACAGTACTGACCTAGAGCTAGAGGAACTACGTTTGGTAAGATCAACTAAATATAGATGTATACATATATATATGATATCATACATTTGCAGGAGCGCGCGGAGCTCGAGGCCCGCTCGAAGCTGCTCTGGCAGAGGCAACGATGCGTCGAGTCCATGTTGACCGATCTGACGAGGAGCATTAAACAAATGGAATTCGACATTGATCTAATGCAGATGCAGAAGCCGGCATCCATAGCACCTCAGGAAACACCAACAAATGCAGAGCCACCAGCGAAACGCGAGCAAAAAATATAGAGTGGGCCGATGAGAGAGCGAGAGAGAGAGAGCAAATAAGACGGTGATTTTGTTTTCCTTTTTTTTTCTTCTTTTTTTTTTTTTTTTTTGTTGCGTTCGCTTATCAGGGGGCTCACTTGGAAGACGCAAATTGCAAAAATCCCACTCGGTGCTTTACCGCAACACGCAAGCGACTGCTGTCTCCATATATAATCACCTCGCCCCATTGAGCTCAGCTATTAGTCGCACCGCGAAAGCTTCACCGAAAACATCATGAAATTCATCGCACTCTGCTGCTTTCTGCTCTTGGCTCTGATTGCGACGCTCGGCAGTCTGCCCGGCGCAGTGGCAGAACCATCCCGTGACAGTGGTGGCAACAGCTGGAGGGGCGGCTCCTCGGGCGGTCAGCCAAAGCGACGGCCCTTCATCTACGATGCGCCCATACGACAACCTGGTCGGCCCCAGACCATGTACGCCTAAACACAAGCCACTGACATGCCCTAAGAACGATCAAAAATCCTTTTGCGAATTTCAATAAATTATTAATAGCTTTATAACAACTAAAGATTTGTGATTTTCTTTTTGCCTGTGATGGGATGAGACGACATCTGTGCTAATTATATGTAATCATTTATTTCTAGTAAACTTCCAGCTCAATTTAGCCTTACCTTAGACTTCAGGTTGAAGTTAGAAAATGCCACTGCTTTTCATATACTAGTAAATTTCAATGCTTTTATATTTATAAATTTATTATTCAAAATTTTAAGCATCTCAAAATTAAGAAAATGACTCCCATTTATCGGTTTCTGAGTTTCTTTGTTGCCAAGAATCTGCGCCTGCTGCAGTCGTCGACAGTCGGGCGCTGCCAACAGTTGCTGAAGTGAGTATGATGTGATATGATATCGATAAGTGAATCGCCGGCTGCTGATCTATCATCTGTAGGTTTTCCAATCAGATCCATGAGTCGGGCAGGGCTAAGGAGAATGTGCATTTCCTGAAAATGGTTCGATATGGAGTGCATTCGAGACTGTGCCATTTACTAACCATCCTCAATCTGTTAGCAACGGGAACAGCTGAAAGAGCTGCGTCAGAAAATACTTAAGGAAAAGGAAGTGATCAGAGATCGTATCCAGCAGCTGGACAAGCAGATTGACTCCATCAAAAGGAAAAACGATGAGCGTGAAAATAGCAAAACCTGATTATGAATACGTAGGCCTTCCGAATAACTTCAATGCTTTCAAAATAATACTTTTAAAACTCCTTTTAACATCTTGAATTTTCAAAATTTGTTTTTTTTTTTACTTAAATTTTCTTTTTTAAGATTGGATAATGGCAGCCTTGTTCTTTGGCTTAAAAACTAAAGCAGTGTTGAATTTGTTGAGACCGTTAAGGCTAGCTCACGTTACAAATTTTCAGTGAGTTTTCAGCTACATATATCATATAGATCTATATATATTTTTTTATAGACCCTACAGCCGAAAATTGATGAAAAATATGAATCCGCGTGATTATCAAAACGCCTTGCAAAGAGTTTGTATTACCAAAACTTGTCGTTTCTATAGAATTGTTTATATTTACATTTTTTATAGCTTCATTTGCAACTGAACTTAATCAAGAAGAAAAAACTGCACGATCGCCTCAGGCTGGACTATAAAATTGAACAATTGGATAGAAAAATTGAATACGTCAAATTGCGTTTAAAGGATGCAACAAAGAAATAATATGATTATGAATGTTGAGCCAATAGAAATGGAAAACATTAAGAATTCAATTATGCATAATTAAAAACTATTGAACAGTAAATTTAATAAAATTATATACTGTTTTATAAAAAAAATCAAAACAATTTTAAAATGATTTACTTCTTTAAAGAATCAGGTATTAATTAGGTTATCAATCCTCGGTTCCTCGTCTCGGTTCGGAAAGCCTTTGTGAAATTCTTAGCAAACATAAAGCTCATGGATTTACAATTCATTTATTGAATAGGTTTTCCACTCGACTTATTTTGTTTGTCATTTTGGCATGAACTGGAAATTCCTAAATTTATTCAAAATTCAAATTCAATAGTTAAAATTGCATTGCTGTGTATAATTTTCATTATGGACGGTTTATTCGGCTGCAGATTCAAAACAGCTTTTAACCTGTTTAATTCCCAACGTTGTTTTTCCTTCCAAGCCGTTAGGTGAGTCTTACATCCTATGCCAAGCAGACGTTTCATATAATCGAGTAAAATCTTATGTAGATCTAAGTCTGCAAAGTATTACGAAAAAATACCCAAGGAATATAGCAGCCCCAAGTTACTGAAAATGGTGCGTACTTGACTCAGTATAGTTAAACAATATCTAAATTTCATTTCCATTAGCAATACGATGCACTTATGGACTTGAGGCGTCAAAAGATGGCTGAACGAAGACAACTGGATTATAAAATCCTGGACCTGCAGGATAAAATTGATGAGATAAGGGACTTGATAAGATATTAATTAACTTGACACAAACCAAATCAGGAAAAAAATATGCTTTTATACTATTATTGCTAACCAATAAATTCTTCGCTTGAAAACATTTTAGTGAACCTCTTGACTTCATTTGACTTTTATCCATTTGTATACCTACATAGTCTGAATCGTAGTAGGCGCCATAGAAACTTGCTCACTGTTTGTATAGTTCAGGTACATTTTTAAGTAATTAGTTGACAGAATTTTTCCAAATTTTTTAATTGTATTTATACCAGGATTATGCTGTTGCTAAAATTTTCGTATCGACTTTTTATGGGCGCTTTTAGTGTCAACGCAGAGAATAGAATGCTGACTAATATGTGTAATATATGCTTGCATAGGAAGTATATCACAGATATCCATGAGCGAGGCAAGGCCAGAGAGAACGTTTACTTTCGAAAAAGAGTTTGTATTCGCATAGCTATTCGTACATTCACGATATCAATAACAATAATATCTATCTCCATTCCTAGCAATACGATGCACTTCAAAAATTAAAGAAATTAAATGAGGAGCAAAAGGCGAAAATTAATAAGGAAATTGTTAAGCTATATGAAGAGATTGAGGAGATCTCGACACAGATTGAGAAAATGAAAAATGATGACAACTGAACGGAGGAAGTTCAATTCAAGCCTAACTAGGTAGGTCGTGACAAAATGTTTTATGAAAATGTAGCTTGCGCCATTCACACACAAAATTCAAATCAAATTTCAAAATTTTTCTGTTCACACAATACCTCTTTAGACATTTTTTTTAGAAATTAGAATGCTGCCTCTGTGCAAGGCGCTTGAGTCCGTTCGGTTTGTCAAACCGATCTTTGAAGCAATTCCACAGGGCTCGATTTATATCATGTCTCGTCATTATACCAAGGAGATTTATGAGAGAGCCCGAGCCGTAGAGAATGCGCATTTCTTAAAAATTGTGCGTAAATATAACTAGAAATCGATATACATACACACATAGATGTCTCTACTAACGATTTCCTTTTGTGGCCATAGCAAACTGAGCAGCTCAAAAATCTGCGGAACAAAATTGCTAGAGAAAGTGGCCTGAGGGAGCATAAAGTGGAAAACAGTTTGCAAATGAAGAGCCAAAACGCGGACAGCAATCGGAATTTGCAAAAGACTCAAAGTGTGATAACCCAGCAAGCAGATAATTGAAATGATGTTTTTGTGATAAACTAGTAAAATGATTGTGGAAACGGGGCCAAGTCGCCAAATCGATCGATCAGTAGGCTGCTGCATATCTGCTAATCTTTTGATTGAACTACCTTTTCTTTTAATTTGGACAAAATTCAAAATTCTTGATTCGATAACATGTGGATCTGCGTGCGGCACAGAGGTGCGGTAAGGGATATTATCAGGTTGCTGCACCGGACATATCAACAGAGCCGCATAACCGAAGAAGAAAAGGCGAAAATTACTAAAGCAAAGGTAAATGGCACAGTTATAGAGTAATCCAATAAGAAAATCATTTCTTATACGAATCGTACTCTTCTTCCCCTAGATCTCGGCTATGTGGAGCAAACAAGTTGAGAATTTATTGCGGGTACGTAGCACTCACTGTATAGGAACTTAAGATCCCTTTACAAACTCCAATCTCCACATTCCTCTTTAGAAACGTGAAATGCTGTCCCTCATCAATGAATATATTGTGCTGCAGGAGCGCTATGTGAGCTCAAGATTAACAACGAACAAGCGGCTGCTCGCCCATGCGAAATACTTACAAATCGCCAGAAAAAGATCTCCACTGTAGACAGATAATTATGCTAGCCATTGAAATGGGATATGCCACGGTGATCTTCATCTTTTTCATTAAAAAGTACACATCATTTTATTTAAAATAGTTTGTATTTCTCATTTACAGTTTGCTTTACAGGAAGCGTTACATAACAGAGGTAAACAAAAAAAATAAAAATAAAAACAGAAAAATAATGCTGCTTTCAAATGGTTTTCTTTGTTTATATATATAATGTGTTTAAGTATATATATATATCGGGATAGTTCATAGAGTGCCAGACAGCATTTCAAAGAATAAATGTGTGTGTGTGTGTGTTGGTGTGTGTGTTTCGGGGCGCACTTGCAATTTAATTAAATATGGCATTTAAAACAAAAACATTTCGTTACATAGAAAATAAATATGAAATCAGCATTCAAAATTTTGATCATATAATAATAGGTAGGGTATACGCATAATATAATAAAGTGAATAACTTAAGCTCTATAATAAGATAAAAAGATTTTCTTGTTGTTGTTGTGCATTTCGTTAGTCGAACTCAAGTCAAGTATATATATAGATATTTATATATATATGTTTTTTTTTTTTATATAAGTACATTTTAAAATACATTTGTGGTAAGTAAAGTGTGTTCAGTGTGCGTGTGTAGGTTTTGAGCAACATGGAGAGCTGTTACAAGTACTACAACTAAAACTAAAACTAAGTAGAACTAAAAACTTGAATGCGTTCGGGCGTATTCACAAATCACTTGACTTGGTCAAGTGCCGAGCCACAAGACACGCCGCGCCTCCCGACTCCCGCCCCAAACGCTCGCTGCAAAGTGTTGTCTCTGTGTGTGTGCTTGTGTGTGTGTGTGTGAGGTAGGCTGTATGCTTGGGCTGTTGCTTGTCGTATTCGGGGCGAGAGTCCTTTAACTATATAAAATAATATGGCATACTTTTGTGCGCCACTACAGCTGCAAAACGAAATGAGCTGCCTCTGTCTGTCTCTGTCTCTGTCTGTGTGTGTGTGTGTATGTGTGTGTGCTTCTAGCTTTTAAATACTGGTCAAACAATGCCAGGAATGTTGTGAATTGCAGCTCAATGTGTCCTTGTCCGTGTCTATGTCTGTGTGTGTGTGCCTTTGCCTGTCTGTCTCTGGATACAAAATTGATTCTTAGTCTAAAATTTAACTTTAGCTACGCCCTACGTGCTAAGTGCTACGTGCTACAAAGTTACAGCTACAACTATAACAACGATGAAAACGATGATAATCAAGCAGTTAACGTTCAGCTCGGCGCTGCTCTAACTGGGCAGCCGCTTGCTGGCCACCTCCTGCAGCTTCTGCAGCGCCAGCGTTTTGTTAATCTCCACCAGATCGCGGTTGTGCTTGGCCGCCTGCAGCTGGACCTCCAGTATTTTCATGCGCATCATGTGCTCCTTGCTCTGCATCTCCATGAACATTCGCAGCTCAAAGGAGTGCGCTGTGCTGCTGCTGCTGGTAAGAGCACCGGCGGCGGCGGCGGCGCTGCTGCTGCTGCTGCTGGCAGCGCCAACGACGCTGCTGCTGCTGCGCTCCAATGCCTGACTGTCTGAAGAGCTGGCCAGTGGCAGTGGCAGGGGCAGCGATGTCTGTTGCTCCTCGCTGGCCAGACTGCTGCTGCTCGTGCGCTGGCGTTTGGCCATTGGCTTCAGCAGATCATCGTCGTCCTCATTGTTGTTGTTGTTGTTGTTATTGTTGTGCTGCTGCTGCTGTTGCTGCTGTTGTTGTTGCTGCTGCTGCTGCAGTGCCGCAGCCTGCGCCTGATGCTGCTGTAGAGCAACGGCAGCTGCCGCTGCGCTCGGGAATTGACCAGTGCGCAGCGCATTGAGCGCCTCCAGCGTAGCGGATATGTTGTTCATGTTGAAGCTAGGCTGAAAGCCGGACATTTCGCCCACAGTGGGTGGCATGAAGGCGCCACCAACGGCGCTCGTGTCCAGCGCACCGGCCGCCGGACTCTCTGACTCGCGCAGGCCGTTGCGACTGTGATTGGGCGACACACTCAGGCGCTCTCCATTGGCATGAATGTCGCTGCTGTGATTGTTGTAGGTCTCATTGAAGGTCTCGTTGGTCTCCTCCTCCTTGATGTCCACATCGCATAGCTCCTGGGGCGGTGTGCGACTGCTGCAATTGGCAGGCGGAGAAATAGTACAGTTAGTTTATGATTTCTCAGGCTATTCTGATTTTTTTGGGCTACTCACTCATCCATGTCGTGCTCATCGGCATTAAATTTGTAGTCATCGCGATATTCAAAGTCCTCCTCGAGAGCCAGCGGTATCTTGGAGTAGTCAATGCCGTCGAGCGCCTCCGACTTGCAGGCCTTTTTCGCCTCCTGCATAAAGTCCCAGACCTCAAAGGTGAACGGCGAGGGCTTCTTGCGATCGGCCACCTCGGCGCCAAACCTAGCCAGGCGATTGTTATAGTCCAGTATCTCATTACGCGTGCAGGCTGTAAATGGCAACAATTGATTAGCTTCAACAATCCCGATTAAATCGAATTCAATCCGAGCTCACCTTTCATACGACGCCACTGCTCCTTGAGGCGATTGCAGGTGCGATCGGTGCCAAATTGATTGGAGAACTTTTGATGTATTATCTTCCAGGCCTTGTTCTTGACGGCAGTTAGCCCCGCATCGAGTCGTTTGTTCTCAATGATGCGCATATCCTTGCGGCACAGATCCAGCAAGTATTTCTTCTCCTGATGATTCCAGTTCTGTGTGCGCTCCCGCTTCTTATACATGTTCATTGATGGACTGTTCATGTATTGCGTCATTTCTGCAATTATATCGAATAGATTTCAATGAATATCGAATGAGAATAACCCATCTTAATGTACTCTACCTGTCTTTAGATCGACACCTTCCAGCAGATTGTGGTTGGTGCTCTGCCAGTTGGCGGCTATCTTCATAAAAGCCTCCAGATCGTTGGCCGTGTACTGTTTGTTCACCTGCAACAATTAGAAGAACAAAAAAAATATGTTAGCAATTTGCATCTCTCCCAGTTACACGTTAATTAAATCCGCATTATAATCCAAACCAATCCCAGTTCATATCGAGCTACTTGGGCATGCAAACCTTGTGCCGGCTGAGACTTGTGAAGCGCTTTAAGACGCACTTGAAGATTCATTGAACCTGAAGTTTTCGGACTCAAATTCCAATTGTCAGCGAAAGCCAAAAATAAAACAGACTAAAAAGCGCAAAGCAAAAACAAAAGAATGAAGGATTCGAGCTCATTCTCATTCTCATTCTCTTTTCTTTTATTTTTTCTTTTCTCTCTGATTTCTGACAAGCGCGTCTGACATCGTCTGATATTCTGATATGCTGCCAATATGCGATGCCACATTAATTGATTTTCAATTAGCCAACAGACGGCAGTTGCTAGACAAGGGTCGAGGGGCGGGCGGGAGAGGGACGAGAGACGTGAGGCTTCACACGAAATTTAAATGTTTGCAGGCCATTTTGAAATGGGCCAAGATATTATGAATAACAATGATTGCAAATGCATTTGTATAAAGAGCATCAAATAAATTTTATCCAAAGAAACAATACACACACACACACACATGTACACACATACTATAATAACACTCTCTCAAACAACAGCTGCCGACATTTTGTACGCTTTTAGCTGTATGCACGTGTGTGTGTGTGTGTGTCTTTGTATATATTTTTCAGGGGCGATCAAACGTCGCACTGACAGCCAATTATATTAAGATCGAATAAACTTGCACACAGATATACACAGATATACACACATACCACTGCAGTGAAATTCTTCATAATCGGCTATACATATATAACCTATATGACCATATTTTATATATACATATATATAATATATGTTGTATGTGTTGTATGTCTCTGTATTTCTACTCAAAACTTAAGCACTAATGCACATTGGCCAAAACATAAAGAAAAGTTGCAAGAAAACCCACATTAAAAAATAAAAATAAAACTTAAACTTAATTTTAAATTAAATTTAATATTTATTTTTTACTTTGAATGTTATATTGTAATATATTATTCTTTATAATTTATTTAAAAAATATGTTATTTTGTTATTCTAATATTTTATTTATTTATTGGTTATTCTAATATTTGGCTTTGACTATTATTACTTTTTCATTTGTCATGGAGTATAACTATTATTATATTTTGTTTATATCATTTAAAAGTAATTTTAAGTAATTTAAAGGTTTTTTTTTATTTGCATAATTAATTTCAGATTTTGTTATTATTTATTTTAATTAATATATCTATTATTATTATTTTTTCAAAAGAAATTCTTTTTTTTTTTAATTGTTTAAGGCTTTAAATTGTTCTTTAAACAAACATTTATATTTTAAATAAATATTTTTATTCATTTACAATTATTTATTATTTTTTTGTATTATGTTTCATTTTTATTTATTGTTTTTTATTTTATATTTTTTTTTTGCACTTATAATTATTATTATTATTATTATTACTATTATTTTATTATTCAAAAATAGGTTTTTTTGGTTTACATTTTTAAATGAATTTATTTAAATTCACCCAATTTAAATTGACTTCATACCACGGCAATCGCTGCCACAAATCGTCAATTTTTAAGTACGTTTCATTGTGCTTTATTTAACTTTATTTCATTTCGATTTTTTTCAGCCCTCTTCCCGCCTTATCCAAAACGATTACCACTCCGCGCAGCCGCTCTCCCCTGCACAGGCACGCCTCCGTAGCCCCCCCTTTGATACACCCGCACTGAAAACTTCAGTTCACTTAACGCTGCGCCATGTGTTCAATATTTTTATGCCGTATCTGATTTACAATTTGCATTTGTGAGTACTTATTTCTATATGTTTGAATGGATATGTATTCGTATTTAATGGGCATAGACGGAGAGCGTACACACACTCGCACACACACATACATATATATATTTCTATGTACACATTATGTGTTATGGAAGGAACTTAGTCATTCAAAATTGTGCTTATGATTACGATTATTAGTTATTATTGCTGTGTTTGCCTTATTGCCACATCATATGAATGTATTTATTAGCAGTTGATAATTATTCAATTTGTGTTAGGAGCTGTCACATTTAAATGCGTAGCGGCTGTTCAGAAAAGGGGCGTGGCTGAGAAACGAAGCTGGAATATGCTACGCAAATCGAACAGGAAACTAACTAGAGAGATATCAATATAATATAATGTAGGTTCATTATGGGCATGTCTAGTTAGATGCCTCCCTCTACCTCTCTCTCTATGATCAGACATCAATACAACAATAACGTTTATAATAATACAACAAATAATCACTCCAATCAATTGTGAGCATTAAGCATTGAAATTAAACAACTAGAAACTGGTTTACACAATCTCAGCAAATGGCTTTATTTTTATTATTTTTCTCGTTTCTTTTAATATTAAAACCGAAAATAATTATTGCCAGTGCTTTACACGGAGTGTGTGGAACCTACACAGCAGCGACAAAATGTGTCTTAACCTTGTGCCTTTAAATAAAGCACGGCATTGTAGTGAGGCCCACTACGAAAAGCCAAGCCAAACCAAAAATATCAGACAGTAACTGTCTCTCTCACTCACTCTCCCTCTCTCTCTCTCTCTCTCTCTCTGTTAGTTGTTCAAGTATAATTATGACAAATTAACAAAGTTATTGCATGTTACTTAGTACAGTGAACTATTTGCGTCAAAGAAGCTAAAGCAACGTTACAGTTCACACTCGCTAACAGTTTCAGCTGAAGTGCGAATGGAACGCATTTTAATGGGGTCCATATAAGTACAGCTACAAGTACTCGACTGCCTGGAGGGCATATATACACACACACACACACTCACACACTCTTGTATTTATTTAGGTATTATAAGTACGTAACTGGGAATCGTTAAACTTTGTAGCACTCGAAATGATTTTACAGATTCCATTTTTAATATACCACGTCTTTCGAAATGCCAGAGAGCGAGGTAGCTTAGAGTCACGATCATCATCAGCTCACTTAGCATCTGGAATCTGGAATTATAACATTCAACGTGCATAAACAGCGACGCGTCTAACCCAAAGCAATCAAAACTCGACTTTAATTGAGAATTTGAATTTCTATTGAAATGAATTGGAATTGTTCTGGTTCTCTTTTTTTTTACAGGGCATCTCTCACACACACAGCTCGTTCTGTTCTTTTCATTTTATGCGTGGCGCGGCACAAATTTATGTATTATTATAATTACACAGAGTCGAAATACTAAAATAAAAACTGAAATGTCATCGAACGTTCAAGTGGGCAAGGCGAACCCATGAAAGTGCCCAAAAATCCCAAACCTCATACCAATTTCCAATTCCATTTCCATTCCAATCCATTCCGTTCCGTTCGCCTTGCTCTGGATGAATTCAAGTGGCATCGAGCATTGATTTGTATAGTGTTTATTGTTCTAACGTCGCAGTATTCCCCTAGCTCATTCCGATGGCTTAAGTGGAGCTGGCTTTTCTTTGCTCTCCCTGCACCTCTTAGCGCACACCCTTTTCGGCTCTTCGCTTGAGTACTCGCACACACACACTCGCACACACACACACACTCGCACACATAGAGTTTCAATTTAACATATGCATTTTGCCTTTTATTCATACAAGTTGAACAATTTTTGTTATAATTTGGACGCAGCTGACGGAAATTGACTCATGGCTGGCGAATTATGCTCCAGGTGTGCATGACACTGGCGCTGCCAACAACAAATTTATTAGAAATTGCTACAACAAACCAAACACAACAACTACACACACACACACACACACAAACAACTTATGCAAACAAATAAACTAATTTCATGACGCACACGCGCGCGCCTGCGCAGTTGCTTCAACTGCCGCCGTCGACGTCAGCAGCGTCGTCGTCGTCGTCGTCGTCGTGGTGTGCTACTTACAATTGTAACTAGCTAAAAAAAAAAAAACGATTTAAGATTTTGTTCGTTTTTTCCAAACGTGCCTTTGTTTACTTCCCAGCTCAAGCCTGGCCTACACCCAAAAAAAAATATATAAAAGCTGGAAAAAGCGTCGCGCGCGAGTTCAGTGACATTTTTTACTACTTTTTTAGATACTCTACACATAGGGTATTACCATTTTATTGGCAAGCATGTAACCAATCAGGATCTAAACAGGAAGTAGAAGGGACTAAGAGAGTTTAGAGAATAAGCAGCTGAGGTATTCTTAGGCATGTCTGGGAATTAAATAAAAATTTCAATTCTATATATCATAAGAGCTTTTTGTTGTTAAAATAATGTTTACTATAATCGTTGTCTAGGAAATAATACACTATATCCAGCTTGGTTTATAAAGAGCAGTTCTCTTAGATGTCTTTGAAAAACTATGAAAACTATATACTATTACTAAACACAATTTAGGCTCTAATCCTCGTTATTCAGTTTGAGCTACAGAGCAGCTGACTTAGAACTCAGTTTAACTCCCAATCCCAGCTCAATGAATAAGATTTCATTTAATCCTCATGCTCTAGCCAGTTGAGCTCTGATCCTCATTGATCCTTTCTGTTCTGTTTGCTCTATAGAGCAGATAACTTTGATCTGAGATAAGTTCCCGATCACAGCTCAACTGCTCAACGTCTTATCCATTTTATAAATACCATATGAGATCCGATCCTCACTCAAGAGTATTTACTGTTCGTCTAGTCAAACCTCAAAATTCTGTTTCATTTTATTTTCTTGGCTTTTTTTTTTATAGTCTGTGACAATTGCTGAGGCATCGACTGTAAGTCGAATTGCGCATGCGTAGGTAAAACTTACTAAATTATTGGGTTTTGTTTCATTAGTCAGCCCACAAGGCGGCTGTGTGGATGGGGGGATACGCTTTCGGGCGCAGCTGCCTGGCTGGCTGGCTGAATTGAGTGTTGGCCCAACTGTGTGCATACTTTTGAAACAGACTGTTGTAGTTGGTGTCTTTGTGACAGCTGCACAGATATCGGCAAGCCAAATGGATTACCTATGCCACTGGGCGACTATTTCTATTGCTATCTCCATCTCAATCGGCCTGGAAACAAATGGAGCAGCTCGCATTTGAATAGTCATTATGCGGTTGAGACTCATATCTCTCTTCAAAATAAAAAAAAAACAAAAACTTATTGTACTTATGCGTACTGTCTGTGACTTTCTTTGCCCGACACACACACACACACACACACACACGCACACTCGCACACACCCTAAACATGGCTGGCTGACAAGTTCATTACACTGAACACTCGACTCTGGCCCGCACGCCTTATATGGCCAATGCCGATTGTTATTGTATTGTAGCGAGCATATAAATTAGGAGGAGAGCATAGCCTTGCCCCTTGCCCGTTGCGTGGGGCGTGGGGCGTGCTGAAGTCGAAAAGCGACTACAATTGATTTGTCTTCACGTTTTGAACTATTAAACCAATCGACTGAAACCTAGAATTAACTCCCATAGCCCAAGCACCAAAACTGTTTGTGAATTATAGTTGAATTTCCACTTATTATATTTCATTTGATCTATCTCTCTATCTCTCTCTCTTGCTCCATCAAGAACTTTCGCTGTGCAATTTCTTTACAATTTATATAAAATGTATTCGAATTGTTTCTATACAAATATTTGAGTTTAGTTTTGGGTTAGTTTGCTAGAAAGTTGGTTTAAGCACGGCCAGTTCAGTCTCATTGTCAGCAACACCCACACACACACACATAACTCATTTAAGTTGTGCTGTGCCCCCAGCTCCAGCTCCAGTTCCCGCTCCAGTCGTCTGCTTGCCACAAACTCCAAAAGCAGTTGCCACCAATTGCTGACTGGCATTTGAACATTTTTCGTAGCTGCCACTTTTGAATTTCTATACAAAAAGTTTCTTTAATTGTTTATAACTTGAGTGTGTGTGTGTTTGTGTGTGTGTGTCTGTGTTAAGTTGAGATATTTTTTGATGTGGGTTAACATTTCTTTAAGCATTTCACTTGGTAAACTCATACATATACGTTGTTGTTATAAAATCTTACTCGACAATTCTAAACGAAATTTCGTTAGTCATTTTTTTCTTTCAAAAAAATTTCATTTGAATATTGAAACTTATTGTTGTTGTTGCCGTTGGGATGCAGATGTATGTGTGTGTGTGTGAGTGTGTGTATATATCTAATTTCTTTTTATGCTGCCAACGAGAGCTGGGTGTGTTGTTGCTGTAGCATTTTATAATCGCATCAAGTCATGATTACGCTACGACTTTAGACTTCTTGCTTGCCTTATAGGTTTAGATATATGAATATATGTATGTATATGTATATATGTGTGTGCAGCACTTGAAGGCGTTCAAATAATTTCTGGTTCCATTTAACTTGGACTTAAGTAACGAAAACTGAAACGCTTCAAGTAGACGACGACGACGATGATGCCGAAAACTACTTACAAATCAAAAGAAAGAAAGCCTCAAAATTCAATCCCCTCCAAACCGCAGCCCCAACTGCCCCCTCTGTTCCCTCCCTCACACAGATCTCAGCCATGTGGTTACAGAGTTGAGTTATTTTTTTTTTTTGTCTCCCTCTCCTCTCCTCTTCTGCTTTTTTTTTTGGCATTAATTGTTCCATGCGCCGAATCTAAGATTGATTGAACGAGTTCAGTGAACTATTCGGGATCCATGTAAATTATCATTACTCGAAGCGATATACGAGCCCGATTCGTTTGGCGGCCTTTAGAATGCAGTCATTAAACAAGTATATCAAATTGACTATGTGTGTGTGTGTGTGTGTGTGGCAGTCCAACCAACCAGCTACTCAATACTCGATACTCATTTGAATTGGCCAGCCAATGCTATATTGAGAGTGAGATACACGCTCGCTAAGCCACGCCCAGTGGCTGCCATGTCATGTCTCGCAATGCGCAATAATAATAATAATAATTACAAATGATCAGATGTCAATTTCTTACAGTCAGCTCTCAGTTATCTGCCCCCCTCCCCACCCACGCCCTCTGCGCCATTCTTGGGCTTAGCTACCGCAGAAAAATAAAATGTTTTTTTTTTTTCTTTTAAACAAATGAAATTTATTGTTAACGGTTAGTGACCCGAATTACACGTATCGCTTATTTATATCTATACATTACAGGCACACACACACACACACACACACACATAGATATAGAGACAGACAGCAGATCAAAACTCTAGACCCAAACGCCAGGGCGATCAACAGCGAATTGACTCTCCATGTGCATGTGTGCGTGTGTGTGTGTGTGGCATGTATCTTTAAGTAGCATACAAGTCAAGTCAAGCCGAGACTGAATAACTGACTGCATGACAGACTGGCTGACTGTCTGACTGTCTGGCTGTCTGACTTTCTGCTGCTTAGCTTTAAGCGTTTTAATTGCGCCAAACGCCGCCTACAAACCGAAGACGTAACTCAGCTCAGATAATGTATCTTTGTATCTGATCTTAATGTGCACACAGCATACATTTCTCTCAGTGTGTGTGTGTGTGTGTGTGTGTGTGCGCATAGATCGAACTGCTTCAATTAGTAAGCAGCCATAATCACCAAGACAAACTTTGAGCTACTTTTTCTACAGCAATTTTAAGCAGATCGCAGATAAATTCAAGTTTGGCGAACGATTTTTCAAAAACAATTTTTACAGTTGTTAAGCGCATCAAAAGTGAATGAATTTGTGCATTTACTTTCGAATTGTTTATGTGAAAAAAAAAGATTAAAGATTTATATTTCTTTTATTTATAAATTATTAAACTTTTTCTTTTACTTTTCTATGGGGCTTAAACATAACGGAAAATATATATTTTATATTTTACATTTTACATTTTATATTTTACATTTTACATTTTATATTTTATATTTTATATTTTATATTTTATATTTTATATTTTATATTTTATATTTTATATTTTATATTTTATATTTTATATTTTATATTTTATATTTTATATTTTATATGTTAAATTTTATATTATGTATTATATATTTTATATTTTATATTTTATATTTTATATTTTATATTTTATATTTTATATTTTATATTTTATATTTTATATTTTATATTTTATATTTTATATTTTATATTTTATATTTTATATTTTATATTTTAAATTTTATATTTCATATTTCATATTTTATATTTTATTTTATATTTTATATTTTACATCTTATATTTTCTATTCTATTTTATATTTTATGCAGCGCACAACTATCTATAAATTTTGTATAAATATAAATTAGAATAAATCCAAGTTATGACAATAATATCATAAAAGCAATTATTAAATAATAACTTTAGGCCTTTTGTATAAATTTAAATATGTTAAGCTTCTCACAGTTGTTCAATCTGCTCCAGTTCCTTGAGAAGTTGTTGAGTTATGCAATGGATTAATTGAAATGCAAGTTGGGTGCAAAATCATTTTAATGAAAAAGTGGACACGCACATGCATTGAGAGCCAGAGCACACGCACACACACATACACACACACACACACATACATTCATCAATATGGTTCTTTGTATCTTTTTCTTCCATTCTGCTGCACTAACGTTTGGCCTTTGCATTGTTGTTGTTATTGTTGCTCACGTTGCTTCGCCCTGTGACGAACAGCAATTGTTGCTGTTGTTGTTGTTGCTGTTGTTGCTCTTATTGTTGTCGCTGTTCTTTATAACTTTGCACGTACGCATTTCGGCTTAACTTTTTCTATTCAAAACTAATCCCAAAAGAGAAACACAGAAATCATTTGAATTTTTGTTGTTAGACTCTTTCTAATGCTCATTTCGGATGCGGCAACACATTGCAGCAGCAGCAGCAGCAGCTGCGACTTGTTGCAGTGTTTGTGCACACACTTTTCGCCAATGTATCTCACAGATACATTTTGTATCTATAAGTATAACAATTTAACATATGTACGTAACATTGTCGTTTCTTTTCTGGATTTTTTTTTATTTTTCTGTTTTTTTTTTGTTTTTGGCTTCTCAGAAACGCAATTTAATTGTTGATTTAGGCGTGTTTTTTATGGCTTATCAGGCGGCGGCTAAAAGCCAAAGAAAATTTTTTAATTTAAATGCGCGCCCTCAACAAATGGCATAAAATACAAATTGTTTAATTATGAGCAACAACAAGTAGAAGAAGAAGCAGCAACAGCAAAACAAATGTGTTAACTAATTCGAGGCAATTGCCCCAAGAGCTGATAATGTTGCCCACAGAGTGGAAAAGCTGAACGCGCAACGCGCCCCTTTTGCCAATGTGACGCCTGCTCTTTGTTTAATGTTTATCATGCTCTTTGTTACACACGCCATACGCCCTGAACTAGGTTCTGCTTGGCTAGCCAGCCAAGAGGTTTTAACACCTATCAAAGAGCATAATTGGGCCAAGCCTACCCAAGTTGTTGGAGTTTCTTTCATTTCATTTATAATTCCCAATTTGTTTTTGCTTGAAGCTAAATCTATATGACTTACACGACTATCAGCTGGAAAATTGTTGAAATTGCATTTAAATATAAACAAGGTTTAAATTTTAATTAAGTGAAAAACGCGTATAAACGCAAACTTCTTCCTGGTATCAGCGACTTGTTAAATAAATTTGCACAACAATACGAATACAATCAACAAAGGTGTGTGTGTGTGTGTGTGCGTGTGTGTGTGTGTGTGACTAGGTGTAGTCATATCTGAATACTTCTTCGTGTGTTATACAATAATATTGTGGGCCGCTTATCGAACTAAATAAATATTAAATTGTAATTAAAAGTCATGCGAGTGATTTTCGGTTTTCCATTTTACTGTCAACAAATAAAGCACCTAAACACGGTGCCCGCTGAGACTCTACACATAATTGTATTTATCTAGGGATTGCTGGGCGCTGGGCGCCTGAACGGTTGGCCAAGTCGTAATTGTAATTGACAAATAAGTCGAAAAAGACTTTAGCTGGGCATTAGGTCAACGGAAATTTAATTGCTAATTGCATCGACGAGCTTAGGGCGCTTCACTTTAAGGCTAGACTAAACTAAGTACACCGGGTGATAGATAGCCTCAATTAGGTTGTCATTTGACAATCAATGCACGTTCTGTTGGCCCGATTCTAACCGAGGGGCTGACACACGGCCATGGCTCGCTCCGTTGGTCTGGAAATCGAAATTCACAAAATATTTCTACAAACTCAAACAAGCAACCACAACAACAACAACACCTCGCATAACATGCAACAAATTGCGCGAGTTGTTTTTGGGACACACAGCTTGCAGCAGCATTTTTGTGGCGCACACCTGGAGAGGTGCCCACCAGAGAGTATATCTAGAATCTAGCCGCCTGGCAACAATGCCACAAGGGGCAACAAATCTCCGCAGATACCAAAAAGCGAGCTGACAACTGGGCAACTGCCAAACAGCAGCTGATGCCAAACGCCAACGCCAACATCAGCTGCGCCTGCGTTTGCGTTTGCGTCGGCGTCGGCGTTAGCGTCTGCGTCAACGTCAGCATCATACGCCTTGCGCCTTGAAGTTTCTTTCTTTCCATGCGCCGCTAACTTTTGTTGCCTGCTCCGTTTCGTTTTGGCTTTTGCCTTGTGCTCCTTAAGTTTCTGATACCTGCACCAAAAGTGCAACAAAGCGGGTATATTAGTTGGCAGAAAACAACTTTAAACTCTAAAATAGTCTTTACTTTACTGTTTAGTTTGGTTTTGAATTCAAATAAATTGTGTGCAAAATTTTCTGCATTCACGCGGTATTTGGTCGTCGTGCATTCGAAATTAATTTTGTGATTGGCAGTGTTCAGCTTTTAGCCCTCTCCCAGTTATTATGCGCAAGTGTGACGCATGAATCATAGCAATTTATTTTGCTAGTTGCTGTTGTTGTTGCTGTTATTTCTGTGCCATTTGCGCTGAAAGTCATGCGCTTTAAATTTTAATAAATTAATATATATATATGTATATATTTTTTCTTGATTCTGGGTGGCTGACTGATCAAGGGGCAACAGTTTTTTTTTTCTCTTCTAAAAAAACCCAATGCAATTCTCGCGCTTAATTGGAACATCTAGCAGGGCCAAGTTAAATCAAAAGCGCATTCAAATGATGAATAGTTGGGCGAAACGCAAACCCAAATCAAACTGTCAGAAAGCCAATAAGTAAATGAATTGAGATATATATCTACACACACACACAAACACACTTATAAATTGGGTGTGTGTGCCTTTTTTTTTCTTATGATAAAATCAATGCCAAATGATGTGAGGCAAGAACTGAATTCAGCTTAAAAAATGCTGACGACATTTTTAATCCTAAAATTGAGACTAAAATTTTGGAAAAAAACAAAAACAAAACAGGCAACGAAAAGAAATACGAAACAGCAAAAGTCGAAAACGAAGCTCAGATTTATGTGTATGTATGTGCATTGCTCAAGGTGGGGGAGTTATTATGGCAGATAGCTGATGAAATGCCTCACATACCTGGGAAGAGGAGTTCGTGCGATCGCAACGGCGCGACATATTATAAAAATGCCCCACGACTGGTATATATAGCAAATGAGACAGAGAAAGAGAGAGAGAGTGAGAGAGAGAGAGTGGGAGTACGTTTATACAATCAAGATTTGGTTTTAATAATTCAAAGTGAGTCGCACGCGGGATTAGCTGAGAAACGCGTCTAATGGGCGGCCAGACTTTGAGTAAGTAAAAACTGAAATCATGTTACGTTTTTTTTTTTTTTTTTTTTTGACAAATTCGAAAGAAATTAAACAAACGGGTGCGCGACTGTATGAGTGTGCGGGTGTGCGTGTGTGTGTGTGCGTGTGTGAGAGATACGAAAGGAAGTGGCAATGCGCACGCGGCTCGTAGAGCTATTAAAATACAGAACACACCCAAAAATATTTTAACGACGGCTAAAGAGCGAGAAAGAGCTACAGCAAACGAAAGAAACAAAAAACAAAAGGAACGAAGAGAGTGAGAGAGAGGCGACGATAAATATATGTGGTGTAGCTAGTTGGGCAGCCGATGGATGGCTGACGATGATGATGTTGATGATTAGGATGACGATGATGACAAAAAGCCAAGTCGCTGTCGGGTGACAGCGCGCGATTTATGCTCGAAATTGTACGCGTTGATGCATAAGTTATGCCCGAAAAGTATCTTGCGGATGCAGCCATGGGAAGATACTCGAGACACAGGCACAAACACAGCTCAATTCAATCCGAAATTATGACATTAGGCAAACCGGTTTTTATCTTTAGAGCCTAGCCAAGTTGTAAAATTGATTTAGCTTGAGGTCCTGCTGGAGAACCACTTGCGAACCGGTTCACAGGTTCACATTCCCTTAGTTTAGTCTAAAGAACTGTTGTTCTATCTATTGTATTTTTGTTCTTTACAGCCCTAGCTTTCATTTATAAAAGAAAACATTATATTGTGTGCATTAGAACCGTCAGCTGTCAGCTGAACCGGTTTCGAAACGGGTAATTTTAATTGTTTCTTAATTTCCAACATTATTACATTAGACAAGCTAAAATAGTTCACATGAACTGGTGAACTACTGGTTTGTTGAAATTAATTTATACAAATTTTGAACTGGTTCGTACTATATTTACTGATATAGTTCGATCATATTTTTGCAACTTTTCAAGAAATCATTGTTATATCAAGTTTTTAATAAAATGTTATTAGAGAAATTTGTATTACAAATACTTTAAGCCTATTTTTCAACCGGTTCGTGGTTTATCAGCGGATTATTTTCGTTTCAAAATGATTTCTCAAATATTATAATTTCTGATATTTAAGCTACGCAGGACTAATTTAAAGGCAACGCCTCTTTATCAGTCCTCGCAGCTGTCATCATTCCAATAACTGGTTGTAGTAGACCATAATGTTTCGCATTCAAAAGCGACTTCAAACAGAGAAAAAAAAAAGACAGCAATGCGCAGTTGTCAAAATTTTATACTCACACACACACACAGACAATGCAACTATAAAATGTTAATCCTATTTTATTAAGTGCACGCAGACATTTCGATTCAAAGGAACAACAACAACAACAAAGCTGACAACCCCTTGCTATGAGCCGCCAGAGCGTTCCATATGGCCAGCTGACTAACTGGATTCCACAGTCTGTCGCATAAATATATGTACTCCATTATGAATCTATAGCCCAGCCAGGCATTGGCATTGAGAGAGACGTAATATATATATATACATATATATGTTTTTCCTATTAATTGGCCAGTCAGGGTTAGAAACTTTTTAAGATCGTCACATATAGTAGATATATATATATATTATATAAATGTATGTACGTCAACAGAGGCTGGGAACTTGAAATGTGAATAAGAAATATGTTTGTATGACAAAAACAAAAAACCAAAAACATTCTGACATTGCAAATTCGCATGAAATTAAAAAACTTAAGTCCGCGACTAGATTAGGATTTTATGGAATTTGCAAAATATTATATTTTTGCAATGCATAATATTGAAAAATAAACCTCAATAGTTTTAGTAAAGTTGGGTTTACTTAAAATGTTTAAAAGTTCATTTAACTGTCCACATTTGCTAAAGAGTAAGGAATAAAACAACCAAGATTTCTATTGTCAAAGTTAGTTATATTACAGCATGATTTTCCTTAATTGCATATAAGAAATAGTTTTCTATTATGTTATATATATAGTACCTTGCATAAAGCTAGTTTCTCTTAAGAAAACAATGTCTATATACATGCCTATAAAGCTAGAACTCAAGGAGTCAAGTCTTAAGATTTAAATTTATTAAAATTTCTAATTTTCGCTGAGTATATTTTATACTTGTATATATGCACATGAATAGCTCTAGCTATATAAATATCATAAAAAGGCATGTGAAATATAGTATATATCTAAATATATCTAAATATAAATCTATCGATGAATGAGAGTGTAGACACTCTTATTAATAATCAAATACCTGAGCTGCATATAAAAGATCTAAGCTAAATTTTACACCGCAGTTTATTTATATATACATATATGAATACTTATATGTCATCGATATTTATATATAAGTATGATACTATTCTAGACTCAAACGTGAAATCATTAGCTAAAGTCTTCATTTATTATAATGTAAAACATTTATATGTATATAATATATATATATCTATAATTAACATTTAATGCCAAGTAAACAATTAGGCGCTAGATAGTAAAATTCTAGTTTACTTTTGCTATAAATAATATACAAATTGATATCAATTTAATACATATACTTCCCTATCTATTAGTATTTTTAACCCATTTGATTAATAGCTCTTGTCAATTTGTCAAATTTGAGTTTAGTATGCATCTCTCTCTCTCTCTCTCTCTCTCTCTCTCTCATGTTGAGGGCGTTACCAGAGAGCGCTACCTGAGAGAAGCATTGGCATCTGTGAGTGAATGGCTTGCCTGCAGATTTAAGATCACATCAAGAGCCGCTAGGGCAACTGGAATTTTCAATTTTGGATTATTTGTGTCTAATTGCGATTGGCTTGTTGTCAATTGCTTTGCATGTTGCACATAAATAAATTAATGGGGCGCCTCGCCAAGTGGCAGCAGCAGCAGCCCGCATATGCAACCAACTGGCGGCCACATGAAAAGTAAACAATTGGAAAAACAAATTTTCGTGTTACCCCCGAATAAAAGAAACGAAAATGAAAATGAAAACGAACGAAATTAAATAAAATAAACTAAATAAATGTGGCAACAGGAGCGGGTTAAGCGGCGATTCAATTGGCCAATTGCCGCAGCAAACACAAGGGGCACGCGGGTGCCCGTAGAACCCATCCATTAGATAGGGTGTCCCATATGTTTAGTGATTAATTCATTGCTTAATTGCTGCTTTTATCAAATACAAATTCACAACTCAGCTGAGGGCAGTGCCAGGGGGAAAGGGGGAAGGGGGTTAGCTTGACGCAAGTTTTAGTTGCGCCTTGAAAGAAATTTTCATTTCATAGTCGCTCATTGAAAATAATTAAAATTAATTAAGCCATTTTATATATCTGTAGCTGTCGGCGCAGCTACTGCATTGGCTAACTGCTTGTACAACCCGCTCCCGCTGCCTGCCGCCCCCCCTGGCCAACGTATCTATAAATTTAAATCGCCTTTAATTGAGGCGACTTTTGGGTGACGAAGCACTGCGAAGACTTTGTGGAAATTGTCAGGAATTTTATTATGATTATTGTTCTGCCTCTTCTTCTTCTTCTTCTACACCAATCTTGTTGTTTTGTAGTTTTGCGCAATGTTTTAATTAATATTTAATTACGGGGGCTTAAACTGACTGATTTGTTTCAAGTTTTTCGAAAATATTTTAATGGAGCGCCCTAATCAAGAAATATGTAAGGAAAAAAAAAGTATAAATGAAATATAACACGTGCAATGATTGATTGGTTAAGTGTATTTTCCAATACCCTGTAATTGTGCAAAATAAAATGGGTGGTGACTAGTTAGATAAAGCTTGTTAAGTATGCAAAGAGTATGTAGAGTTTATAGAAAAACTAGATCTAGAGAGATCTAGAGCAGAATAAAAAGTTGCTCTGGTTAAGCTGCGCTAAGTCAATATAGTATATATATATATATATATATTATAGTAAATATAATGTAAAAAGATCTTATTATATTGTTTTTTTTTAATATTATTTTTCCCTATAAACTAAGCTAGGATATTTTATAGTCAGGCATTGCGTTTACAGAATTTTATTGCATTGAGCCATGGCTTAGTTGAGTACAAACAATACAGACAAACATAAAAAAAATCAACTTGGCATTTGGTTCTTTGTTGTCTGAATCAAAGAAAAAGCGAAACATACACACACATACATACACACATACATACACAGATTTAATGCATATAAAGGATGCCAATAGATAGCAATAGAGGCGAGAGAGTGACTCACTCAGCAGAGCCTGTCGCACTTGAATGACTGCCGGACTGCCTGATTGATGGACTGATGGACACACTGACTGAGTGACTGACACGCATTGTCTCTGGCCAGGCTCACATTTCTTTACATTTTACATTTTACATTTAACATTTAATTCGTTTTTCTCGCTCTCAAAAAGTTGTCGGAAAAACTACAATTTGAGTGATGGAACGAATTTGCATTCGACATTTTATGATAGAAGCGAAAAGCCGAGAGAGCAAGAGAGAGAGACAGAGAATGAGAGAGATATAGTGTATGCCACGAATATTTATCTAGCCTCTTAGTCTCAGCCAAGCAACTAATTCACTTAATTACCGTACTAAAAAACATGCTAAAATGAAAAAAATCAAATTACCTTCGAAATGAGAAATGTTTTAAGAACGCGTTCTTATATCATCATCAAACGAAATTATTTCGAATTATGTCATTAAATAAGCATTCTAAATTAAAATGTTTTCTATATGCTTACAGCTGGTGACAAATAGTTCTGTGTGTTTATTTAAACTTGATAATCGTTAAATAAAATATTTTTAAATTACTTTAAGAATTTTTGTAAAATATTTTGTTTAATAGTTATTAAGTTTTCAATAGATAAAAAAAAAATTGTATATACATATATTTATTTTTATGATTATTCAGTTAAGCTAAACATATTATTTTGGAATTTTTTTGCGAAATAAAAAGAAATTTTAGCAAACAAAAAAATTTGTAAAGATTTTAGATCTTTCTTGAGAATTTTTTTTTTTTTTTTTTTTTTTTTTTTTGTATTTACATCATTAAGAAGCTGAGTAACTTAATAAAGCCTGCATATGCATAAATCAATATGTCTATATATCGATTGATAGCTGACAAGGCAATATGCAGATAGATATTTCTATTAGGGTAACGCAGAGAAATCTCTGAAGACAAAGATGCTGAGATAAACATAGATTTACGATTCAATAGCTGAACTGAGCGGGCAATAATCATCTGTCGCTGCATACATTTGTCCAATATGAAAATACATATACCTACATATATATATGTATGTCAATTATAAAAATTTATTTTTAATAAGCAATATCTATATGATATCCCTCTCTCTCTCCCCCGTTCTCTCTCTCTTGCTCTGTGTGATTTCTGACTACTTAATTTCCAAGTGCCATAAAAATGTGAATGCCTTTCGGAATGGAGAATTGAAAGCCCAGCGTATTTGGGCGTTGAAAAATAAGTTGGCTTATTTATTGTGCGCTTGCTTATAAATATTTAAAAAGCCCGCAAATGAAATAAACAATTAGTTTATTTATTGACACACTCGCACATACTCAGACTCCGGATTCATTATAGCATTTCTCTACTCATTTTATAAATTAAAATATGATATACATTGACTTATAGCGGAGCTATGTATATGGCCTAAAGTGCTCATGTTGACAGGCATTTGCATTTGAAGCCCTTTGCCCAGGCATATGAATCACAGGCTCAAGCTATATAGACAGCTATAGCTAAATAAATACATAGATGTTTATGGAATATTGAGCACTGTGTGAAAATTCTAACAAGGTTATATGATATGAAACTATATATGGGTTAAATTATGAAAGGAACTTTACATGAGTCTATGATCAAAGACTTTTTACTTGTAATACGCAAACAGTTTAAAAGTTTTCACATTAAGAAAAGTGTAAAGGAAATCGATATATCTTATAAACATAGATATATGCATAAGCCAAAGGGTTACAGATATAACAAATATATATATGGTAATCATAGCCCCAATTGATCAGGTTTCAATATCTAAGATTCCCATTCGTAATTTCAATTTCCCAAACAATCTATTGCCTAAATAGCTCGTCTATTATGATCAAACTGTACTTTGAATTTCGTAGCGCTGCAGCAAACATATGTTAAATATGGCAATTAATAATTAAAATGCGTCTATTTCAAATCAAATTCGAATTCAAATTCACATACGAGATACAAGATACGGTGCCCCACCAGCACCGCCGGCATTTTGAGTGGCCGTTGATTTAAAACATACATTGCGGCCTTTAATTGTGGCGCATTTTTGTCGAGTCCGTAGAAAGAAGCAACATCAGGCACATTTCGTTTCCTTTTAATGAAAACAAATTTGATCGAATGTGTAGAGAGAGAGCCATGGGGGAAAGGGAGGAGGTTGGAATTAGAATACCTAAGAAACAAATCGAATAACGAACAACTTGAAAGAGGAGCGCGCGAGCGCCCTGCACAAATGGGCATTATGGATTGGTTCCTATAGATGTGTATACTCATCTGGTACTTGCTCAGGCTAAGGAGGTGCGGGGTGGGGGGGCCCACAGACGGAATTATGATTTGTGTAAATGTTGCCTGTGATTAAGCACTTTTAAGTGTAATTCGGTGATGTATGTAGCCTGTAGCCAGTTGTTGTTGTTGTTGTAGTTGTGATATAAATAGCAACGGCCAGAAGATGTTTGCCTAAACCATAACTAAAATCTTTATAGCTAAAGAGATATGTGAACGTATTTGTGCATGAGCAGGGTTGGGATTGGGGTAGGGGGTACTACATATGCCTCTATGTGAGATCTTCACGATTGCGATTGCGACTGCGGCGGCTGTTTAAAGTCAATTTTTGAATAATTATGAATCGTTTTTCAGTCGTGCTGCTGCTTCTTCTTCTTCTACGTCTTCGTCTTCAGCTTCTTCTACAGATTTTGTTGTTGTTCTTCGCTAATTATAACAACATCATAATCATAATAATTTCTTATGAGTTGTATTTTGGCTAGCTCTTCGTCTGTTCTTAATGTGCCAAATATATTTCTATCTATTGAGCCAAAATTGCGAATATTTGTCCAACACACACACACACACATGCACCAAATGTTGCCTCAATATGCAAATGGTGCAGAGAGATTTTTAAAACAGCAGAAAAGAAAAACTATCCGAAATGAATTATTAAAATCGATTCGAAATGCGTTTGTAAACTAACCAAAATCAAATTATGCGATTTTCCAAATGCAACTGCAAGTAATATGCACACACATACATACACATATATATTGTATATGTATATAAAACTGTTTGGCTAAAAAATCAAATATATATTTATAGCCGATATATCGAATATTGAGTCGGTTCAACTAAAGTCTAAAATGAGAAATGCAATAAGAGTGTGTGAAGATCAGAGAAAACTGCGAGAAAAAGCAAAAGAATCTCTATTTTATATATTACATTATGATGTAAGACTTGAAAATACCGTAGCATAGTTAAGATCTTTAAAACTAAACTCGATCACAAGCATAAAAAAAAGATATATTTAAAATGTACTTATTTCAATACTTGCTAGAGAACTACAATTAAAGATTGCTATAATAATATTAAAAACATTAGTTATAGCTATACTTTCTAAAATACCGAGTATAGAATACATACTATAATAAAGAAGTTATTATATGTATTACAATATTACGAGAGCTATAAATACACTTCAGGAAGTATATGTATACATATTAATGATCTTTAACAATTTATAGATAAATCACAAGAAAAAATGCATCAACAAATTAACTCAGAATCAAATGAAATTAAAATTAGCTAGCAATTTTGCTCAGTGTATTGATGCACAGTTTATACAGAAAGCGGAAGTTCTTTAGACGTCACTTGCACTTTATTAAAATGATTTCGAGCAAATAAAATAAAGAGATGTGAAAATATGTGTATGCTTAAATCACGGCTCCTTATATAGCTTTGTGCTTAATCAAAATCGCCGGAAATTATAAGATGCCAATAATATAAAAATTAATATGCAGAGATTAAAGCGATTTATATGTACGCCATGGCGTATAGGAGGAGGGCGGGAATGCGTGCGACAGAGCCATAAAATTGTTTATAATATAGCACACACACACAAGCATTAATATACAGAGACAGCTATACTAATGGGTGTATAATACATGGGTATATATCATATACTTTGGCTTGTTCAGTTAACACTTTGCTTTAATGACTAAGACTAAGGAGCGCCCCTCGTCTGCTCGAAGCAAAATATTTTTTTGTCAATAAAATAGAAATTAGCGACGCTGAATCACAAATTCTAGTCACTCGCTGTACTATATATGTAGGTGTGTATGTATCAGTACTATATAAATATAGTTATTATTGTTGTTTCTTATGCCCATATTTGTATGAATAGTTCGAGCTATTTACCATTTTGTATCGGCTTGGCTTGGCTTGGCTTATCCACGTTTATAATCCCAGCAAGAATTCAAAGGTTGAAATGTTTATTAGATTTATTTTAGATATGTATTTTATATTACTTCACTTTTAGCACATATTCAAATGTTTGCACGTTGCAGCTGCTGCAATTTTTATTTGATTTCTTGTTGCTGTTGTTGTTGTTTCTATTATTGTTGTTATTATAGTTGTTTTTATCACTTTGTTCAAATTGTCTGTCCGTTGTTGCGCGCGTGCCGAATAATAAACAAATTAAGTTTAGCGCTAATTACAATTGCCGATATATGTGCATATATACTGTCAGCGTTATGTTTAATACACATGTATACATAAGTATTTACGTATCTATATTTATGTGTATTGATATTGTTGTATTGACTTGGATATATATATCAATTATTATAGAGTATGCAACAATGTAGCCGAAGCCGGGTATGCCGCTGCGCGCGCTCGTGTTCGCACTGCTGCACGTTTAGTCAATGACTAAAGGGCGGGCAATTCAAAATTTTTTAAAATTCATCAATGCTGCTCGCAGCGACGGCGACGCCAACGGCAACGCCGACAGCAGCGTCGCGTCAACTCTAGCGTCGACAGCAGCAAACACACAACAAAAACCAAAAACTAATAAAATCAATTACAAACGCACACAAACACATTCATACACAAGAGCAGCCGAAGACGCCGACCGACAACAACGACGAACCGAAGGCAAAGAGCACGAACAAAAGCCGACAATGCGACGTGCTACACACGAAGTTCTCGTTCTCTGGAATCACAACAACAACCAGTACCAGCTCAGTAGCAGCGACGGCGACAGCGACAGCAAAGGAAACGGAGCATGGAACTAGAGCTGAGAGCGTGTCGCGCGCTCATGCTTCGTTTTAGTGTGTCTGTGTAGTTGCTATTGCAGCATAATTTGTTAAGCATTAACAAGATATATCGAATGCTATCGTTTATAGGTTTGGCGCTCATCTCTAAAGGGAATCTACGCTGTGCGCAAAGAGAACGTTTACAAATGTGCACTGCTCTTTGCTGCCTGTCCTCTCTCTTGGCCATTTGAATGTGGGCCAAAATTAATGACAATAGCGGCGATTGTTTAGCTTGAATTTTAACGTACTTTGCAATGCCGCCGCTTGGACCATTGCCAACTTATGTCTAGCTAAGGCGCGCTCTCTCTCTTTCTTACTCGGTCTCGCTCTCTTTTGGCATGCACACATACAAGTGTATGGGTTATTGCGCTCTTGCAGACGCTGAGTTACGATGCCTGTGTGTGCGTACATGTGCTTGTGCTTATGAGTGGGTGTGCACATTGGTGTTGCTTGCCAAATGAGCCAAGCAAAACAAAAAGGCAAAAATACAGTATGTTTGTGTATATGCATGTACATACACATGTACGCTTCTACGCTTGTAGTGGGAATAAGAACAAGCATTGCACCTCGCCCTGCGGCGCGCTGCACACTCTTCTCTCTATCTATCTCTCTCCGGCACCCACAATCACTGCTAAGCGAAATATGCAAACAATTTTTACATTTATGGCAGGCAATGACGTTTGCTCTGCAGCTAAGAATTTTTGCACCGATCTCGTTTTACATTATTTACTTGTGGGAAAAGATTTTTAAAATCACAGCTGCACAAATATATATGTATGCAGACATACATACATACGTATTTTTAACATATAGCATAAGTTTGAGCGTGCTAGAGTGCGGGCTTTGACACCCCTAAGTAAGTAGCATTGTGTGCACTTTGTTTCATTATTCTCTATCCTAAAATATAATCGTCGCTATAAAGTGTCCTTTTTAACTCACACACACACATACACAGACATACACATTTCAATTGCGCTGCGTTGAGTAACTAACCCTCATGATGTGAACCAAGTTGCAGCCGTTATTGCTACAGCTATCCATAATTACACAAAAGTCTAACATATATCGCATATAAGCCGCAGCGCAGCGCATAAATCGCAATTAATCAAGTGCAAGCCAATGCCGTTAACTCCCTGAACACCCCTCTCCGCCGTCACCGGTCCGTGCTATGTGAACAGCAACAGCAGCCCAAGCAACCCTCAACCCAGTCCAACGCACAGTTCAACTCAGCCCAACCAAATCCCATACCATCAAATCCCGCAATAAGAACAAGAAAAAGTTCAACTGCTGCTTTGAGCTGAACAACAATTACAAGGCATTCCCTCTCGCTTCTTCATGCTGCATTTGGCATCGCACTCGCTCTCGCTCTCGCTCTCGCTCTCTCCCACTCTCACTCGCATAATGAAAGCTACTAAAACTGTAATCATTATGCTTTATCGTAATAATCAGCAGCCGCAGCCTAGGCAAGTTTTGCCCAACAGCCAGCAGACGGCGCACACTTGTGCACAGCATACTCACAAACACAAACACACACATACACAATCGTACATACATTGCGAGAAATATAAGTACTACATTCTAACATAACAAACAGGCAAACAAACAAAACTAAATTACAACAATTCCAAAAATTTATAATTGTGCTGCGCACACAGTTAGAAATCTCAAACTACCACCAGCAGTCGCAGCCACCCTTTCCACCAGTGCCAGCCAGCCACCTCCCCTTCCGCTACCTTCCTCCATTCCCCATAGTCTTGTTCATGCTCATTCTGAAGCTCTTATTCGGCCCTCAATCATCATCCTCATCATCATCCTTTTGGCTTGCCTTCTTGCCTTACGAATTCGCCATGCTCTCGTTCGCTCGCTCTCTCTCTTTCTCCTTCTCTGTCACTGCCATTGGACTGCGACGACGATGACGACGGCGTCGTAGCAACTAACACAAAAAAAGGCAGTTAAGTTAAAATGTACTTAGAGTTTAAGCGTAACCCCGAAATCCCGACCGAACCCAAACGAGATTGTGTGTTTTAAGCGTTTTAGTTGCCCGCTTGCACACCCTACGGCAAGCGTCAGCGACGACGACGGCGACGGCGACGGCGACAGCAACTGCGACTGCGACTGCGACAGCAAAGTCAACGTCGACTTTGACGTCGCTGCTCACTGCCGCTGCTCAACTCTGGCAGCAACAACAACAACAACAACGAGCCAGCCAGCCAGCCAGTCAGTCAGTCAGTCAGCCATCTTGTGCGGCGTTATTAAATTTTATACAAATACTAAAAATGAAATCAAAATTTTCTTATTACAATGACTATTTTCTCTCGAACAGCTGTGCGCCCGAGCAGGGACCGACAATGAGTCCCGGGTCCGTTTCTGAGTTTGTCTTGCTGGTTGCGTTGCGTTGAGTTGGGTTCGGTTGGACTGGGCTGGGTTGGTGTGGCCTGAGTTGCTTTGCCTCGGTGTGGATGGGTAGCTCTTGAGTCGTATGGCCCGGGCCACCCACTCACCCGCCCGCTCACCCACTCAGCCAGCCGCCTGCCCGCCTAACTGACTGACTGTAAGTATGTTTGTCGAGTCGAATGAATTGTACTTATGCCATACTTATCGACTGCATTGTAAGGGATCCAAAGTTTTTTGGGTGTTGGCCCTAAAAATTGCCAGTTGCCCATTGTCGACTGTGGGTTGGGGCGTGGCTTGGCTAAAAGTCCTGCAAATATTTTGTGCATTTGCCAAAAGCTATTCATAATTTCAATGCAGCCGTAGCAAAATTGCCATAAATTCAATTATAAATTTTTTAATTGTTATACGTTCCTTGGTAGACTGAACACGTTTTACGAGTTCCTGCCACTTCCTGCTGCTGACTGTTGGCTGTTGGCTGCTGTTGCTGCCAAACAACTAAATAAATGAATTTCCATTAAAATAGATTTTACCTGTTTTAGATAAGCAACTCGCGCACACAATCTACTCGGATCCGCTGACTACCTGTGAGACATACTTAAAATTTAAATTAAACATCGCACGAAAAGGTCGAAGAAAAAAAAAAAAAACACACACACACACACAGAACATGCCTAAACAAATTCTGATAAGCGTTGTGCAGATAGGCGCACAGGACAAGTGATGAATAATACCAATCACGTACCCAAGCTAGGCTAGGCCCGGCCAGGCCACCTCCATCGACTGTCCGCAGCCTAATCAAAAGAGCATTGTAAACTAAGCCAAGACAAGACAACAGAAACGAATTCTAAAGGATCACCAGACCAGACCGAACCAGAGGAATTCGTCAAAATAGGCGAAGCAACGAAACTAATCAATCTATGTATATAGACTTACAGAATACCCTTTAGATTAGCCGTAAAAGGTATTCAAACTGGGGCATTCAAAAATCTCACTGGTCACATAAGTAATATATCTATTCTATATATTTTGTATATAGTCTAGCGAAATTGATTTTTGAGCTCTACACTACGTGATATTACGTTGTTTTCTATACATCTTCAAATTAGTTTCATGTTTATTAATGCCATTTATATTTCTATACTTTTGACATTTGTTTTACTCAGCAGTTAGGATTGTTAGATCATATAATTTATAGTTTTCTTAGTATTATCATCTACGTGACACATGTTACGTGATGTATTTGGCATTACAAATGTACTTGAGATTAGTTTTTCATTTATTTAATAATCTTTTTTTTTGTTTTTATAAATTACAAATATGAAATTGTATGAAGTACAATACGAATTATTTTATGGTTCTACTTAAAGAATGTGTAGAAAAAATACAAGTGCCACAATAAAGTAAATAGTACATAGATTTATATTTAATCTTAAATTCTTATAAACAACAGCTGCAATTTGCAGGGTATCAAACGGCTTACTACTTTGCTTGGTCATATGGAAAATGCGTAATCTCACACCAACGCTGCAGACAAGAACAACAAATTAAGTGCCAATGCAATGCACACACACTCACACACACACACACACGCAAGCGCGCACACACACCTAGGTATACAAATATCAATCTATAGAGGTCTATCTATGAACATGTTTCATGCGCATGCGCAAAGGCTGACAAGAAACGAAACTCGAATACTGCCGGACAATTAGTTCAGACAGGCTTCCATCTCACTGTGATGTTGTGTTAAAAGGTCAGCGTTTGTGGCTAAGAGTATATACATATATATATACGATCTATGGCCAGGCCATGTCAGGGCTCGGCCTCGATCCCAGACCCAGTCCCAGTCCCAATCCCGGCTCTGTTCTTTGATAGCGTTGATCTATTGTGTGTGCATTGCTTTTTACATTTTATACGCATACGTCTCTCTCTCTCTCTCTCTCTCTCTCACTCTTCTACATTTCTTTTCTTTTTCATCGTTTTAGTGCCCAACGACTAGGTTCGTCAAAATGATTGATTTGTAGGTGATGAATTACAACAACAGCAGCGGCAGCAATACCAAGTCTAAGGCTGGCTTAGTTAAGAGCATATCTTTGTATCTGTGTGTGTCGGTGTGTGCCGGTGTGTGTTGGTGTGTAGTGAGGATTAAATACGGAATTCCATTTAAAAATCTTTCATTGTTCGCTTATTGCTCTTTTTTTTTTTTTTTTTTTTTTAGAATTTTAAGGGTGCAGCTTATGAGTTTGAATAGAAGAATTTCTACAGATAAACTGATATCGAAGCTGGAAAATTAATTATCATAGTAGAGAATGCAACAACAGAGAGATGGACAGCATTCAAAGTCACATCTGAGTTTTTGAAGGGTGGATTTATTACCACTTAGTTGGTAGAGTACAGAAAACACCAAAAACACGCTCCTATGACAAATCATAAAGTATGAGGACTGTGTGAGAAAAAAAAGACAACAAAATAGTAGAGACAATATCTTAAAAAAAAAAAATATTCTAAATTTATTATATTGTAAGGAGAAAATTATTATTTTGGCTTTTTTATTACCATCATGATTAGCATTGGCATTAATATTTTCATAAGTTCAATGATAATTATAAAAATGTTTAGTATAATTTATTCGTAAAAGTATGTTCTTAGTTTTTATCATTCTAATTACAATTCCCCTATCATTATTATTATTATTGTTATTATTGTTATTCATACTGCAAGTTTTACCCACAATTTTCCAAATTTAGCAGCCTCATTTAGCCGACTTAGTCATACGATAATTCATTTGCTCATCTAGTAAACGTCACATATGTTACTCGAAATCCACAAAATATAATTTATTTAAATTTGTCAAGTCTAACTGCTAAGCTATTTCTTAATATGGCAGCACATTTATTTATATATTGTTGACATCATCAATGTCAGCAATTCAAATCCAAATACATACATACATATGTATATATATTTGTACAAACCTAACATATGTACATAGTCAAAGTAAAGCACCAACAGCTTCCCAAGTATTTAGTATAGATAAGAGAAAAAGAGTCAAATTTGGAGCGCATATATAATTATATATATATTTGTACAAACATAACACATGTACATAGTCAAAGTAAAGCACCAACAGCTTCCCAAGAATTTAGTATAGATAAGAGAAAAAGAGACATATTTGGAGCGTATATATAAATATATTTGTATATACATATATGTTCAATTGAACTGCGCTGACTAATTTGCCAGCTGGGGCAACAGCACTAAATGGGGAAACAAAACGCAATAAATATTACTAATGTCAATCCTAAGTAACGCCATCTATTCCAAATTAAATTTTTCTGCTTGCCTAGTTTCCAGTTATGCTCAATTCTCTTTATTTTATGTGAGTCCAAAAGAGGTTAATGTTTATGCTGAACTGTGCGTAAGAGGTAGATAAGAATAGGAGAGAACTCTGTTTAAGAGGTAATAGATAGGAGATATATGTATGTATGATTGATAAGAGAGAAAGTTGTAGTTGAACTCTATCTTTATAGGATAGAGACTTTGATATTAGAAAGAGTATGTCTTGTCATAGTTTATTGTCCATCAATGATAAGTTAGTAGATTCTATATAAGCGATTGTTATCGATATCAAATTAAAAGTAAAGACTGCAAGTGGAGATTCTCTTTAAGTCAGGGTAACTGCTAGTCATATATGCAGATCAGAAACATGAATGGAAAACTTAAGTCTTTATGTATAAGTCTTTATACATAGTTCATCGATTAATATCGATATCAATTGTCAACTAGACTACAAATTCTCTTTCAGTCAGGGCAATTGCTAGTCGTGCACTTACCACTAAAGCACTCTTGACTTGCCTTGTAGTTACATATATTGTTAATGATGCTCTTCCCCCCGCTGTTCGTTCGTGCGCAACAACTCAATCTGCCAATATGATAATTTGCTTATGGCATGCATTGAGAAGTAACGCCCACTTTACGGCCAGACGCCGACGGCCGATTCGCACATCCTTTGGCAGTGTTTTAATGTGCCGTTACATTAATGTTAGATTGAAGCAACCCCCACCACGCGTAACAACCCCCTGGCACGAGGGTGTCTCTGCCCTGCAACAGATTCTACCAATCAGTTAACCTTTGTTGCGAGAGCTTGAGATCAGGACTCAGATTGAAGTTCAGCCAAGCTGCGGCCAAATGCGCAAGAGCATCAACGGCAACAATAAGAAATGAAAATAAATAAATATTGTAGACAATAAAACCGAATCGCATCGATGAAACAATACGCAACGCATCTACAAAAGACGCCCCAGGCCCTTGCCACCAGACGCTGCCACAGTCGCTGCCTCTGCTGCTGCCTCTGCCGCCGTTATGAGACTTCCCATATTTTTGAATTCAAATTCAAAAACTCCCAAATTCGGCTAATGGCCGCGTAATCAAAAACTTGCTCATTAATATTATTTTTGCTCTGCTGCTATGTATCTGTATCTGTATCTGTATCTGTATCTGTGTATGTACATACATATATCTGTATATGTATTATGATTATTGCTTTGGCTATCCCTCTGCCATAGCCAAAGTTCCCCTTTTTCGGTTTTGTTATTTCATTTTTTTTTTATTTTTTTGTTCCTTCTGGTACGTCGCATTTGACGTTACGTATGCCATATCTCAGGGTAAACATCTACTACGGCTGGCGCGCTGCCACCCTGCATGCGCAACTAAAAAGTATCTTTGTGCGTTTTTCTAAAATGTAAATACATTTGCCTAACTTTAGGCAAAGGCCTCTCTCGCCGCTGCCACACAAAAGGGAAAATTCAAATACGCGACGCTTTCAACAACAGTTCGGGATTTGAATTTCAAATCTGTACAGTTGCCGTTAATCTAGATAGCGGATAGCGCACATATTTGACTTGACACACTCTATGACGCCTTTTCATAACTATGGCCCCCATCATCAACTACCTCATCCCACCATTCCACCAACCGGCAAACCCTCAATCCAAAAGTCCACAAGCTCTTTCTCTTTCTCTTTCCTACCCCTGACTTTTGCTAAACAATGCAAAACTCTGTGCAGCTTTGAAAAGCGAATCGAGTTTTAGTTTTCTGAGACGATTTAATTTGCTTAAATATACGAGGGTCACTCATTGCATGAGGTTTTGATAGTTCTACTTGCGGTATTGCTGGGAAATAGATAGATAGACGATATTACATGCATATTTATGTAAAGACTATTTATTTTACGAAGTCATTTAGCTATACTAACTATAGTAGTATGTATAATACTAAATATACATATATTATTCTTATACTTTTCATATAATAATGCATGCAATATATATATAATATCCTTTTTAATTATCAGGAGATCTCAAAAATCCATCTTATAATACTTTCTTAACAAATTTTCAAAATATTAGTAATTTCTATATATAAACCTACTTCCACAATACGCAATTCCATCTAAAGATTTCATTCAACAGTCACGAATCAAAAGTTTGCCATGCAACCCTCGACTGGTGCGCATCACTTGAGACTTGAGCACTTGCCAGGGGGTTGCATTATTAGTTGATAAACTTTTCAACAAATCTGACAACGAGGGTGGCTGCACGCATTCGAAACGTACTAAAAATCTAAAGCAGAAGCCACCTGTACTGTGCCCAGGCGCTGCTGAAATTCGATCCGTTAACGTGACAGGAATCTGACACTGAAGTAATCCGTCGAGGACAAAAGATGAATTCTCAACAGTTTTGCATAGGAGTAGAGTAGGCTGCAGCTGCTAAAAGAAAAACTACGACTGAGTTGCAGTCAGAGTCTTGCCAAAAACTGAAGAAAAACCAGCTCCTAAAACATAGATACACACACACGCACACACAGATACAGAGCCACAGCTGCAGCTACAAAAGGCATTTAGTTATTTCTTCAAATTTTGTTGTTTTCATTTGTTTACGCTGCGCGTTTAGCCTAAGCAGCAGCCGGAGGCAGATGAAGCCAGCCGGAGACGAAGCATTTGGCATTCGGTATTCAGTATTGGGTATTCCGTATTTGGTATTTGGCATTAGTGGAATCTAGTATACAACATTTGGTTCCGTTTGGTTCCATTTCTATAGGGTTCCTGGGCATTAGCCGCTGTTATTATGTGCGCCCCTTTTCAAAAGAGGAAACCATTAAAAAAAGGATAACGTGTTCTCAACCTTTTGTCTATTCTAAAGGTATGTATAACTGTGTGTGTGTGTATGTGTGTGTGTTTGCACAAGACGCAAAAATGTTTATGGGCAACTTGATGACGTCGCAGCTGAAATTTCAGGTAGTCAAAGATTCAGCATTTTGCGTGTTGCCATGAAATAAAGTTTTTGCTTTTTGTTTTTCTAATTCTTCTTTTCTCTATTTGTGTCTCTCTCTCTCACACACACACACACTCTCGTCCTTTTCGTTTTATTTTTTGATTTGCCGTTTTTCTCGATTTATGGCATTTGCTGAAAATTTCCCTGGATTTTTGATTGCCAATGTCATTTGATATGGCTTTGTCTCTGCTTCTGTTGCTGCTTCATCTATTTCTGCTTCTATTTCATTTTCGATATTCGTATCTCTGTGTGAATCGCCACAACGGAAGTCTCTGCCTAATGCAACATTCGGTTGAGTGACAGTTCGAAAGTATCTAAAAGCAGCAATCTTAAAGATTTCGATGATGACAGTTAGGGTGGAAAGGTGGAAATCATTTTAGTTGAGAAGATAATAATTATGATGGGGGCATTGAATTTCAATGGAATTGATGCACCTTAATGCATAAATTGTGAGAACTGAATTTAGTTGAAAAATAATTAATTCAACAAGAAATAATTAATTCAAATAATTTATTTAATTAAATTCAAGATTTCATCAAAATGTAAGCAAAATTTTGACGATAAAAAAAATATATCAGAAATATATCTAAAAAAAAAAAAAAAAATCTATTATAATAATTTTAAAATATATTCTTTATAATAATTTAAAAATGATTTAAAACAAAACAGCAAATAAATAATTATAATAAAAAAAGTTATCTAATTTAGCTCATGAGTATATAAATTATTATTATTATTATTTTTATTGTTAACTATCATTATTTTTAATTTTAATTTTATTTTTCTTCAATATTATTTACTATCTAAATTTCAAGGACATTTCCGTGCTGCAATTCGGTTCTTCAACATGTGTCACCCATGCAGCCGCAGCCGGCGTGGCCAACTGTTGCTGTCTTGGCTTTGTTGTTGTTATGCTTATCAGCGGCAGCAGCAGCACCAGCCTGGGCAGCAATGTTGTTGTGACATGCCGCACAACACCTAAATAGCCACAGTGAACGGTCTGTCCGGTTGCCCGTTACCGTTTAGCCTCATAAGCCGCTCCATTATGTTGCATATTTAGTGGCATTTAGCTTACATTTTCACGTGTTGTTATTGCTTGTTGTTTTTGTTGTTGTCGGTCCTGACCTATGACAGCAACGACTGCTACAGTCCTGAAGAGCCGACCGAACCGTGCACATGTTGCCAAATGTGTAATGCGTGCGTGTGTTTGTGTGTGTGTGTGGCTGCCTGCATGTGTGTGTGTGTGTACACATAGTAAACCGAATGCCAAAACAAAGTGAACAGCAAGAGAGCAACAATAACAACAACAAATAAACTGTCGGCTGCTCTGTCCTGTGCTCGGGCTGCCTCTGCCTGTCTGCCTGCCTCTGCCTGTCTGCCTCTGCCTTGCTTGCGTTCTCTTTTCACTTTCTCACCTTGGCTGGCAGCAGCATGTGTTGTTGGGCGCGCTCTTTGGCTCTGCTGCGGCCTCTGCTCGCAGTCGCTGCGACTGCCGCTGCTCGTTGCGGCTGTTGTCCTTTTGCAAGCCACGGCGCGTGTCGATGTATGTGTGTGTGTGTGTGTGTGTGTGTCGGTGTGTGCGTTCCATTGCGTGTGTGCCCTTCAACAGGTGTCGGTCGTGTCTGATGCGGCACATGTGGCATGTGTCGGTGTCGTTGTTTTGACTGCGTGTCCTTGCCTCTCCTTCATTCATGCATTCCATTCAACAACAGCGCTGCCACACAGACACGCTAAAAACTCAATAAGAGCTTTTATTTATGCAACAGCAGCGCACGGTTGACGGTGTGAGTGTGAGAGAGAGAGAGAGGGATACAGAGACAGCTACGTACACAAATAGGACGAGGGGCCTCATTCGACTTTCGGGTAGTGTACTAATATAAGCATTTACATATATATTCGTCTCATACAAATTACGCGAAATTCGTTTGTGACGACAGCACTTCAAGTTAATTTCATAAAAGCCAATGGAAAAGCACCAAAGCAAGCAACAACAACAAGAATTAAAATCAAAATGGGCGCAAGAATAATGGAAAAAAAGTAACTGCTCAACAAGTCAGACAACTCTGAGTCTCTATGTGCACACACACACTCATGTACAAGCATACCGACAGACACACATACATATGTATGTATGTATGTAGTAGATACATTTACATATTGAGTAACTTTGGAGTGCGGCAAAAGAATCGGAGAAGTGAAGCGAGAGAGCAAAGACAAATTGTTTTCAAACGTCGTAATCAAGAAATGATTTCTTAAAATATTCGTCTACTTTTTGAATTCGGATTATTACAACAATAACAACAACAACAACTGAAGCAACAACAATGACGACAGTTGCTGGCATTTTACAAATACATGCACAGTTAACAGAAAGTAACGCAAAAGGGATGCAAAATACTGACTGCTAGAGATGGCAGCACAAGGCGATATTCGAGCTGCGGCACGAACGTTCATTATCGTGACTCATTTTGGTAATTTTGCAAATTGCAATTAAATATAGTCTATATCTATCTCAGCCTGGTAATTATTAATATGGTAAATGAATAAGCCTTCATTAGTTATATAATAATTTACTGTAATGTCAACATACATATATTACAATTATTAATTAGGATTGCAACACGCTGCCATCTCTAGCACATTACTTTGCTTTAGTTCGTTTGATGAAATCACAGACTATGAAAAGGAGTTGAACTGATTCTATTTATTTCAGTCTGTGAATGTGTCTGTGTGTGTGTATGAGTGTGTTTTGTGAGACTTTTTGTCTGTTCAACAAATTCACAGCCTTCGGAGGCGAGGCACAAAGTACAGTTGTTGCAGCCAACCACAATGGATACTTGAACCAAATTGAGGCGTCGCATTGTGTTTAGATAGCTCAACTCTAATGGAAATTAATAGAAGAAGAAAAAATAAAAAAGCGACAAACATACATACATACATACATTCAATACATAAACATAAATCCATGTATATCTGGATAGATGTATAAATTTATGATTTGATTACAGGCGCTCAAGTGTCGCCCCGTTCGCATCTCTCAGAGACATTTGCTAATGGTTTTTGTTTATTTGACGAAAGGGCAGCTGCTGCTGCCTGAGGATCGCTTCGGATCGGATTGATTGGTGTTATATGCCACTCAGCTCAGTTGCCCTGCTGCTGCTGCTGCTGCTGCTGCTGCTGCCGCGTCCCGTTGCGATTGCTCAAAAAATACTTAAAGCGCACTTGAAGCGGCAACAAATTGTCACAATTCAATGACTCTTTCAATGTGCTCCATTTTATGCGCGTATTAATACTTTTCGCCTTGCCACGCCCCGCCTCCCCTCACCGTTCCGTGCCGTCACTCGTCACCCAGCACCCTTCACCCTTCCATGTCGCGCATCTGGGGCAGCGCGTTCAATTTCAGCAATCACAAAAAATACGTAGAAAAAAAAGAAATACAAATAAAAAACTCGCATTTAATTGGACTTCGATAAACCAAAATGCAATCAGTGAATACGATACGATACGAAATGTATTTAGAAGATTTTTCTTTCAAAACTTGTCTCACTCACTTCTTAGCCAATCATATGCCATCAATTTTCATTTAGCCTCAGTTCACAAAATAGTATATCTTAGACCTCACATTTCAAACAATCAGCGCTTAAACAATTGGGAATTTGAGAAGATTGGGGTGCGTACAATATTATTTTTATGTTTGTGCGTATATATAGAAAGATATATAATATGAAAGAGGGTCTTAAATATTGTACATAATATTATATATTAATTTTATAGGAGTATCATATTAATGAGGGCACTACGTTTTTATATAACTTTAACAATTTTTATCTGCATGGAACATTACATATGTTTACAGCTTTAATATTTGAGTATTCTTTATTGAGTATTCTATTATTCAAAGTGGGATTAGTTTGTTGAAGATCTACATATCTAGATTTTATATAAGGGTAATAATTTTTGGTAAAGAGTTTAAGTAGTTATATATTCAAATATTTTTATTTATTTATATATATTTTAATATCAGTGATTATTCATTATTATCAAAGGCATTTTCATTATTACTTTATTATTATATATTATACTTAATAAGTTCTTAATTATATCATGATCTATAGTATTTTTGGCCAGCTAAATACTTGTTATCAGATGATATTCAACATCTCTAAGAGATTTGTCTATAATTTCTCACACTTAAATTGTATTAGAGACAGTGCTTAAAGCTATTAAGATCCATGCCAAACGATAAAACCTGACCATTTTCGCGAATCAAGTAATTAGACGTAAATGAGATCTATGGCAAGTTTATGTAAATGCAAAGTAAACAAAATGATTAGCTAGATTTATGTTGCTGGGGGGACAGAGGAGGGGCAACATTTATCGCTGACAATAAACAATAGCCTCAAAGGACAATTCAAATGACGAAGTAGGGGGGTAAGGCAGCCCCTTAGGGGCAAAGTGAAGCCAAATTGTTGTAAAGAGTTGCGCATTGGCGAATGAATTTTGTTTAACAAATATACAAACATACATACAGACATACATCTAAATATGAGAAAAGTAACAACAAATACACTAAACAAATTATCAAAGTGGGGTGGAGCTTAACTATGTGTATATGTATGTATGTTTACTTATAAATATGAATGTGTGTAGATGTGTGCGTGTGTGTATATGTGCTAACTGGTTTTTAAAGTAAACAACGCTTAAATTAGCGAATAAAAATGTATTATTAATGCGAAAACATGTTTATAAGACCATACACACACACACACACACGCACACACACACACACACATACATAGCTACACTCACAGAATCAGAACAGAACGAGCTAAAGAAGAGACGCGTTGTGCGAGAGAATGAGAAAAAAAGCTCGTTTAATTGTTGTTGCTGCTGCCTTTGCTGTTGTTGTTGTTCTTGTTGTTTGTTTTTAAATAAATAAGAACAAAACACGCAGCAGATATGTATATGGCGTCGTCTATAACTTAAGGCGGGGCTAAGCGACCAAACTGAAAGTCGTATAAGAAAACGAAAAGAAACTGAAACAGAAACAGAAACACATACACACACACACACACACACACACACACACAGAGCCACAAACACACACGCATACTAATAAAAGTCGCATTTGCTTATCTTAAATGAAATTAATAAATTAGAATTGAGAATTGAAATTTCAATTGTGGCAAACGATAAATGTGGATTATGTGAATGGGTTACGCGCGTGTGTGTGTGTGTGTGTGTGTGTGTGTGTGTGTATGTGTATGGTTTAGTATGCATACATATGTATGTATGTGTGTGCCGATAAACTTATATATGTACATATATTTAATGGCTCTATAATCACGTAGCTAAAGGCGGCTGCGCAAAAAAATAAAATAAATATATTTATAATTTATATTTTTATACATACAAACTCATAAAATTTATATATACCCGCTATGGATCGTATGTATATTAGGCGCAACTCAGCGCTGTGACTGCTCCAAAAAAAAAAAAAAATTGAAAAAAATATATTTGAAATAAATATATTTAAAAATAAAAGAAACCCAAAAACAAGTTTTGGGAGAGCAAAATTTTAATTTCAAGTGACGCACATAACATTTGCCTATACGCAGGCACGTAGAGCCGCACAAGAAAAAAAAAGTATCTTACAGATACCAAAGCTCAAAGCCTCTAACAGCCCAGCTGCACTTACTGAACTACTATTTTGCTATATTGTATTGTTATATGAAAATATGATATTAAAAGCGGTCACCCTTGAAACATGCTCATGGGTTACCTAAGGATTCGTTAGAGCACTATTTGAGGATATATATAAATTCATTATAAGCTGCTATCATATATGATATGTTTTGTTTTTCTACAGCTCCCGTCTCTGTCCCATTGTAGATCATTTCTCTAACTCTCTCTCTCCCTCTTTATCTCTATATATTTTCTGTTTCAGTTGATCCTTCTCTCTAGCTATGTATCTCTGTTTATATTGCTATATATCCCCTAGCTCCCTTCTCTCTCTCTCTCTGCATCTGCTTCTCTTTTTCGCTCATCTGTTTTCTCTGCTGCAACTAGCACATCTCCACACCCGTATCCACATGAATTTCTCAGCAATTTGCATGCCCATTAGTCCAGCTGGGTAACTTGAACTTGTAGGTACTTGTACACACCAAATACCTGAATGCCGGCCACAACTTGCGCATACTTAACGCACTCAAGTGACAATAATTGAATTCATTATGGGCAAAAAACGATTGTGACAATAGCGAACCAGTTGGATAGTTGGTTATTAGCTGATATGCTGGCTAGAGGATTAACAATGGCGGGTTAATTAACCTGATGGTTACGTTGGCCTTGGAGCACCAGCAGCCGACAATAGAAAGAGAGAAAGAGAGCATGTATGTGGGAGAGAGAGAAAGAGACATGCTTACGTGGTTTTAAGTATTATTCGGTATAGTTTAAGTTCTGCTACCATTTTTATTTTGGATACGTGTGCGTTTTTTCATATGAGTTTAGCCCCTAGTACGCGTATCTCCCCCTCCAGTGCTAACGCACTCTAAACTCTGATTTTGTAGTGGGGCCATAAAATGTTGTTATATTGACATGATCTTCGCGTATGTTGTTGCCGCTTCGAACGCGTCTTGCAAAAATCTTTATCAACCGGGGGTCAACAAACCCCCTCGATGAGCACCGTCGTGTGCCCGGTTGCTGTTGCTGTTGTTGGCCTGCCTGCCCGCCAGCCGGCCTACCTTTGGTTTATCAGATAATGTGGCTAAATACAACGGCGACAGCGACTACGTTGATGACATTGTCGTCTCTGACTCAAGACACCATAAAACATGACGCCAACTTAACGGTATTATTGCCATTATGATGCCAGTTGAGCATTTTGGTTTGAAAAACTTTAGATGAGAGAGTTGAGATTGGAAAATATGTTTGGGATTATATTCTTTATAGATTAACAATTTTAGGGAATTATTCCTTATTGGAATGATATTAGTATTCTAGCATAATATACATATGTTTAATCTAAATTCGCAATCATTTTTACTTGATACATAAAGCATATATTTCCGGTCATATATCCTACTTCTATTAATAATCTCTATTTTTTTCTCTTCCATTCCGTATTAGAAATTTTCCCACACTATATCAACAAATATTTGCTTTATTTATTTATTATTAATTTAGATATCTTAAGCTATCACATAGCATACTTTTAAGAGTGTTAATCTTTGCTCTAGAAAATACTTGAAATTAAGGAAAAACTAAGTAACTCGATCGAAATCATATTATTCAAATAATAATTAAGACAATGTATAAAAAAAGGTTATGCTTTTTTAACACGTAATTATATAGTTCTAAGCTCAAACTAATGTAATAAATTGTATTATATTAAAGAAGCATATTTGTTTTCTTAACACCAAAAACACTCACCATGTAAACAATGTGGGGGCTAGAATAAATATGCCCAACAATTAAATTGCGTTTGTTGCACGTTAATTTGCAATATATGAAATGTTGCATCGACTCGATGCATCAATGACTCAAGCAAAATAATAAAAGAATATTTCCATGAGTGGTGCGCGTCACAGATAACAAACGGAACGCCAGAAGCACAACAGAAAAACAGAGCAACTCGAAATAGAGCAATAAAAATAAACAAACACGTGCGAAATGCGCTCACGGAAGAGCCCACCGGTTGGCTAAGGCTGGCTGGCTGACTGGGAGGCAGGCAGGCAGGCCGGGAATATGCACTATGGTAAGACGTACTAATGAAAATTGCGCGCTAGGACAACCTAACCAGAGGCGGCCAAAACTGCACTGAATGCGCCAGCACTGGCCCCGACTCCCGAACTCCGAGTAACACATAGAAGACGGAGACGTTGACGTAGACGTAGACACAGAGACAGAGACCGAGCCAGAGATTCTGATACGCCGAGTGCTAAAGAGAAAGAGAGAGAGCGCGAGCTGTCCGGAATCGGAATCATCGGAGCAACGAGCGATTCGCATACATACATAAGTAATAAATATTCACTTACATATCTAAAACAAAACCCAAAAAAATTAAAATAAAAACAGATATACAAACATATGTATGTATTTGTATATAACTGTAAAAACATAAAGGGAAGCAACCGAAAACTTGGCTAAACAAAGTGCATAAACAAAAGTTGAGCTGCGGCTTTTGCTTTTGCTCTTCTCTGTATTTATTTTAACTCTTCTTTGGCGTTGTTCTTCGTCTTGTTGTTGTTATTGTTCTTTTTTGCATTTGAAGAAAATTTGCTGACAATTGCAATAGAATTTTTGTTTTTATTTTCGTTTGCTCTGTGCTTTATTTAGTTCTCTCTTTTCGCGCTTAACTGTTGCAACGCCAGCCAAAGGCAATGAAGGAGGAGGAGGAGGAGGAGGCGATGAGACGCAAGAGACAGTGACTGAAGCTGAGCCAGAGGCAGCAGGCAGAGACGCTGCAGCTGAAGGCGGCATGTGGGTCTTATTTCAATTTACAACCAAGTGACGAAGTATCACAATTCAATGTTTAAAGTTTTTATCACGTTGCGGACGGACGCCAGCGCCACACACATACGAACAAATAAGAGCACTGCAAATTGTTGTAAACTGAACTTGCAAATACCCTGTGTTTAGTTATGTACATAGTGTATCAATATAAAGCTAAATGCAAATAATATTTTATCATTATTCTAAGCATTTCCTGTGTGAGTTCAAAGCCATATTAATAGTTTTACATATTATGTATATTTTCAAAACTTTCTAACAATTACAATAGTTAACCATTTTTTTTGTTTATCTTTCATACATTCAAATTTAATAAACAACTCGTTAAAAATGTGTTAAACGTAAATTTCCAGAGTTAATTATATTTAAAATAATGGCCCATATATTATTGCACTAAGGCAATGCCTTTATTTTATATCATAGGGTATTACTAGCAAATGGAGCGTCTAGCGGTTTGGGTGCTTGCATTGAGGCATATGCAAAAAACGTCGCATATGCATACGTGTGTGTGCATGTGTAAGCTTCTGTGAGCGGGACTGGGCTGACACAGTATGGTTAATATGGCGCGACAGTCCCTCGCCGGGTCGTTCGCTTAGTCAGCCCGCTCCGGCACTAACTATTTAGTAAGCAACTGAAATAGTAGCACCCGTGTTAGTATCAGTTCATGAAATGACGAACAAAAAAAAAAAAAAAAATCAAAATACAAAAAAAAAAAGCAGTGCACACCATATTAGCACACACACACACTTATATGCATACAAACAGCGTATGTATGTAAGTAGAATGACTTGGATACATAGGTTGCATTTGAACACGAGTATGACTATGAGTGTGAGAGAGTAGGTACATATGTATGTGTGTGTGTGTGTGTGACTCTGAGAATGGGCATGCAAGAATCACAGAACAACGTCAGCGTAAACTGATTACCCCCCTTCGATCTACATATGTAGCTGTATATGCAGCACGTACACAACGTTCGCTTACGATTGGCTATTTTTGTTGTTGTCGATTTTTTGTTTTTGTTTGTCGTCTATGGGAACCTTCGGCACGGGAGTTTGGTTTACAACGTTACACTTCGAAACGAGTCATTTGACGGGTAGTAACTGCCAAAACTAAAGGGTGATGCATGCCCAGCTCATCTAATTTATATAGGAAGTCATGCTTGAGCTTTGAATTACAATTGCGCAAAAGTGAAATGACTTCTTTGATGACTTTGATTACATGGTTTTTTTTTCCAGTATTTTTTAGTCAATCTTGTCGATGATCGATTATTTATGGCAAATGGCAACTCTAACAAACCAACAACAAAGAAGGACACAATGCGAGCATTTAAGATTATTATAACTTGCACTTTCTGGCAACTCTGAGTTCCTCATACACCCACTTCCAGCTGCAAGTAACTATAAATTGTTGTCTAGCACACAACAGCATAGTTACACATAACATTATAACATTATACAAATGCAGACGCAAGGCACACGCATACATCTACAGAAACATAAAAATAAAAGAAAAACATTCAAAATAACAACACACAACATGCAGTATATACATATGTATGTATGCATACATACATACACGACTATAAATTTTTGCACGAAAATGAACACGTGCTGCTCCAATAAGGAATGGTAGCGCGCGAGAGGTTGCCTGCAGGCACAGCCGGCTGCCAGCGTGTGGATCGCGGGACATCGGCAGAGCTGCAGAGCGGGGTGGGCAAGGCAAGTGTGCGTTATGCTTGCATACCAAGCACAACAATAACAAATGGCAACGTGAGAGCTGTTTTGCGGCTGACTCATGCTTCGCAATGCAATTGCCAATGTATTGCCGCTCTTTCGGGCTAAGAGCGAGTGGGTTGTAAAGAAAGAGACAGGTTAACCAATAAGAGCGAGTAGCAGACCAATTGTGTTCCATTCAGCAGCAGTTGGAGGTCGGGATGCCAACACTGCGGTGCCTGCCGACTGCAGCTGCAATGCGGGCTATTTGGTCTGAAACTTTAGTAGCCTCTGCTAACTTTGAGCAAAAACTTTTGATACGAGTACCTGCCACTAACTAAGCACAATTCTATACACGCACATTGGGCAAAAAGTTGGCACACGAAACCACCACGCATAGAAATTGAACTATGAAAATCCAAAAACTTTGCAGACAGAAATTTCTAGGAAACTACACTCGAATAAAACAAACGCTTACACTTACCGCACCGGTTGCCATTTTGTTGTAGTATGATGATGTTTGTAGTTGTTATTAAAGTTGTACTAATCACAAACCACTCTAATTTCTCACGAAACGTTACAAATTTTGTACACACCAAATTACACACTAAAACACTAAAAATATTACAATAACAATTGTCCAAGCCAAAAGTTTCAAAACAGCTGTAAATTTTGGCGCGCAATAGCACAGGGCTGTTATGACGAACAGCTGTTACAATCAATTTATCGATAGAGAAGTGAAGAGAAACGTTTATAATTTAAACATCGTTGACATTCTTCTCCGTTGTGATGGGGGTCTCTGGTGTGATTTTTTCTTTACATTGGCTGAGAGCAATTTGAACCAACGAAAGCGGCTAACATATCGTTCAAATGACTTGCTTATAAAATATAATTTAAGACGGCGCCTGTTGCGCACCTTTTCATTATCCTTATCCCTAACTGTTCTGCGATTGAAAACTATGTCCAGGGCAAAGGAACAATGCAAATAATAGACACCAACTGCGAACCAAGCCCAAGTGGCATTGCTTTTGCAACAGATGAGAAAGGGATAGTTTTCCTGCTCCTGTTCCCTAAGAAATGCCATCAGCTGATTATGTTGAAGCAAGTGCATGTGCACATAGACGGTAATCATATTCAACGTGCCCATTGTTCCACTCACCAAGGCCTCGATACGGTGCGCGACTCTTTCGTAGAATATAGATCCTACCAAGCCGGCAAACCCCAAAAGTACGCCACTAGCATATGTAGCGCACAGTATAAAAACGTTGGGAATCTCATGCTCCAAATAGCAGAATAGGTGCATATAGCAGCAAGCCGAGCTTAGAATGATTTCCAATATCTTGAACAGCGTCCACACAGGTTTCTTGGAGCGATTATGCATTGTTTTTCAGATTTATATATGTATATCTTTATATATACAGAGACATATAGCATATATTTTAATATAGTACACAGTTGACTGTAGATAAGGAGCTTATACCTTACCTACTGCGATTACCTACTGTACTAAAATAAGCTTAAAACAAGTTAAATTATTAAATTTATAAATATTTACTTCCGCCAGTATTGCGTTATCCGATGAATCTGCTCGACCAGCGCGGGCATCACAGCTGTTATGGATATGTCCAGCAGACTTTGCAAGTGCTGGACCGCCTCCTCGTCGGAGAGGCCCAACTGCAGGTTCTCCTCCACTTTCTTGACTGCCTTGTCCGGCTCCAGGGCAATATCGGGCACTGTGGCATCCACCATGAGCGAGAATAGATTGAGCATCACATTGGCATGCCGGCGCAAATGCAAATACGCCGTATAGCACTGCTTGCGGAATTCGTGATAGTGATCCGAGCTCACACCGCCCATGGCTTCGACCATTTCTTTGCTCAGTTTCATGGGCGGTGGCATGGGCTTCGGATCGCGTCCAAGAATGTAGCCAAAATCGATGTGGAACAGCTTGCCATTGCTGGTTAGCAGCAGATTGTCCAAATGTCGATCGCCCACGCCCAGCAAATATGTGATGACACAGTAGCCTGCACAGCTCTTAATGTATGTGTCCATGACCTCGGAGGAGATGCCATAGGGGCCGCTGTCACAGGGATTGTGGCGCTTGAAGAAGTTAAGTATGTTGCCCTCACGGGCTAGCACCTCGGCCACGGTACATGAGTCGATGTACTGAAGGAAGCCATGCTTGGAGCTGGTTGCCAGCACTTTATACGGAGTCAGTTTGAGATCAAGATTCTCTCGCCGCAACAACTTGTCCATCAACGTAATCATTTGCAGTATGAGCTGATCCTGACGCAGGTCATCGCCATGCTTAAAAATGGCCACATACTCGTGCTTAGCAATGGATGTAACAAACGTGAGTCTGTAACCAGGAAATGATTAGCTTTTGGCAACTAGATCTATAAGCTGAATTCACTTACTTGGCTGGCATCAAGGCGCTCTTGAATAACGATGTGCGCGTTGGTATTATTTTGGTTATATAGATCTCCGGGTCCAGGGGAAATGGGATTGGCTCAAAATTAGTAAAGTTCACCTTGAACATGACCTGATCGGCGAGCAGCTTTTGAAACTTTTCCGTTTTCTTGTTGCGATTGCCTGGCTCCTTGGCCACCAGTTTCACCAGCTTGACCAGCTCGTCGATGAAGCACTGCTGCTTGCGCAGATTGTGGGAAATGCCGCGCAAATGGAAGTTACCTAAATGCGAGACATGGAGAGGTAAGAATAAGAGGGCTTCTTTTTGACAGGAAGTCTACGCACCATTGTCGAGCACCTTGAGGAATATGTTGTAGACCATGGCATACATGTCGTGCGCGCGCTGATCCTGTTTACGCACCGATTCGACATCCTCCACCTCAATGGACAGATACCAGTACAAGTAGTTGGCCAGTGTGGCATTCTTGCAGGCGCGCTGTATTAGGAATGTGCACAGATTAACGGGCACGCCCTGACCTAGAAGCGTTGTATTTGAATTGGATTGGGAGGCCATCGAGGCGGCGCTTACTTCACCGCCATCGGCACGGTCCATCCGAAGTGCCGGAGTGCTCGCCCTGATCGCCTGTGCACTAGCACTGCTCGCCATCGACGATTTTTCAGCCTTGAGAGCTGTGAGCGCAGCACGCTGATTGGCGGGTATTACCGAAGCATGCAGAGCGCTGCTCGCTGCGCTCAGGTCGGAGATGCTGCTCTGGTCTAGCAGAGAGTCGCTCTCGTCCAGCAGTGAACAGCCCGCATCACGCTCTGGCTCCGGTATGATGAGCTTGTGCAGCTGTGTTACATTGCGTAAATCCTCATATTTGAGCGCCTGTACGAGCTGCAGCAAATAGAGCAAGAGATCCTCGTCGGGTGCCTGTGCCAGCCGACTGATCGCATACTTGCGCACCTCCGGGTGTGTAAACGTTGGACTGAGCAGCTCCAGCGCATCCTCCACATCCATGGGCGCCCAATTGGCCAGCATCCATAAAGCCTGAGTCACCTCATCGGTCATTTTCCAATTGATGCACTTCAGAAACTTTGTGAGCGCCTTTTTGTGCGTGGACAAATAGAAACGGAACTTCCACACCAAGTCCTGCTCCTCGCTGCTCAGCACATACGTCGGTGGATAGCAAACTATTTTGTGCAATTGATCGCGAATGCTGGGGGTAAAATATAGGGTAAATTATACTGGATTTGGAATACTCAATTGCATTAATGCATACATTGTTGTCGGCTTGGCATCCCGATCTGAAATACCAGAGCGCTCTGAACGTGCCAGACGATGATGTTTGCGCTCAACTAGATTTTCCTGCAATAACAAACATTGAGTCAAATGCTAGAAATAGCTTTGCTCTACTTACCATTTGAATCTCCGAGTCCGGGACCAGAACTAACTTCGGTTTGGCTGGCAATTTATATTTGCTATCCACTTCTGGCTCAAAGTAGACAACTGAATACTACAAAATATAAAAAGACATTATCATATATTCGTATAGTACTCAAATTATATCCCTTACGGTGTACATATCATCTACGATAATTGTGGGAAACTCGATCATGAGGAACATGTAGTCGGACATGCGTTTCTCGCGCTCGTTAATCACTTCGATTTCACGGAATGTCAAACGATCCAGCCAGTCGACCTTCTGCACCTGGCCGTTGCGATGCTTTTTGGCCAATTTGCCAAGGCGTTGCATCTGCGATTTGGAGGATTCCTTGCCCTTTCCAGGGGTTTTGCTTGGAAAGTTGCCGTCGCCCTCAACGCCCAACCAAACACGCAGATCGTACATGCCCTGACGGAACATGCCGTCCTTGCCAAACATGGAGATAGCAGTACCGCCAATCACCGTTGTCTGGCCAGCACCGGAGCAGTCGAGTATGGTCAGCACCAGCATGGCGTCCCGTGGCAAATCGGAGAATAACAATGGCAATGTCACCCACTCATTCCAGCTCCAGCGTTTGCCGAACGCCTTGTATGAATTGTGCACAGGCAGGCAATAGGGATGCCCGTCATTGTAAACCTGCAGTCGCACTTGGAACGAGGGATATTCCTCCGAATAGAGGCCCGAGAAACGCAGTATGGGATCATCGAGCAATTTTTCGTAATCAGGCTGGCGTTTCTTTCCTTCGAGCGTGCCACTGTGAGAGAGAACATATATTATTTAACATCATTGAGCGGGGAGTGATTACTAACACTTTAATTTGGACACGTTCGTGGAGTGACGAACTGTGTATATAGCGAAAATGATCATCAGGCTGATCCATTGCGACTATTTTTATTTTTCATCCACAAGCAGCTGCTTGATGACGAACCTATCAGCCAACAGCTGATTGCAACGCAATTCTATCGATAAAGTCTTTTGTTGTGCTTATCGAAATGTTAAGTTAACAGAAGCACGCATTCTTAACAGAAGAAGAAGCAGACCAGGCGCGAACACATTGGAATTGGCGAGGAAAGATTAAGCGCCTTGGTAAAGATGGCAACAAATGCAATGATAGACCTGGCGCTGGACCGCGTTGATTGGACTGCATTGGCTGAGAATCAAGAGGAACTGCCTCGCATTTTCACGCCGGGTGAGGTGCTGATGCCGGAAGCAGGCTTCATGCGCGGCCATGGCACCTTCGTGGAAGACGAAAACATAAAAGCCTCAGTGGCAGGTGTGATTGAGAAGGTGAACAAGTTGATATCGGTGCGACCGCTTAAAAGTCGCTATGTGGGCGAGATCGGCGATGTGGTAGTTGCACGTGTTCTGGAAGTGGGTCAAAAACGTTGGCGAGTCGACACAAATTCACGTTTGGACTCATTGCTGCTGCTTTCATCAGTAAATCTACCAGGCGGCGAGCTAAGGCGAAGGTCGGCAGAGGATGAACAAATGATGAGACGTTATCTGGACGAAGGGGATTTGATATCCGCAGAAGTACAGGTCAGTAAGACTAAAGTAAATTACACTTATACTTGACTTATTGAGCATTTTGCAGAATGTCTTTGAAGAGGGCACATTGTCGCTATACACCCGCAGTTTAAAATATGGCAAGCTATCCCAGGGCATACTGGTCAAGGTTTTTCCAGCGCTCGTGAAACGGCGAAAGATGCATTTTCATAATCTTCCATGTGGTGCGTCCGTAATTCTAGGCAACAATGGCTACATCTGGATATCGCCCACAAAGAGCGACGAACAGGTCGGCGGCGAGGGTGGCTTCGCCCAGAACTTGACGGAAGTGGTGCCACGCAACGAACGCGAGGTCATAGCGCGCCTGCGCAACTGCATCCTGGCACTGGCCAAGTGTAAGCTGATGTTATACGATACAAGCATTCAATACGCGTACGACGAGTCGCTTAAATACGAATCCCGTGAGCTACTCCAGCAGCATGTCATCTTTGATATTGGCGAGCAGACGCAGGCTCGGCTCAGAGATGTCGATCTCATGGATTGATGCAAGGGCCAAAATAAAATATATTACTTAATCGATTTTTTATTTTTATTATTGCTAAGTCAGATGGCTGTCAGTCTGACTAAGAGAGAAGTACTTGGAGTTTTGTGCAGGTTCCTTGTTTTTATACCCGATATATATCGATTGACCCAGCCATAGTTATATTGCAGCCTCGTATCACTGGTCAGTGCTCGTACAGAATGCATCTTATATACCTAAATTATCAAGCTACCTGACTTAGCATATGGCTACCTGAGCTAATGGCATTTACGTTGACTTTTGAAGAACAATAGAAAACCGGCTGAATTTACTGGAAATAACTGAGTCATCTGAGGAATGGCGTAATTTTTGGTCTTATTTAAAAAGCGAATAAAGATTATTTCAATCTCTCTTACATTATTCAAGTATTAATTGCAATGCAACGAGTTGACTACGCGTGTTACCAAGTCAGGTCAACAAGTTTTTAAATGATGATTTGAAGCTTTTCAGTTCTCAGTTAAAAACATTTCCTTTTCAGAACTGTTTAACACCACGAATATGCGGTCAAAACAAAAACGATTTGTTTACTATGAATATTTAGTGCACCAAAGTAGCAACGCTTTGTTATATCCCTCTGGCAACGCCGATAAAAATTGCCTATTTGCGTCAGAGGTGGCAACTCTATTCGAGGTTCGTGTATTGATGCAAGGCATTGTGCTTGTAATTTTTTCCTATTTTTTTGTTCATTTACAACAAAATAATTATAAGTAACTACCTTGAGCGTGATTTAATTGCTACGTCAAGACAAAGACTATTCAAATTTCGAGATGGCTGACATTGGCGTTGTGCGCGAAACTGAATTACGCAAAAAGGAAATATGCCGCTTCTGTCTGGTGCAACAAAGCAAACTTGCCTCAATTTACGTTGAAAACACACGCGTAAAGTCAACCGCGTCGCTGCCGCTGCAAATAATGGCCATCACATCAATAGAGGTAAGTCGCGATTTGGTTCTAGGTTAGACTAAGCCACCATTTCTATTGGCCTGAAGATGAACAATCAAAGAACTTGGCTAAGATGATTGTCATCGCTGGTTGGTTTCTAAATAGCTGCGTTGGCGTCTTCGCTAACATATTTGGCGGGCTTTTACAGATAACAACAATTCTCAACAGACAAGACAACAGTGCTAGAAATATTTATAACTGTGAAAGTATACGATAATGGGATAAACAAATCGCTTAAGCAAAATATTTACCATTTTACCAATATGGCGACAACTGTACAAAAATTCACATACACAAATGCAGCTTGGCGCAATGCTGCCAGATCGCTTACAGCGGAGGGAACATTTAAAAATCTAATTTAATTATGTCTTCAATTTTCGTCTTTCAATTTTATTTATGTTTGCATATCAAATATATATACGTTTCTTGGATTGCTTATCTATTCATATGTTTGTTGTTGCTTAAGCTATAAATATGATTCTGAAAATAATGGAAGATGGCATGGTTCTACCCAATAATTGCAACTTAAATTAATTGGAATTTGTTGTTTAAGTCAAACAGCGGTGGTTGTTAGCCTGCCTGGCTGTAAGGCGGTTTGTCATTAAAGCGCAAAATGCGCGTCAACATTGACGTCACACATGGAATTTGCTTCTGACGATCCATCAACGGATTCGATGGCACGTTCGATTCGTAATCCACGGCCACGCGTTGGCTAACAAAAGTCAGCAATGTGAGCAAATTGTACTCCTTGCCATTTTCATTGAGCTCCTTTATGAGCGACTGTATGTACCATGAGCCGTTATCAGTGTTGCGCCACGAAAAGTATCCTGCAGTATAAAAGATTTGGCTATAGCAGGGTAACAACAACCTAATAATAATAATGATATAAATTACCTGGTATTGTTGAATATGAGAATAGAAAGTCGGCGTGTGTAGGTATTTTGTAGCTCGTCGAGGAGTCGCCATCCGTTTCAGTTTCCTTCACCATCGTAGTGCCCGGATCCAGTTTATCACCCTGACAGGCCTGTATGAAGAATAACTTCGGTTTACCAGCTAGCGTGGGGCAATTGTTGGCGGTAAAATAGGTCCAGATGCTGTCCAGCCTGTACTGCACATCTTTGGCATAAAGATGACCGTGCTCGCCATGGGACATCACCGCAATCACTATGCAATCATTGTCAGTGTGATCTTTTGCAGCGACCTCGCTCACAGCATTGAGAATCTCGCTCAGGATGCAATCCTTGTGGACAGTCACCTCGAAACCTAGACGTTCCAAGGCTTTGGTTAGCTGTTCGCTGTCCACATTGGTACCACGACGCATTGACAGATATGGTATATTAAAACTTTCGTGGTTGAAGATGAGGGCCTGTCCACGGTGCTTATGATTCATATTATATTCCTTGGCGTATCGGTCGGTGGTCATACGAGCGACATATTTATTTATTGGGCTGATTCAACCAAAAGATAAAACAAATGCGTATTATCAGCAATTTGCCCATTATTATATGTACATATATAACTCTGATAGCCAACTAACAAATCTCACAATGAAGTACAGGAAATGAAGTGACTACACACAAAGACACATGTTTAACTTGCAGAACACTCTACAAATGATATTTTATATAAGACTCGATTAAAGTCGATTGCTTATCAAAGCTTTGAAAACTCGTTTTTATAAAAAAATTTTAAGCATTTCATGTTGTTGCCCGAATACCGTAAGGGCTACGTGACTTTCACACATATATACATATACATATGTATATCACAACACGATCATTACACCCTTTTCAGCATATACGGCACAGGGTATATTCATGCATATCTACATATGTATGTACATATATACAAAAAAATACACTTACGCTGCGACGACATTGGCTGCACCACCGCTTCGCACAGAGTTTGTGCTCGCTTCTCCTTTTGCGTCGATGGTATCAGCATTGTTGTTTATTTTGCCGCTGTCAAGGTCGTGAGAGCCAAAGGATCTAATTTTCCATTCGTCCGTCATATTACTTGTTGTTGCTCTTCTTCTATTATTTCGTTCTTTCTCTATCCCTGCACTCGCGCTTGTGTGCGTTTCTCCTTGTTGTGTTGCTTTTGTTCTGCTTATTCAATTGTTGCGCCCTTTCCACTAGCCGAGTATTTTATATGTGTGTGTTTGCTTGCACTGATTTATGCTTAGTTTTATTTTTTAGCACTGTAAACAGCTGTTCTTATTACGCTTGCCACGTGGCCAACAGTAATAATTTGTATTTGATGAAGAATAACATAAATATCCTTTTATGGTTAACCGTGTTTAATCAATCAATTAATGAATGCGGCGTTGAGCGAACTCTGCACTCACGAAAACAAATCGTGCGAGTGCACTTGTAGTTGTGCAGCGCTTGCCGCCAACTGCATATGGCGTTGCCACTTTTGCCGCTGGCATGGCCAGAGCGCATGCGCGGTGCTGCCACTTAAATATGTTTGACCATTCACATGTAAACGCATTTATTTATTTATTGTTTTTAAATAAACAGGTCCAGAGCAATGATGGAATGCCCAGCTATATCTGTTTGGACTGTCGTCTGCTTTTCGAGCACTGCTACCGCTTCAAGCAGATGTGTAAAAATGCGGACACGCTTCTGCGACAATATCCGCTAACAGGCAAATGGCCTGAGCCACTGGAGAAACCGCGTGCCCCATTGATAGCCAATCAAATGGGTGCAGCCAAGAAGGACTCTGCAGAAATGCAACCCAAAAAGCTTCTCAACTCTATGGCCAAATCCAATAATGTCCAGATTGAAAATGTGCAGGTATTGGAAACAAGCTGTCTCACCAAGAAGCTGCTCAACTCGGGTGCGGTGAGCTCTGCTGAGCCACCGATTCCTCCAAGAGCGTCTCCGGCGAAACGCTCACAGGCGAAGTCATATCAAGTGAAAGTAGAGAACAACCAGGAGCTTTCCATGGACGATGTGCACAATCTACTCGCCGATATGGCTGACGAACTAGATCTGAGCGACGTAACGCCTGCTCCTGCAACGCCCTCGGCTAAGAAGCCAAAGGTGCTCAACAAATCATCGATGCGACTCCTTAACAAAGGTGCCACCACACCATCAGAGCCTCGTCTGGCCACGCCACAAATAAAGCACTACGACGATGGCAACGTGGCGCTTGTTACGGAAATTCTCGATGCGGATGCAATCGAATCAAATGATCCGGCTGCAGATCCGATAAAAAATGCAGCGCCCGTAGCGACAAACGTCTTTCCATGTCCGCACTGCGATCGCTCATTTCCATTAATGCAGCTGCTCGACATACATGTTGTCAATCACTCTCGCACACGTAGCTTCCAGTGTTCCGAGTGTGATAAGAGCTTCTTCTCCAAGTACGATCTGCAGAAGCACAACTTTATACACACAGGCGAGCGCCCATATAAGTGCAGCGTCTGTGAGAAGGCCTTCACGCGTCGTGCTCTGCTGCATCGACACGAGCGCACCCACACCGAGGTGCCCAAGTTCATATGTGTTTACTGCGAGAAGCCGTTCATCTCACGCAAAGAGATGGAGAATCATGCAGAGCGCCACACCAAGAAGAGACCGTTCCAGTGTGGCGTGTGCCAAAAGGCGTTCGCTTTTAAGCAGGGCCTGGAACGACACGAAGTGAGTGCAAATTGAGAAATCTTTATGTATATGTGTGATACATCTTTGTGTTTCTCTCCAGGTCATTCATAGCACTAACCTACCGTTCCCGTGCCAGTACTGTAGTCGGAGCTTTGTGACCGCTGGTAAGCTGGCGCGTCATCTGGTTGCGCATGCCGGCAAGCGCGTTTATCCATGCAAGTATTGCAACAAGTCGTACCTGCTGTCGCACCATCTGTCGCGCCATCTGCGCATGCACAAGCAGGCCGTGGTGGCCTCATTTACGTGCAGCATTTGCAAGGATACGCATCCCACGTACGACAGTCTCGTGGAGCACTCGGCCATTCATGCGAGCATCTCGTTGGTCTGCCCGCTGTGCCAGGCTAGCATTGCTGACTTCGATAGCCTGGAGCCGCACATGCAGGCGCACAAGAAGAGCGAACGACACGCCTGCGAGTTTTGCGATTTAATATTCATGACCTCAGGTCACTTGCAGAAACACATTGAGGACGATCATGTGGTGGACATGGTGCCTTATCAGAATGAAGGCGAATACGAGCAGGGAGCCAGCAAAGAAGATGCCGAGGAGGAGTCTGAATTAATGGCAGAGCTATTGGGCGAGGAGTCGCAGCCAGCTTCAAATGAATCCGTGTCGCCACCCCAGTCAAAAGTACGAAAACTCAATCCGAGTTCCAAGTCAACAGATACCGAGAAACCCAAACAAGAGTCGACGTCGAAGAACATAAAAGCCGAACCGTCTTCGCCAGAGGTACTGAAAAGATCTCGCACATCAAAGTCACCCGCAGCTGCGTCCGTTTCGCCTGAAAACAAACGTCAGACGCGCCGGCAAGAGACCAAAGAAAAGAATGTGAAACCAAGCGACTCGGGCAAAAGGTTGACTAAGAAAGTTGCCGCAAGTCCTGAAAAATCGGGCTCCAAGCAAAGAAACGCAAAAGGCACAAGTTCAAAGCAGCAGAGCTCCAAATAGAATAGCATAATAATTATATTGTACATTTGGCAAATGTATAAATCGATTAATCACGAGTCATTTTCAATTTTTTTAAAACAAAAGCTACACATTTTTATGAATTTACATCTAGTTTCGTTTATGTTCAAGTCGGATTGTAATATTTGAAAAGTAAAGATAAGTGGATGAAAATTGTATGCAAAGAATGTAGTAACAAATAAATGATATTTACCTAAAAAAAAAAGTAGCGTGAGATTTTGTCTATCCATTTATCATTGTATATTAATAAATTATTTTTCGGTCGCTTATCCAGTTTGTCACTCTTTATTTAGTTAAGTTTATCGGGAGTGTTTGTGTGTATTTCCACATTAATTACAGCTAACAATATGTTTAAATACATCGAGTGTTATTTATTATAGCAGCAATGGCAGATTACCAAGAGCTGTGACACTTTACAAAGAGTGGTGTAACTGCTTAGTGTTCATAACCATCGGGCAGAGCGTTAACATGGGGGTTGTGGAATAGGCTCTTGGTGCCATCACCCCAGGGGAAACGCTTCTCACGGCGACGCAGGTAGTCGTACTTGACGAATTCCGGACGGGGGTGGTCGTGCTCCTCCTGGTGCTTCAGGTAGGCGTTCAGCATGCACAGACCAACTGCTGGCATGGCCACGAAGAAAGACAGACGCTTCCAGACCTTGTAGCCACCTGGAAGAGATCAGGCATTTAAGCAAATGTTCTCAACTATATTTTAAGTTTTGGTGGAAACAAACAAATTATATAACCTTAACCTATGAGGGAGGATATTATCGATTGTGGACATAGTTACCAGAATGTTCTCCAGCTACGGCGGCAGTGCCGGACATGTTTCTGGCGGCAATAACGCCAATTTGGCGACGAATTGCGTTGTTCAACACAAACGACATATTTACGTTTTAATTTCTGCCTTATGTGATTTATAAATGAAAATTGACTCTTCTTCTTATCTTTGACAGTCAGCTCTGTTCGTTGGCCTGTTAAATTAACAGGCTGTCGTTCTGTTATTAACAGTAAATGTCAGCTGTTAATTTTAAACTGTCCTCATTAAATCTTCTGTTCTGCAAATAAATATATTAAAAAATACATTTAAATAAGACTGATATAAAGTTAATAACGGGAAGTTCTTTGAAACAGTAGATACAAATAATTGGTTTAATTAATTATAATTAAATGTTATCAATATCATGCAAAAAAAAAAAAAATTCAAACAAATACCAAAGAGTTTAGGCTATTTTTAATACCAGTTTTTCATATATAACGGCGTTCAATTATGATTTTGCAATGCCTAACATTATGCAACGTTTTTTTTTAATGGTGACCAAACTTTAAAAATAAAAAACGTTTTAAAAAGAACAAATTTATATAAAAAGTCTTAATCATACCACAGAAGATAACAATATAAATAATCCATGTGCATCGCAAGATCTTGACAAACATTGGATTGTATTTGTTTTATCACTTGATAAACTCAACTTCTTAGCTAAATATCATATGTTAATCTAGAGAAAGTTTGATAGACATTTTGTTTGCACTTGGACATAAAGTTAAGTCCGCGAGATAGCGAGAGAGTTACATATATTAATTATCTAGGAAAATAATAGGCTCAATGCCTTCCCATTCCTATTCAATGTTTTCTGACACGAGGATCAAATCTAAGATCTAGATCCATGATTTGAGGAGTAACTATAAGTCTTTCATTGTTCATTATTTGATCACGTTCATGGTGAAAAGCCAAAAAAGACAAAAACGTGATCAAGAGTAATCTTATCTATATTTAATTTTTTCCATAGATGTTTTGCGCCTTCCACCCAGACAGATCGGATTTGCTTTCAGACTGCTTCATTCTTCCATGGCCAAATTAATGACAACATATCAAGTCATATAAGGCTAATAGAATTACGATACCCAAAATGCTGACAGATTTAAATTATAACTGAAATGAGGCTGCATAAACTGAGCTATTGAGTAATTTAGATTAGAATCTCTGGCAACTGTTTCTATAAATAAGTGGGAATATGGGAAGCCTCGGTGTCAGTCTGTGAGCAACTCAAGCACAAGTATGGGGCATCTCTTTATTACTACTGCGCTGCTTAGTGCACTGGTAGCGACAGCTTGGTCGGCCGCTACCTTCAATCGTAAGTGCTCAGTTTAGCTTGGGCGAATTTGAAGTTAAGAGTCGAATTCTTTGGCAGTGAAGGAAGTCCACACTCAGGAGCAGCTGGTGGGCCCATCTGCTATAGCTTCGACCAGAGATGTGAATATCATTGATCCCAATGCTATGGCCAAGAACAAGTATACGCCACCGGAGGAGAAGGACGCTCAGTTCTGGTACGATATTGCCAATGAGGAGATAGCCAAACGTTTGGCCTTGCCGCAGCCCGACAAAAGGCAGGCCAAGAATATAATTATGTTCCTGGGCGATGGAATGTCGCTAACCACAATCGCAGCTGCCAGAATTCTGAAGGGTCAACTGAAGGGCAACACAGGAGAGGAGGATTCCCTCAGTTTTGAGAAGTTCCCCTACACGGGATTGAGCCGGGTAAGCAGAGAAAAAAACTCTTTGATCTCCACTTCCATTCTGGTTGATATCCCCATTTCCGACAGACCTATTGCTCCAATGCTCAAGTGCCAGACTCTGCCTGCACTGCCACCGCCTATCTGTGTGGCGTCAAGACCAACATTGTCGCCCTGGGCGTCACGGCAAACGTGAACTTCAACAATTGCAGCGCCAGTGAGGATCCCGCCAATCAAGTGAGCTCCATTGCCGCCTGGGCTCAGGCCGCGGGCAAGGGCAGCGGAATCGTGACAACGACAACTCTGACCCATGCCAGTCCCTCGGGCGCCTATGCACACGCCACCAATCGTTTCTTTGAGTCCGACACGGACATTGTTACCTATGGCGAGGGTAAAAACTTCCCCGAGTCCTGCACGGACATTGCCACGCAGCTGATTACCAAGGAGCCGGGCAAGAACTTTGATGTGATGTTGGGCGGCGGCATGGGCAAATTTTTGCCGAAATCAATCACGGATAAATTCGGCAACCAGGGCGAACGGTCGGATGGCGTCAATTTGCTATCCAGGTGGCAATCATTGCATCCGGAAGGAGCTCTGGCCTATAATCGCAATCAGCTGCTGAGCGTGAATCCTAAGAACACACCTCGATTGATCGGCCTCTTCAATTCTGGTAGCATGAACTTCCACAAGTTGGCCGATGCGGAAAAGCAGCCCACACTGGAGGAGATGACCAGAAAAGCAATTGAGGTGGTCAGCCAGAATCCTAAGGGCTACTTTCTGTTCATCGAGGGTGGCCTCATCGATTACGGCAACCATTTCAATGTACCTCAGATGGGACTTGACGAGGTGCACGAGCTATCGAAGGCTGTGGAAACGGCGCTGGGCATGACAAATCCCAACGAAACTTTGATTGTGGTCACCTCGGACCATGCCCACCCGCTGTCCATCTCTGGCTATCCAGGTCGCGGTACAAATATTCTGGGCCTCAATCAACACGATACCGATGTCAATGGCGTTAAGTATGCCACCTTGAACTATGCCGTTGGAACCAATCCGTATCTGGATGAGAATGGCAATCGCGTTCCGCTCGAGGATAAAATCGATGATCCCTGTAAGTGCTGAAGTGCGATTATAAGGAATATCTATTATTTATATTCTACTCTTTGATTTAGCGTTCATCTATCCGAGTTATATAACTGGCAGCATTGGCGTGCATTCGGGTGATGACGTTGGCATCTTTGCCACTGGACCCCAGAGTCATCTATTCTCTGGTGTTATGCAACAGAACACAATACCCCATCTCATGGCCTATGCCGGCTGCATTGGCAATGGACCCACTGTCTGCGATAACTGAGCAACTGAAACTAGGGATGCTTACCTCTAAATGGCTATGATTACATAACAGCAAATAACATAAACCAACAAATGTTAATATGCATGTTATGAAAATAATTTTCCATAATAATTCTTGCGTGGGGGCTTCCATTCATGGATTCCTTATACCTAGGGAATTATCAAATAAATTGTGTATACCAATTTTTTTTATATTTATATATCTCCCATATCTTCTACAGTCAAGGCTGATTTAATGCTAATGTTAATACTAGATGTTAATGTTAATATAAATGTTATACAATTCAAGCATGTTCTGTATGATATATTCATTGCGTAGTTAAGTTGACAGCTGGCTAAACGATTTCTCCACTTTAATTAATTAGGAATAAAAAATAAATGAAACAACATTGCTAAAAATCAATAATTAAATTGACATTACCCGTTTTATTTATTGCCATTCTATGCATGTTTCGCATGGACACTTATTTATGCGAATTCCTGTTCTCACATGAAATGCAAATTTTATATATACGATACATACATATATGTATATATATATATATATTTTTTTTTTTCAACTAAAAATTGATTTCAATTTAAAACGCATCAACATACAAACATCTTGAGAGTAAATGTATAAATACATATATTAAATTTGTGCGTGCTGAATACCCTGTAATATTCTATAGTACCCTATGAGGGGCATGCACATATTAGACTATGAAGAAATAGAAATATGATTGTGTTCGCTCATTTGTTTCAATATACTTTTCTTTTAATTTTCTTACATTGAATGAGTATCTCTTAGTTAAGTTTTGCTTTTTCTGCTTGCATTCACATTTGTTTCACTTGCCGCCTGACGAACGACATCGATTTGGTATCAATTGGACTTGGAGTGCTAACACTTAATGCATATGAGTGTGTGCCAATGTGTGTGTGTGTGTGCGTGTGTGTTTGTAATAATTTCTGAATGTCAGGTTCAAGTATTGCCAGTGCGTCAGTCATGTACAAATGTATTTGTTAGCTTGCAACGGGCAAGTGGCACCCACACAGGCATTTAAAGCAGCAGCTGTCTCGCTCACTCATTGACTTTGACTTGTAATTGTGTTCATTGTTGGCTGCCTTTTAAAAAGTTTTTTTTTATACCCTGAACCCATTGAAAATGAGAAATCAGGGTATAATGGTTTTCTTGAAATTTATGTAACAGGCAGAAAGAAGTGTGGCAGACTCCAGAATTCCTCTAAGTATTACCTTTACGTAGTTCCTCTACGTGTTTAATGCTTAGCTGACCGATCACACACTCTGCTTCACTTTGTTGCGCTGACTCCCGCTAGGCGTGAACGACTGAAGAAATGCTGCAGCTGCTGCCCTTTATATAGGGCACCTTTCACTCACAGCCTCAGTCGCGCTCAAACGCTCAGCAGGTGAGCTCGTTGCAGTCGAGCTTCCAGTGAGCAATGGGAACGCTCTCTGCTGCTGTGAGCAGTCTAGCTTCGTTTTACGTATATAAAAATACCAAATGAGAACTGCTGCATACACATAGACAATTTTAATGATCTTCTGCACTTCTTCTCTCCTTGCTTTTATTCAAGTACTGTATGCGTGCGTGCCTATGAGTGTCTATGTATGTGTGTCAGAAAGACGCGGAGAATTATTGAAATATCAGTTCTCCGAAGGGTTCAGGGGATTTCCTAGTCGGGCAGTCTCGACTAGAGCTTTCTTGTTTTTTTTGTTGTTGTTGTTTTTAACGCGTTTTTGACACAAATGACTGCGAAACAGTTTGTCGAGACAATAAGCATCAATTTTTTGTTTGTATTCGCATGCATAAAGAGCTTGCAATTAAGGATTCCAAGGCTGGGTCCTTGCGGTTCACATTGCGTCATCTCAGTCTCTGCAGCTCTGTCTGCTGCTGCTGCTGCCTAATTCTGAGCCCATATTGAGCTCAGTTGAGACTTCATTTTATTATGATTGTTTGTTTGTCTTGTTTGTTCGCCTGTTTATTTGCTAGACGACTGCCTGGAGCGCGCGCGTTCTGCTCTAAACATTTCGTTTGCTCAGCAAAAAGTGGCAGCCGTTGACGCTGTCGCTGTCACCGCCACTGCCTCTGCTGCCTGTGCTGCTGCTGTTGCTGCAGTCGTCGTTAACAAGCGTCGGCTCAAAGTTTCAACGTCTCAACTAACCAAGTCTCAGTTGAAAATCTGTCGCGACAGCAAACGCGCGTGCGGCTTAAGCTTTTAATGCTAATTTTTATTGACTGCAACTTGCGACTGTGTGCGTGTGTGTGTGTGTGCGTAGGTACTGTGTGTGTGCGCTCATGCGCAACTGCTTGCAGCAAAAGGCGCTTAAATTTAGTCACGTTTGCCTTTTGAATCATTGAGAACTCTTTCGAGTGCTACAATTATTGCCAGGTAAGTGTCAAATTCAATTGGCGGCAGCCGCCGCAGCATCATTAAACTTTAAATTGATTCAATAATTTAGCCAGAGTGTAACTAGGTGGCAGCCCTGTAACAGGATAAGAAATGAGCTGAACTAGTTCACAGTTTTTTGCCATTCTCTGGCTATGCAGACATCGGTTAGTTAATTTAAATGCGAATATTTCTGCAGTTTTCAAACTGGAGCAATGCACATTGACAATTTGGTTATTTGATGCCTGGCAGGAAATCAGCATCGAATATCGAATTTAATAAGACAGCTCTGTGAGTTTGATTGAATTGCGGTTAGCGCAGTGCGCGAGCGGCACGACAACTGACTGTACTTTGGCAGAGGTGTTGAATATTCGACTTTTATGAGGCAAGCACTACTATAACAGGTAACCGCAAATACAGGTGAGACAGTTGGGTTAGCTTTACGATATGTTTACCTGGTTTTTTATTGTGCTCTGCTCATAGCGCATACGGCTGTTGCTGTTTTGATATACGGCCAGGGCCCCAGCGCTTTCGAAAGTTTACTTTCGGCCAAACATTTGCTATCCCCATTTGATTCCCCAAAATCTACTCGCATTTTTCATAAAGCACAGTAGAAAGTAATACGCGAACAGCTCAAGTAGTTTTGCCAGCCGTTTGTGCTACTTATTTGTGGCTATCATGTTCCCGACCTGGCTTTTACCCGGCTGCCACTGCTGGCAGCTGGGCCGAAAGATGAAAGATGCAAGATGAAAGAGAAGTAGCAAGAGATCTGGTCTGCATAACTGCTGCTGGCAGTTCGTGGGTGTAGATGCATTTAGCCTGATAAGCCAGCAACTGCAAGCTCAACTTGGCCAAGTCACGGTACTCACAAACTCAATCTAGGCTAATTCAAATACGATGCACAGCCAAAAAGTTAAGACGCGTATGCAATTCATCAGCTGCCTTTCAGGTATTTAAGTAATTTATTAGAGCATCTGTTTGGATATGGATCTGCGCGTGTTCGTTCGCTTGTTGATTGTTGTTTATCCGCATGTTAGCGCCTGGCTGCCAAAGTTTGCAATGTGCATATTTTCGTATCTTACAGATACACACCTATATGATCATACCTGTAATTTGCTGCTTCTGTTTACTTGCCCATGAACCTGAGCATTTCTCGTTGATTCCAGCAAAAATGTTCTTTTCTGAAATTGCAACTTTGCAGCTTTGTCACGTGAGACGCGCACAGTTCGGACGCTCTAATCTAATCTCCAGCGAGTAGCACGAAGTGAGGATCTGATTGTGCAAGAATCACTAAGATATTTTAGATATTTTAAACTATTTTTATTGCTCGGCTGTCTACTCCATAAGTGGCAAAAAAAGAAAAGCTAAGAATATACATAGATGTGTACTTATATAGATTAGCTGTGTTATCTAAAGAGCCGTCTTATACTTTATTTAGTCATATATCCCAGGCAGTAAACATTTTTATAATGCTTGCTTTAAAGCGTAGAGCTGTTCCGGTTATTACTTGAAATTTTTGCGAATTTCGTAAGAATTGAGGAACGTCTTCAACTATTATGATATGTCCAAGATATTTAAAGAGTTCTGTTTGTTTTTCGGATTTCCTTATTTATGCAATGTGATTGAATGCATTTGCCTTGCTTAACTACGAATTTAACACTGCTGAAATTATGGAATTGGTCGAGAATAGAATGAATGGAAAAACTTATAATAATAATCAAAAATTCACACGACAATAAACTGGCTGTGGGCAGAGCTGAAATTTAGAGATTTGCTTTGATTGTAAATATACAAAATGTAAATATGAAAGACTCGTATTGTCTTTAAACTGTGGTTAAGGTTAACCAGATTTCGTTCGCTTACACGTCGCCCAAAAACAGGAAAACAGAAATTTTTGTTTTTTTCGGTTTTTGTTTTTGACCTGGGCAAATTGTAACAATATTTAAACATTTGCATATATGAGTGCCCCGTGCTCAACCATTCGCCCATTAATCCCATAAATTTTTGTTTGTTTTTTTTTTTTTGTTTTTGTTGGTGTTTTTGCTTTGCTTCATTTTAACTAAACACTAAGCTAAACAAAGCACAACCACACACGCAAACAACCGCCGATGTGTTGACGTTGACAGCCCAGTTCCGGTAAAGCGTAGCGTCGCTGAACCCTCTCAGACCAGAAACGAAGGTGACTCGCTGGAGCAAGCCAGCCAGCCAGCCAGCCAGCTACTGGTCTTACCAATCTGCTACACTCTTGTCCAGCTGACGATCCGCTGATGTCATATCAAATGGTCAATGACTAATCGCACGGGAGAGTTGAACTTTCGGGCAGAGTCATGGGATTTGTTTGTAAACATCAACAAGAAGTGCGCAGACTTATGTAATTAAGCGTACACTCATTGCATGCTAATTGGACTGGCCGAGAGCTATTGACAAACAGAGCAGAAAGTATTCCGAATTTTGGGTAATATAAAATATTAATTTTAAGACTATTCTATATATGTATATATAGAATTCTTCCGGTCCTCTCAAAGTAAAAAATATATTTAAATAATATACATAATTGTGGGCGTGGTAATCTAAACTAAGCTGAATTTCCTCAAGTTTTAAATGAATATAGCAAATATGTTGCTGTTGACTTCCTATATATTGTAGATATACATAATATGTATTCATGGCTATTAGACTTTATGTTTTATATAAATTGCATAAATCTTTATATATATAAAAATATGCATATGTATATTTTTCTAGACTTTGTCCAGCTAAATATTTCAACTTTATAAAGCTTAAGTTTCTTTACAGCTTAACAGTGGGAATTCCCAAACTGATAAAAGTTGACTAAGAATGAGTTTTGTCTCTATGGTTTATTCAAAAATGATATTTACACACTGCTTAAAGACCGATCAAATCAGAATCTATTTATAGCTAAATTTCAGATCTTGAATCACCTGGTTTGACAGGTGCAAGTTTATGGCTCTATTTGAATTGGTGCATTTACTCGTATTGGACTACGAACGAGTCTTATTCCATGCAGTTGCCATTGACAGCAGCATTCTCATTTGATTTTCAAGTTGGGCTTCTGGCTGTAGCCTCATAATTTTGCACTTAAAATTTGGTAGCTGCTGTAAAATCTGTTTTTTATCGGCTTGGTTAATGCGTTTTGTTAGCTTTGCAGACAAATTGATTGAAGTGTTGGTTCGTCTAACGATCCAACGCGCTTAGCACTCAAATTTCGTTTGCAGTTGGTTGCTTTTGAGCGCTTAAGCTTGAGAATTTAAGGTTTGGCGATCGTTTAACAACATTTTCAATTATACTTATCAAATTGTGCAATTAGTCATGTAACATTATCAAGCTGTGATTGCTGGCCGTGCGCCACACAGCAAACAATTGGGGGGATTGGTATGAATGCAAAGCGTGACGACATCATCACTGCCACTTAGGAGCTGGTGATATTCGATATGCGGCAATTAAAATGTAAATGTTGTGTATAAAATGCAATTCGCTATATGGCCGTTGGCAAGCCAGTTAAAATATGCCACGGCTCAGAATCAAGTCAGCCCCAATACTCCAAGAAGCAATTGCATTGCTCATACGCAACGTTGGCTTAAGGTTATTGTCAAGAATTTATTTGATTTCGAAATGTTGAACACAAGTCGTTGGAAATTGACACGTTTCAAGTTTAGCATATTTTTGTAATTGATTCGAAATGATTATTATTATGAGGCTACATATTTATTATTATTATTATTCGTATTGTTATTGTTGTATTGCTGTGAGAACGATTTGCATTTAGATACACATAGATACACACCCAGAAATGCCTAAAGATTCATTTCAATTTGAGCATATTAAATGACAGCATGACATGTTTTTTCAGTTAGTGGAAGCTGTTAAATTTGAAATTAATTAATGCATAAAACGTGCCTTTGTCTTGTCGCCTTGCAGTCCTCTGTCTGTCCTCTGCTTCTTGCCCATTATACGCCCACCGTAATTGATAAAAAATGAAGGAAACAAAAAATAAAAAAATAATGCATTTATTAAATTGCATTCAATCGTTTTCAATTTTCGTTTTCAATGGAAGTGCATGCGCCGTCGCTAAATACTTGTGGAAAATGCACTCGACTATCTCGCGTGCCTGTCAACAAATCAGCAAATTGACAAATGACGTCATTGTCGTGTCTCATGGCCCATTGAAAGTGCAAACATACATACATACGTGTTGCCGGCTGACTAGACGCTCAGGTATTTACGGCGGGCACTCGTCACTCGCTCATAAGTATGTCGCCATTGAGTGCTCTAATCGCTAGTATAAACACGGATCTCCATCAGCTCTCAGCGGATCAATTGCCTGGCGCGGCGTGACGTCACAGTCGTCTTGCCATTTCATAAATGGAGCTAAGCTGCGACCATCTAAATTGGAATCGAAATCTTTAGGTTTATTTACATTTCCGATGGTGCGAGTTAGTGGCAAATTAACAGTTCACACCTATCTATTTAACAGCTGTTGTCTATATGCTGCTTTAACCGTTAGTGCGACGCTATTTACGTATATGGCAAATAGTGGATGAAACTAGCTCAGATATGAGATATTGTTGTCTCTTCAATTATGCAACAGCTGATAATTGAACAAGCCACACAAAAGGCAAGAAAACATTGGCGAAGCTAATGAAGATTGACTTGAAAATACCCATTAACTGGGCGCTGTTATTTAAAATGTTATATTGTATAATTTTAGTGTAATTAAATATTGCTGTTGACTAGTTAAAGAATAAAAAATAAATTTAGTTGATTTTTTATTTGTAGGGAAAAAGAAAACATTAGGAAAATAATGATAAATAAAAATATTCAAATTAGAAATATTATTTAATAAATTCACAAAATAAAATTCACAAATAAAATTTTTTAAATTTATTTTATAAATTAATATATTTTTTGAATTGTTTGTATTTTAAAGTATAAATATTTAAACGTCAATTTAAAGCTAAAATAATCTATTGATCGTCTTATGGTACATATTAGAAGAAAGCAAATCTATCTAGCCTTTAGCTGTTACATACGCATGCGCAAAAACAATATACCCATTTTAAATGTAGTAGTGTAGCAATAATGCCATAAATAAATTTATCATGAGTGGGTGTGTTAGCCAGAAGCTATTCAAAATACGCATTTGTATGAAACGTAAACAAAGTAGTTTAAACACTTAATTCCATGTGTGTTGCCTATTCACAGTTATTTCGGAGAACAGCCACTGGAATTATAGCACTCATAACATCGATGGAATACCAAGACAAAATGCAGCTGTATCAAGAACAATATTTGCCCTAATATGGCTGAGGAATGAAGGCTCTATTGTTCGAATAAAGAATATATTCGTCAGGTATCAGATGAATCATGATTAAATGGCAAATCACAATGTTATTTAAAACAGCTAAATGTGACTGATAACTGTAACGGTTTTTCTTTTAAATATACCTATTAAAAATAGTATCAGTTTTGCTTGGTCACCCTCAAATCGTAATCAACTGCAAATTATTAGTCAGTTCTATATATTTCATGATGATCTATCCTATAATGAGTTATTCGTTTTTTTGTTTTTGTTTTGTGTTGCTCTTTATGACAGCTTTTAGACAACCCCTCGGTTGGATTAAAAAATGCAAATTATAGCGTAATTAATTGGCGGTGACAAACGCCGCAACCGCGCGATGACGAAAACTGACCAAACACAGATAAAACTGTATTCAACGGGGTAATCAATCTTTATTTTTATTTCTATTTTTTTTTTCCTATGAAAATATTTGAATAATTTCTATTGAACTTGTAATAAATAACTATGAACCAATTATTATAAATTTATAATATAATCGTCACGGCATTATTGTTTATTCATATTAAATGTTTATGGCTCATTCACAGTAAATTGTAATTTATTTCAGAGATTATTTCAATTGATGTTTTTATTTTTATAATTGAATTGCAAATTATTAACGATTATGACAATTTAAGCTATAAGTTAATAACTTTGTTTACGTTAATATTATTTCCAATTTCTGCTTTAGTTGAATATTTTCAGTTGATATTTTTTTTTTTATTTTCGCTAATCATTTTTTTATTTAATGCTTGGAGGCGCGTCTTACCCATATCAACTGAGTTTCATATCTCTAATTGATTCGTATTTGGACTATGTTTTGTTTGTTGTTGTTTATTGTTGATGTTGTTGCCCGTCCATCAAGCACTTCCTATAGCAATTGTATACAATGAATGCGACGCAAAGGGTTTGGGAATTGCTTGTCATGCAGATCGCAGATCGCAGATCGCAGATGTTGGCTTGCTGAGTGTCACTGACATCAGATGGGGACACATAAGCAGATATAGACATGAATAGATATATACACATACATACATACATATTTACGTACTCATTTGTAGACAAAATGATTCGCATTTGGCATTGACAATGACTTTTGGCCGAAATGCTTAAATAAATCAAGCAGGCAAAAGCAAAAGCAAAAGCAGAAAAAAAAGTTCGCCCACAGCCAAACAATCTAAACAATTGGCTCTTTTACAATGAAAGCGAAGTGTTCTAATTTTGTAAATGGTTTCTTATAAATAAATTTGATTTTCGTAAGCACAGCCAAGGCCTTTACAATAACTTTCTCAGGAAACGAAATAAAAACGACAAAAATGCATTTAAATTGCAAAATGCTTACAGCATATTTCTATAATTAAATTCGCTCGTAATTCAAATTAATTAATTACTTTCTGTTCGAAATATGTGCGGAATTTAATGTTAATTAAATGGATGCCCAGCAAATTTATGGGCTAGATCAGACATATGCAAGAGTAGGAGATTTTCTGTAAATATCCAAAAATAATCTCCTTGTTTCTGTGCTGATAAATAACGACCTGGATTGAAAGAGCTGCTGTACTCAAATATATGTATATGCCCATTACAGGTAAAAAAAAATAAGAATGCGCGAATAAACAGTTTGTCATGCATATCAATAAAATCAGAGCAACTGCTATTTTTATGTAGACAAGGCGATTGCTATTTGTTTCACAGACATTAACATGGCAGACGGAATTCAATCCAAAAATATATGTACGTAGGCCCATGTAGGTACAACATGCACTGAGAGAAATTCAAAATAGAAAAGAATATAAAATTTATATAACTTGAGCAAATGAAGTATAAAATTCTGTTAAATACATTTAAACAAAAACGTTTAAACAAGAAACACAAATGGAAATTCCTTACATATTTTTCCCTCTCAGTTTTTCTTAGTGTACAAATGTAATGATAAATTAAAAAAAAAAAAGTAAAAGATATACAAGTATGGACAGACGGCGGCAGCGGCTGGTTCAGTTGATTTTTCAGTGGCGAGCCACAAAGCTGTCCCAGTGGCCGATATAAAGGCGTTTAGCAGTTAATGCTGTGGGCGTTTCAAAATGGGACATATGTATGTACATACGTTCCGGCAAGCATTTACATTTGTATCTCTCATTGGGCTTTTGTTTAAATTATTGTCAATATAATTAAAATATTTGTCATGCAATATAAGCAACAGAGTGAATGCCCTATATATGGAAATATGATTGAAAGCTTAATAAAAAAGCCATTATTATTAATATATGTGCAATTTTTACTGCTAATTCTTATCTTTTATTAAAAATAAATATTTAATCTAATAGCATATGCAAGCGTAGACTGTAGACTTTTCCTTTTGTTAACTCTCTTATCAGTCTACACCAAATCGATTAAACGCATTTTTATTATCACTGAAGAGTGACAAAATTTGAACAGGCTACGAAATCACCGGCTGAGTAAGTGAGTGAGCGAACGAATGTAAGAGTGAGTGGGAGAGACTTATTTAAAAGCAAACATAACACTAACACAGCAGCAATAAATGAAAAGAGCATGTTAAGAGCCGCAGACTGCTTGCTGCTGTACTTAACATAGTATCCACGATTGAGTGTCTTTTAACAGTGCATAGCATCTGTTACCTGTTTCATAAGAGAGCAGCATACTGTTAAGTACTTTGTTTGGCGTTGTGCTGTTATTAACATTTCTTTCACTGAAGCATCTAATAATTCACAAACGGTTCTGACGCTACTGAGTAGGAGCTGCACAGCTGTGCGCAATGTTATTGCGAGAGGTGAGGATTGGGTTATTCTTGCGTTTGCCATGCTTGAAGGTTCTGTTTGCCCAACCGAATATGTTACGATTTACAGAACAGCCTTGAAAACATCTGATCTCGCCAAATACATATAAATAAATATATGAGTGTTTCCTATTCGTTTCTCACTTCAGATTGCATATTCATTTTTGGCCAGCTGTCAATTGTTGCTGGGTGTTTGCATTTTAGCAATTTGTGATTAGTTTTGATTGACAGCACACCTAATTTGGGGACCGAGTACCTGTTGGGTGTTCATGCTTGTCAAGTGCCAGAGATAATTACTACTAACTACGAGCCAAAATCGTATGGGTTTTTAACCCTGTGGGCGGCTGTTGAGTGCATTTAAAACGTCAGCATCTCTCACAAAATATATATTATAGTGGATAAGTACAACCTGAGAAGTCAGTCGACTGGATCGTTCAGTCGTTCAGTCGATCGATCGGTCGGTGGGTCTGTAAAGCTGCACTGCTAATTCTCATCTAAAAATAGAGTCTTACTAATAGCTTCGCAACTTGAAAATTGTTTCCAATAAGCAAATTATGAATTATCAACAATGAACAGAGAATACAAATTAATTTATTTATATGTTTTCTTTTTCTCTACGGAGGGGATGAGCACAATAGAAAAATGCGTAAATAATCGTGTATACAAAAACGATTATGACGCCTCAGCCCACAAAAGACCATGATCTTTCGAATAGGTTTATTTTTGTGCACATTTTTATAAACATTTGATGCGAAAATATCTAAAAATTACTAAAGCGTTGCCAGCTGATACGCAAATTGCTGATATGGTATTTTCATTCAAAAACAAGAAATGTTAATACAGTAAATTGGGCTGAACTTTGAGATGACCTGTAGCAGGTCTTAGTATATAAATTAAACAGCTTAAATTAACATAATATATGTGAGACAGGTTTATTTCCACAAAGCCAACTTTAAATAGTCTTGTTTAAATTATGATACAGAGAACACAACCTTACTTAACAGGTCTAGCACATCTGCGTTTACATGTCATTTTCTTCCAGGGTATTCTAAGAACACGTGACGAGACGCTATTAAAAAATATTACAGAAAAAGACACGGAATTTCTAGACATTATCTGGCAGGTAGTACTACAAAAATACCTGAACTTATTTGTGAGTGATGATGATTCCAAAATGAAATGCTGTCAATACTTAAATTTTGTTTAATATGTTTTCTTTGGGAAAACTCATTTCTGTTTAGTTTTTCCATATATCTAAATGAGTTTTGCCACCTTCGTTGAGAAATCATCTTGAATTTGTTGTTTCTTGTGTTAGTTTCCTTAACAATGACGTCAAAAGTTTCGTGCTGTGTATATAAATATAGATTACTTACTACAGATCCTAATCGCAAAATCCAAATTGTACTTGTATCAAAAACAATGATATAACTCAGTATAAATAGATTTGTGTGTTTTTCTTAGAGGGTTTATCTTTGAGTGCAATATCAATTTGGCGAGGGGTTATCGAGGCAGCCGTGCTACCGGAAACACAAACAATGACCAAGAGCCAAAAGTCAAAATGTCAAATTCCAATAATTTGTCTGCACTCGCATACACATTCCGATGTCTCATAAATGTCAGAAATACATACATACATATAATATTTTACACATATCAAGAATATGATCATGAATGTGCGCCCCTTTGATATATGGAAGAGAAGATCGTCTGTCGCCGCATTAATTATTATTATTTATTATTATTATTATTTTAATGTCATTGATACGCGCCCAATGCCAGACGGCAACACGCAGACATACAAAAAAAAACCTGAAGAAATCGCAAACCATGCGAAATACAAATACCTAAGGAAAGGGAGGGGGCCTAAAGAAGTTGCAGACAATTGAAATTGAAATTGTAATTGAAAATGAAACGAATTGACCAGTTTTTTAACAGCTATTAAACACAAATATTCCAAAATAATATTTTATAACTCGACCACGGGCTATAAGCAGCTGTCAGCCGTTTGTTGCCGCCGCCAAATTGATACCCTGTAACTGGCTAAAAGGCTGGGTATATTAAATATAATACATTAAATAACAATAATGAGAATAATGAAGTATTTGAAATATTTGTACAATATAAATATAAGTTATAAATATATATATAAGCTATAAATTATAAGTACAAGCCAGTATTAGTATAAGAAGAAAACAATTGCTTAAATCAAGTTATTATTAATATAAGTAATGCTATGAGCCTAAGTATTATTAAGGAAAACAGCAGAATTTTCGCACTTAATAAGAACTTGTCTCTAGGGTATTTGCAAGCTCGTCAGACTTGGCTTTGAAAATGCTTCATTGTTTTTGTTGAGTGTTGTTAAATTGTCGCTGTCAAAATTAACTAGAATTTAATTCAATTGAATTTTGTGGTCACACTTCCACTTCCACTTGCGACTGTGTTCAAAAGCCAATTCGATTTCGTCATTATTTGACGTGTGGCTGATAGATGGCGAGAGGCCCTGAACATCCATTTGAGTGGGTTCTTTAGTTGCTGATGCGAATATCGCGTGCAAATGGGCTCAGCCTTGAAGACATATTGATTCCAGATACCCCACACACACGCATACACACACACACACCAGTTCTATATCACTATCGAACAAACTGTAAATCTGAGTTTCAATTGTTGACGTGCGCAATATTTTGCATACTAAAGTCCAAAAATTTCCGTGTAGTGCTGCCAAAAAAAAAAAAAAGAAAAAAGAAAACAAAGAAAGAAGAAAATTATTTAGGTGCTATAATTCCTTGGAATTGCATTCGCCGAATGAGCGTGCATTGCTCAAGGTCTGCATTCTTCTGATGTTTATACAGAAATTGACCTTGATCAATAAGGAAAAATCAAATAGTTTCTTATCGAGTCACCCGATAAAGAATCTCCCCAATAAACATGGCATATATGTGTGTGTCCATGAGATTGATTATCAACAACATTTGATATTTTAATGAGTCGAAATTAAGGTGTTAACATCTATTTAACGTACGGTTTTGTTTATTTCTTTTGCGTTCCATTTTATTGTACATCAATGTTTAGCGTAATGTCATGAAGGTAAACATTTTGCTTAGCCATAAATATATATGTATGTATATCTGCACACAATCGACGAGTTTTTAAGCTATCAGTGGGGAAACTCTGTGTTATTAAAGTGCTTTAACTGTCTAGCTAATCTGTGGCAATGTCCATTTTGATTTAGAGCACAAAGAGATCCTTAGCAAAATGCTCGACTATCAAATGCCCTAAGTTGGAGAGGTTTTTTTTGCAGATCTACACAAATATTCTGATCAGTAAAGTAAATGATAACTTATTAAACCTTAAAATAATGTTCATTCCGGTCTGATAACTCATGCAAGTGTAAAGGTTATTATGCCCGGATTATAGAACAATTAGTATTTCATATACAATTTTATATGAAATCGGAAAATATCTCATAAAGTGTGTCAAGCAGATTATACCACTTTGAAGTGCATATGAGAGACCTAGCTCAAGTCTTTGACATAGAATTTACAAGCTTTTACACACTTCTGAACAAACGTATTACTGTTCTTTAGCCACTCGACTAGGAGTTTTTGCTGATGCAATCGATATAGATATAGTTGACTAAGCCCAAAGCAGATGATTGTGTTAATCCATAGCTGGGCTAGCCAGAGGCAGAAGTACAAAACGTTCTAGGCGACTTGAAACATTTCGCAATCTTATCGCATTTGTCATCGAGACGTGTGGGAACGTCACAAAGTTGACAGCTGAATTGTTTTAAATGAAATAAAATCACGAAAGCAATGTAAAACATTATCAACGTGTTCAATCACGGTTATTGTTCGATAAGCTAGTTACATGGGTAACAATTATTGCTCTGAGCATATCCTTGAACTACATACGGGATGATAAGAAATTCGTTGGGAACTCGAAAAACATACGAGCCAATCCAAAAGGTCAAATATTACGCACAATTTGTTTAGTTTTTGTTTCTTTTTTTTTTTTTTTTTGCGTCGTCTGGCAAAAACTTAAGGTGTTTGTGTTGTTGTAGTTGTTGTTGGTATTGTCGCTTTTCGGTCAGTTCATAAATATTTTATCACATGACTTAAATAGATTGGAATGCCGCATGTCGCTGGCCACTTTACGCCGATACTAAAGCAATACATATCAATGGGCTATTGCCCATTGCATGACAGTATCGTTCAATGTGCCCAGAATTGGTAATAATAGTCAACTTGGGCACTCTATTATATATAAGTGTATATATATATAGATAGATAGCAGCTAATTGAATGCGTAATCATGTTGCCAAATGGCAATTCTTATCGCTTTATTTATGGTTTGTTGTGCTGCTCTAAATCCTGGCTTGGCCGTAAGCGTGCCAGCTGCCTGAATATGCGTTAGCCATTCATAAGCCACCCAAATGACGTATCAATTGTTTCACTCATGGAGACGACACGCTCCGGACATGTTGTCATCGACAACATCACGTTAGACAATTCATGTACTTGAAACTGAATTCAAGTTCAAGCGCTACACACACTCGAACAGACTCATTCTAGTATACCCATGACATTTTCTCATCAAATGCTGTACTAAATGATCAGATTTTCTGTTTGTGGAATTTACTGAAGTAAAGCGGACTAATCATAGAAATGTTTATTGAAAATGTTTAAGATTAACTGATGTTGATTTGTTTTGATTATTCTTTACTCTATTAATATTTTTAGTTTGATAATTTGTTTTAAAATTGTCTTTTTAATATTTTATAATTAATTTCTCTTCCTTTTGAAAATATGATATCTTATTAATTATTCCATATTATTTTCTATTAATGATATAATTACATTTAACATTTAATTAATTTGTAGGGAATTCGTTAGTTTAAAATATAATAATATACAATACAAATTTATTTATTTTAAAACCTTTTTTTTTTTTTTTTAAATATGTATTTCTTACTTTGCGCATACCAGGCGAAACATTTATCTATTAGCAATCAAGGTCAAATAGTGCAAATTTCGGAGGTTTTTTAATTTTTATTAATTACTCATTTCTTGCGAAATTACCAATGTTTGCCAATAAGTTTAGATAAGATTAAAGTGACACATATCAAATTCATTTCCGCTCTTTAGCTTTTATGCATTAACATTGTAGTCCTCCCATCCTAGCTGACCAGCATACAAAGACTTTGTTTGTGCTGTGTCCACTCTCCACTCTCTTTCTAATGGGCCAACAAAATAATGTTGTTTATTTTTATTTTGTATTTTATTTTTACTGTAGCTGTATGTGTTGTGGTCAGTCTCCGGTTTCTTTGATTCTTTTGTTTGCTTAAGTTTGCCCAAAAGCGATTTTCATAATGTGGCATTACTCAGACAGAAATCGGTCATAAAACTTAAGTTTAATGTCATGCAAATGGCGACACTGGGAATTAGCAGTGTCGACGTCTGATGGCTTTATTTCCATCTCTCTGTGAGGCTCTATAGCTCTATAGATAACTTTGTGAACCGGGACCGACGCTTTGGTTCTATCTCTTTCATTATTCAGCTTCGGCATGCAACTTGTTTTTAATTAGGCTGCCTAATGTGTCAGCTTATTATTATTATGCGGTTTCTTCGGCGATTTTGTTTATTATCATCTGCTCTGCGCCACACAGGCGTCAAAATGATACCCATTCGATTTTAACGTTGTTTACGATATATGTACATATATACACATAAATCTGGACCAGTTAATTTGCAATTCCTCTTAACGAATGAGAAAAGAGATCAAATGCGAAGTAAGTCTTTAGGAATACCATCAAGAATTTCCAGATCTCTAAATAGATTTTGCAGCGGCTGTGAAAATATTATAAAAAATAATTAAAATGCAAATTCCTGCATGGAATTTATGGGAAAAACAGAAGAGCCCAAACGATGCCAAGCGAATTGGCAGACCCAGATAGTATCACATCCACATATCATATCGAATCGTCCCAGTTTGACGCACAAATTGCGTGTGTGTGTTTCTCTTTTCTCTCTTTTCTAAGTGCACATAGAGTCATCAAATATTTCGTAATGTTTTGGCAAACAATTAGAAAGAACTCATTCAGCTCAGCTCCACATGTATGTATGTATGTATGTCTATCTCTTTTTGCACAATTTATCTATTGTATTTTGATTTGTTTGTGTAGCCTTGAACTTAAATTGGGTGCAATTAAATACGTTTGTAGGTTTGTGTGTGTGTGTATCAATTTCGTTTGATAATAAACACAAACAAGCAAAGAAGCAAGCAAACAAACATACAATCGAAAATATCTCAACTACGTACGTAAATTAACTGCGCACAAGAAAGCTCACGCCTTTGCCCCGGCCAAAGGTCTTGGCAAACAATTTAAGGAATTTTACCAAAATTCCATTTTCATGTATTACATATCGCAGGTTTGGATCTCACGGGCAATACGTGTTACTAATGGTAAATATACAAATGCAAACACACACCCACACACACCTAGAAAGTCTCTTTTTTTTTTTGCATCTTCTCTGATATTGCCATATAAAGCGATTTTTATTGTGCACCGAGAAGAGTTTACAGAACTGTCTGTGTTAAATAACAGTGGTAAACGCTCTCTCCTTTCTGGTGAGTGCACCACTCGAGTGGTCAAATAGAGCAACAGCAGAGCAATGACAGAGCTTTGGTCGCAAATGCTGCGTCTGTTAACTTAACAGTGCTCGCGCACTCTCTCACTCTCGCATGCTCTCTCTTTTTTAAGCAACCGCCTACACTTGTCAGCAAACAGTGCAAGCGCTTAACAGTAACGTAACAGCAACGATAACAAAAACAACAGCTGCAAAAGAGGCCTCGACAACAGAGTCGGCTTTGGTTTGAAGGTGCCCAATAACTTTTATTGAATTCAGTCATTGGCTGGCCGCGATCGCCTGAGGAACGTGTTTAAGTTTAACCGATTAAAATTTATTTCGGCAAAAGAACTTATTGGCTAAAGTGCAAAATTTTTAAACAAACAAACATTTATAAATTGTGCAAGTTACAAAAAGTTAGTATTTTATTTAATAAAAAGTGTGTAAACTATAAAATTGGAATGTTAAAATGATTTGTGTTGAAAAAAACAAATTTTTGCAATAAACCAAATTAATAAAATATTAAAATATTATTAATTAATTAAATTTGTGGAGTTAAATTTAAATATTTTTAAAGTGAAATGAATTTGATATGATATTCATATATGATATTAAACATGATATTCTATATGCAAATCTTGTTTAATTTAAGTTGGTTATATTAAACATATATTAACTCTTGGCCTTTGTTCTTCTAAACAATTCGCGTTATCTGCGATAATGACAAACAAAAGAAAGCGTGGCCAATTGGGCGCCTGATAAAAATTTGTTTGGCTTATATAAATTAACACATTCCAGAATTTCATCTAATTGAAATTTGCTAATTAATTAGCGAATAAAACTTTCAAATAAATTTACACATAATTATAAACGGGTTCGCATTCGAAAAAGAATTTTAAAAGAATTGGAGATGTTTGAACACACTGCATGATTCGAATATTATTTATAAATAATATATTCCATAATTGTGAATACACTTTGTGGCACTCAATAAAATTAACAAGAAAAAAAAAAAAAAAAAAAAAAACAATATTAATTTAGTCACAACAAAAAAACTGACGAAACTGGAAAAATCTATTTGCAATTTGCATTTAAATAAATAATAAACCTTTTTTATTATTACCATTTTTTTTCCTTTTGATTTGTTAATCGCTTGTTCTGAAACAAGTTTAATGCTCTGTCATAACTCTCCGGGTCCCGTGTCCGGAACCCAGCAGAAAAAAGGGGCGCTTTGTGCCTTCTTTTATTTATATTATTATTATTTTTTTTTTGGTATAACTATTTCTATTTTTTGCTGTCTTTGCGTAAATTTGGATTCGCTGTTGAGCCAAAGAAAAGGAAAAAAAAAAAAAAAATAATAAAATAATAAAAAAGAAACTTTCGGGTTTAAAATGAGTTTTTAAAGCTGACGTCATCAGAATTTGTTCAAAAAGTTTACTGTTATGTGATTGCTGGCGTTTCGGACTGTGTTTATGTTGCCAATTGCGGTTAGCCACAAGTTTTATGGCCCACTGGGTATATCAGCTCGTTTCGTTTGTTTGCAAACACTTGTTCAAAAAGTCCGATAATTTAAGCTCATTTTTATATATCAACAATTTAATCTAAGTTTAATTAGAGTCTTGAATTATCTAAAAATTTAGCAATTCAAATTCAGTTTTAATATTGCCGTCTAACTAGTTACAGGGTATTTTGCAATCACATAGCTCTGGAGCATTCCAAATTTAATTTGACAATGCATGAAGTGAATTTTTGATGAGCGTGAAATTTCAAAGGGCTGTGAATGCGTGCGCTTCTTAATTTCATTTTTACAAGCCGAACAATTTGTGATATACTAATTGATTTTGGTTGATGGCATTAACTGAAACTAGCTGAAAGCTCCAGATTTCAAATTTTATTTATTTATTTATTTATTTTTGGCTATGCAAATGTTGAAAATTAGGAAGCTATTGGGGAAACCAGTTTTGGGGCTAGCTACTTAGCTGTTTGGGCTCTATTTAGGCATGCATAATTGGTATGCGGCGCGACTTAATTAGACTTTGATGTTCATATTTATCGCTGCATGGGGTGTATGCGTAATACGCGAATTTCAGAAGCTTTCTAAAACCAAAACAAAAAGCTGATAAGCGCTCGGACTGCTAATTTGTTGACAAATTGCAGTTATCTTATCTAATCGCAGCATCAGAGATTCGCGAGTGATGAGCTCATTCCGATTTAATATTTCTTTGCCCAACTTATCTCCTTAACCCAATTACATTTTTTTGCAGCTGAACGCGCCTAGCTGCAATTTGACAAGTCTTCGCCATGGCTGTTAAGTGCGTCCCATTGGCGCTGTCACTCCTCCTGCTGGTCCTGGGCCTAGCTGATGCCTTCGATCACACACTGAAACTGGACTTTCCGGGTCCGTATTGCGCACGACAGAACACATGCTGCAAGGATCGGCGCGACGGCTGCTCGATGCCCATATCCAGTGAGTACATTTTCCTATATTTTATATCAAATATTTCCTTCTTTTCCCAACTAACTGCTAACCATTATGAATTTCCCTTCACACAGCCACACTGTGCTACTGTGATGAGTTCTGTGATCGCGATGACTCTGGCGATTGCTGTCCGGACTATCGCTCCTTCTGCTTCAATGAACCGGATCCGGTGCTCAGCTGCCTGCACAACGGCGTCTACTTCCACAAGTACAACAACACGTGGGACAACTGCAATGAGTGCCGTTGTCTAGACGGCGGTCGGGTGCAGTGCGACACGGATCTGTGTCTGACGGACGACGAGCTTATCAACAGTGTCAACTCGATCCATCAGCTGGGGTGGTCGGCACGCAAATACGACGAATGGTGGAGCCACAAGTACAGCGAGGGTCTGCGCCTGCGTCTGGGCACCAAGGAGCCCACTTATCGTGTCAAGGCAATGACACGCCTCTCCAATCCGTCCTCGGGCCTGCCACGCAAATTCAATTCCGTCGAGAAGTGGTCCAGCTACATTTCAGAGGTGCCCGATCAGGGCTGGTGCGGTTCATCCTGGGTGCTGTCCACCACTTCGGTGGCCTCCGATCGCTTTGCCATTCAAAGCCAGGGCAAGGAGGTGGTCCAGCTGTCGCCCCAAAACATACTCTCCTGCACACGCCGGCAGCAGGGCTGCGAGGGCGGCCATCTCGATGCCGCCTGGCGCTATCTGCACAAGAAGGGCGTTGTCGACGAGACCTGCTATCCATACACACAGCGCAGGGACAGCTGCAAGATACGCCACAACAGCCGCTCGCTGAAGGCCAACGGATGCCGGCCGGCGTACGGCGTCAATCGGGACAGCTTCTACACAGTGGGCCCGGCTTACAGTCTGAAGGGCGAGACAGACATCATGGCAGAGATCTACCATTCGGGACCCGTGCAGGCCACCATGCGCGTCTACAGAGACTTTTTCTCCTATTCGGGCGGCGTCTACCGTCAGACGGCCGCCAATCGCGGTGCACCGACCGGCTTCCACTCGGTGAAAATTGTCGGCTGGGGCGAGGAGCACGATGGCGTCAAGTACTGGGTAAGCTGAGGGCATTGCAGATATCGTATTACGGCATACTCATTTACTTCTTTTCTCTATTTACTCTCCAGATCGCGGCCAACTCGTGGGGTCCTTGGTGGGGCGAGCATGGCTACTTCCGCATATTGCGCGGCTCCAATGAGTGCGGCATCGAGGAGTACGTGCTGGCCTCGTGGCCCAACGTGTACAACTACTACAACGCGAAGGCGGCGGTGTAAATGGAGCCGAGCCAAGTCGAGTTGAAATGTTCTCGAAATCTCGAGCTAAAACGCAGTGACGAACAATTTATCTCATGTTTCAAAATTTTCCATTTGCTACAACACTGAAAGTGAATTAGGCGCTTCTCTAATTGTAAATTTATGCTAGAACTTAGGTACTAAAATGATTAGCTTTAAGTCGCGCTGAGTCGACGCCACTTTGATAACTGCCCCCAAAGTCCAGCTCCAGATCCGGCACCCACACCTCACCCCCCCGAACGAAATAGTAACTCTTGAATTTGTTAATTTAGCTAACCCATAGCGACTAATCTATGGAACTCGACGTAACAGAAAAACTGCCACATTAACCATCATCCTGCCCTGCCCCACACTCTGACACCTAATACTGCCACAACGAGTAGCAAGCGAGTAGGTCGCTTGGCCCATCAATCAGGTTCTCTTTTTGTTCTTAGCAAGTGATCAACGCAACGTGAGAGTATGAGAGACGCAAAGAAAGGTATTCGAAGGAACGAGTAGGACCGAGTCGAGGGTTTGTGTACGAGTATGTCGAATATTTGCATACTTATCCACTCATGTATTGTAAATGAAAGCTAAGTTAAACTGATATATAAACCGATCGCACCTGTTCGGCTTTAAATTGTATATGTATGTATATTTTTAATAAAGAAATTGTATTTCATGTTCACGCTATGTTTCCTTTACCCCATTCTCATGCAAATAATATTCAACTGTTTTTTTTTGTTGACATTTGACTATTAATTTGCTAAAAACAATTTGATCTTAACTTTATTTATGCACAATCAAAAATCTGTCAAATTGCATATAATCAATAATAATTAATGAATAATTTATAATGGTATATAATTTTTTCTGCAGCTCTTCCTTTGTTTAACAATATTTCACATCTTTCTTTTCGTTTTGTTTTGTTCTGCTTTTCTACTTTTTTCTTTTTTGCAAGGGGTTAAATAATAGATATAATATAAAATACAATTCTTTTTGGGGGATAATTACTTGTAATTATGAACTAAATACACGATAATGATAATAAAGGAGAAAAATCATCGAGAATGTTGACATTTTGCACTTACACGTATATATAATCGAAAATCAAACTTTTAAGCACATCTCTTTTCTTGTTTTTTTGATTTTTTGGATAGTCTCGCACTATCCTAAACATTCTACAATTTATCATGGAATTTTGTTTCTTGTAGAAAACACAGTTTATACCATTGTTTTGATCGCTTTTCAAGGTTCTGTATTATTCTGTTTATCCAGCCTTTCAAAGAGGGGGTTTAACTATTTGCTGACTGATAAGCAGCATTACAAAAATAGGCGTGATCGAGGGGCGTTGTTTGCTGTGTTTAAGTGGGTCGCAAATGAAGGAGGATTTCGTCTTTAATTGAGTGTGATGCCAGCAAACGAGACTTCCAGTGCAGCGTCATTTGACTCCATGCGACTGCGCAAATGTGCCAGCGTATTCTTGTAATGGCTCTCGATCTGCTTGGTTTCCTCGCTGGGTTCCAGATTAGGCAGCTCTTCGTTTACCTTAGCAATGAGCTGTAAAATGCGATGGGAGTATGAAAATCTACACGAGAGTGAATATAAGAGTATAAGGCTTACCTGATTCAGCATGGCTACTGTGATGAGAGAATTGCCGCGCTCAAAGTAGAATAGATAATGATTCAACAGCTCCACATACAGCTGCACTTGCACTCCCGTATCCAGACAATGTGAAGCGATGCGTGCGCCCTTCTTTAGACAATCCAGCGTACGTTTCTCATCCCGCATTTCCTCACCATTTTGCCTGCAACGATTGCATATTAGATTGCGATTTGGATTTAAATTCTACTCATTACTCACTTGCCGCTCCAGAAGAGCGCCGCACAAGCCACCACACCCCGACACTGATCCGGTTTCTTCAGCAGTTTGGACGCGGCCAGCGCGCAATTGGTGCGCAGCGGCTCTGCGTTCTCCTCGCCAAAGCAGGACATTTGCTCAAACGTGGACATGATGAGCGTTATGGCCGCCAGTTGCGCCTTCGAATCGGATATCTCATCTTCGTACAGCGAAAAGGCCTGCGTCATGAACTCGTATGCCACAGTCTCGTGATTTGTGTACCGAATCTCGCCAATAACCAAGGCACCTTGCAGGTACAGGCGCAGTGCCAGGTCTGGCAAATCCGCTTTGGCCAATGCACTGATTGTGCTGTGACAGTACTGCACAATCTTCTGGCATTTCTTGTCCCAGTTCTCATCCTGTTCAGCAATTGCTTTGTATTTAAACGCCAGTTGGTAGGCGGCAAATACAAGTGGAGGGAGGACATGCTTCAGTCGCTGGCCTCCGCCCTGGCCCAAATGTTTGCGGGCTATTTGCAGCATTTTGTATTGCATATCCGGCTCATCAGATTTCAAGAGATGTATAAACCTATAAAAACGAACGATTATTCACGAAATCCAGCTGAACTCGCCACATCAACTTACCGTGCAACAACGCCCTGTTCCTCCGCAAACTCTTCGGCATCGGCACTATTATTGGCAGCTGTTGTGTTCGTCTCGTCGTCCTTGATCAGCGGGGTTATGATCGTTAATATGCTATCTGCCTGATCGGCTGTGGGCACCAGCGTCTCATTCTCCAATATGTTCATAACTAAATATAAAGCCAACGATTTGCGTGAAGTGTAATCAAACTTTTCCAACAGGGGACAAAAGTTTTGCAATTGTATTATGGTCAGCGCGTTGTTGTAGAAGTCAATGCAGATGCGCAGCAGACGAGACAGTTCCTGATTTACAGACAACAGGTGCGAAATGCTGCAAGGTAAGTAAGTAAATGCAATTAACATTGATTCATGAATAGAGCCGCAATACTCACTTGTTCATGTTCATGCGATCGAGTATTTTTGTGGTTGTGCCTAGCACTTTGTCCACATAGTCAACCCGATCGGCATACACTTTCTGGGCTAAGCTGAGTAAGGCCACTTGTAGCGATATTGTGTCCTCTAGCGGCATGTCCGTGCGCGTTTGCACAATGTTTGCCACCTGCACGCTGAACACCTCAAACAGCTCCACTTCGGCGGGTATGATGGCATCGATGGCATTACCACTCGACTGCAATACAATTTGATTAATATATTTCTCAATTTAAGTGTTAGTTGAGCTTCCTTACTTTGCCACTGCGTTGATTATAGGCTGCCAGTCGTTCGATGAGCGATATTATGATATTCTTAACATTCACGCCTGTCTCCAGCTGGGCGCAGGACTTTAGGAACGGATCGAGTGTCTGCAAGTGAAACTCGTCGGGAAATACTTGGATAATGCACTCCATTAGATACTCTTGCGCAATGGCATCTCGACAGCTGACCACCTGCTCCAGTATGCCCGGCAGTATCAGACGCCTGTACGTCTCCAGTGTGGCAGACTCCAGCTGCGAGAGACGCACCAAGTTTGTGCCAACCAGTATTTTCAGCTCTTCGCGTTCTTTTTCTCTGCGGGTTTTCTCGCTTGAATGACCCTGATGCTGCATGCGCACCCACAATTTATTCATCTCTGCGAAATTCGTCAGCACAAAGTCGATGGCATCATACACGTTGCCCTCGTGCTCATTCTCTGCTACCAGAACGTCGGGCAGTATGTTGCGGGTGCACTGCAGCAGATAGTTGCGTAAGAAGAGACCGCGCAGCGGATGCTGCACACCTCGACACATCTCCACCAGATCCTTCAGAATACTGCGCTTTAACGTCGAATCGTTCTTTATATACACAATGCCCACTGTGATGAGCAGATAGAGACGCGGCACTATCGTGTGCGAGTACTGAACCAGTTCATAAAGATCCGTCTCCTTGTTGTTCTTCTCGCTTAGATACAGCTCCAAGTGGCACAGTTCATTCGTGATGGACATATCTATGCACAAATATTTATTAAATGATTGTATGCAATGCCTAATCTTATAGCTTATATGCATTTCATATACTTACACAATTCGTAGTAGCTCTTCGGTGACAGCACCGAAGTGCGCAGCTCGCTTAGCATTGTGCTGGCACATTTCAGCGCGTCCAGCATGCGCTCCTTGTCCAGAAAGTGATTCATTTGGAATGCCTGTTTACGCGCCGCACCTGCCGCCTCGGCGAGTAGCTTCTCCTGGTCGTCCAAACCATTCGGCATCGTCTGAAACGAAACATAGCATACAGTGTCCGGCAATGTGGGCCAACGATCCGATGAACGCGAATACATGTGAGAGGATGAGTAATTGCAGCAGCGACAATTCGAGAGAATGAGAGTTGAGAATTACAAACACAGAAAGCACAAAACACAAAATACAGAGCCGAGTGTGATGAGATAAGCGTCGACAGCTCGTTCGGCTGCTGCTGGATTGAGCGAAAGATGATAACATAAAACAAGAGCTGGAATTGCTTTTGCCCAGACTCCAACCAATTGCTGACTGCGATCCCCGCCCAGGGCGTGCATTCAGTACAAAAGCGAACAAATAGTAGTAAAATATTAGTGCAAATAGAAGTAGTAGAGTGGTGTGAGGGGGGAGAGGAGTGTTGGATAAGCATTGCCTCTGCGTGGCGTATTTACCCTGGTTTGGCCACCAGTGGGCGCTTGGCCGCCGTACGTGGAAGAGTTCCAGGGATACATGCTGGATGATCGGGGTGCTGTGCTTTTGGTGGTGGTGTTGGTATATGGTTATGTGGATTCCAGTATTGCTTGCGGCTGCGGTTGCAAGTGGCAAATCGCACTATTTTTTGCCGCTAGCAAAGTGGGCGGGCGAGGGCGCAGTCAGCGTTTTAGCGTTCGTAGTTTGTCTTTCTTTTCTTGTAGCTACTTGGGTACTTGCACAGCGCTGAAATGTCTGTTTCCGGCTTCTGGCGACTACGTTCAGATTGAGGGCGCACTTACCATTAAAGCAGCGTTAAGTGGGCGGAGCAAGGATGAGAAATTATCTTAAATTAAAGTAATTTTTTCAATAGTTTTGTACTCAATGTGACCACAGGCGGCAACCGCCGAAATCCACAATGCATAAAATACCAACGAAATAAAAATACCATAATGTGCTGTTATGCACCTTGGTCACACAATCTGATGAACTCAGTTCGAAATGCATGATATGCGTATATTTATAGCCGAGTTATATTGGATTAAGAATTGTAATTTTTGGATGCGAAGCATTCAGTTTTTCGCTTGTCTTTTTTCGCGCAGCTCCTTGCAGAGAGCATCTTCACCAGATGGCTCGGAGCCCTGTTGCTTATTCGCAGCGGCCTTTTCAGCCAGCTCCTTCTCCATCCTGGCGACACCTTCGCGGACAACTTTATCAATATCATCAAGTAATCCGGAAGCGCCGAAGCGGAAACGTTGCGGTGTCAACCAGCGAGTGCCCAGTGTTTCCTTAACGAGTGTCATCCAGGCGATGGCGTCTCGCACTGTGCGCACTCCCCCAGCTGGCTTAAGGCCAACTATTTGGCAAGTGCGTCGCTTGAACTCCTGTATGGCAAAAATCATCACCAAGCCAACGGGCAGAGTCGCGTTCACCATCTCCTTGCCTGTGGATGTCTTAATGAAGTCCGCACCTGCCATCATGCAAACCATGGCTGCCTTGTACACCTGAAAAACAGAGCAATCCAATAAGAGATTCAGCTAAAGATCTCTCACTCACATTCTCCATGGTACCCAGTTCGCCAATGGCCAAGATGGTCTTGAGCAGCGCATGGTCACCGCAGGCGCTGCGCATAAGCACCACCTCGTTGTAGAGCGCCTTCCAGTCACCCAACAGTGCCAGCTGCCGATTGATGACAATGTCAATTTCCGTGGCACCCGCTAGAATGGCATGGCTTATTTCCTGCAAGCGCGTCTGCAGTCCATACTGGCCGGTGGGAAAACCACTGGCCACTGCGGCAATCGCAACTCTATCCAACTGTTTGAACTGTTCAACCGTTGAATATGCGTCCTGCACACGTGCTGGGTACACACAAACAGCGGCACAGTGGATGTCCAGCAGAAGGGTGCGCTCAAAGAATTTGTCGAAAAACTGCGGCTCAAAGGGATAACAGGCACGCACGCACATCCGACGCACATTCGCTTTCGTATCATCTCCAGCCAGTGTGGTCAAGTCGGTCAGCATGAGCGCTCTAAGAGCCCACGCGATTTCATTTGTGCCCGTAACTATGCACTGGCTTGATAGGGTCATTGCAATCTCCTCCACCTGGCGTAACGATATGTTTACAGTTAAAAACGTGGGATCTGAAAGATTTGCATGAAAGCTGAAAGGCATATACGTGAATATAAATAAGACATGTCTTACCAAATGGCAGCGTTTTGTTTACAATCAAATTTTTGGCCTCCATGTTCAAAGTGGGACGGAAAATTATATTTATACGAAAGACTCCCAATTTAAGTTGGGCAGAAACTGCACTCAAAGCCTTTACTAGGCCTTCTTATATATGTATGGTAAGTATAAGTATATTATGTAAAGTATAAGGATTATGCTTTAAGTGTAACTAATTAACAATTTTAAGCAGAAAAGCCAGCATGTGTTTTTGAATTTGACGTAATAGTTAAAGCAAGGAAAATTTGATCAAAAATCTCTTCCTCTGTGTTAAATAAGAAACGAGCTTGGCTGTTAGTCAATTGTTTAAAAAACACGCCCATTTCTAGTACTAGACTGACAATGACTTGCATTTTATGAATGAATAGATAACAACTAATCAATTTTGTTCTCACTCTAGAAATAATAACACAGACAGTAGCCATTCATTTGTGACGGCCAACAGTAAAATGTGTTCATTTAATTGTCCTAATTAAACTAATAATATATTGCATTGAATTTGGATCGGGTAACGTTAAGCTGATATATCAACGATGCTTCGACCACTGCTCCCAGTATTCCTTCTTCTGCATCTCGTAAAGTCGTGACACGGTGCGCTCAAAGGCAAACATTTCCTCTTCTCCTGTAAATACGCTCGACTGCCATGGGAGGAAACAATAAATTAGAATTTACTTACAAATATTTAAACAATTTTAAGGCCTTACCGAATTCTCGTTCAGTTTCAAGTCGTCCATCAGCGAACGGTCCGCATCAGTTATTTTGGTTTTTCCAGAGACTTGAAATAAGCTGTCCAGCGGCTCATCCGCTGAGATGACAACGCGAACTCGATTGTCGTACAGAGTATCAATAAGCGTAATGAATCTCCTCATTTGGGATCTCACGTTAAGATTTAGCTGCGGCACATCGTGTATGAGCACTGTATGAAAGAATTGTGCTATCTGGACGTAGTCGTTGCCACCTAATGGCTGCAAAATACAAAGATTAACAATAGTCTCTCATTATCAAATCGAAGAGATTACTCACGCGATCGCAGAGCTCGACGAAGCTGCTGTTCAATACCTGGCCACACGTGCGTTGAAAGGTCAGTTCGCGTCCAAAATGTGTGATTGTGCGGGGCCTGATTATGTCATTCTCCTCAGAGCACAGAATCTTGAACATGCGATTCATCATTCCAGCAGCGTCTGTCTTGCCTTTCACGAAGTAGTTCGTGTCACCTGATTGGGCAACACGCCGATAATCGATCGAGTCTAGATTCGCTGTCTGGCAGCGTCTCTGCAGCAGACCGATGAACGGTACAAAGTTTACGCGCTGCAATCCGTTCTTGTACAGGTCCTCTGGATGCCGATTGCTTGTGGCCACGACGACAATGCCATGTCTAAAAAGGTGCGTGAATAGTCGCTTAAGTATCATCGCGTCCGCAATGTCTGTCACCTGGAATTCGTCGAAGCAAATGAGCCACGACTCGTTTGCTATTATATCAGCAACAGGTTTGGTTGGATCGAAGGGGGCTGGTCTCTCCGAATTGAAGGCACGATCCACTGGACCCTGTCGTTCCTTTGCTTCGTGTATGAGGGCGTGAACCTTGCTCATAAAAGCGGTGAAGTGAACCCGACGCTTTTGGCGGACCTGTTCGAAAGGGGAATGTGAATTAGATTAAGTATTTAATTAATATAAAATATATGTATTCACGTATCAAATGTTGAGACTAAAATATTTTAAAATAAAGAATGGAAAAAAACCGAAGATTTGGTAGACTTAAACAAATTTAGCTCAAATATGTATATTTATTTGCACTGGCTCGTGTTAATTTTTCTTGGAACTTTTATATTATGTCACAATGATATCGCAGTTAAAACAAAGTCTTCGGTTTCTTTCAGCGTCGTTTTTTTTTTATACACACATCTGTAAAGGAGTCGTAAAAAATATCCATTAACGTGGTCTTGCCCACACCCACACTACCGTAGATGTATAGACCCTGGGGGGCGTGGCTGCCCGCATTCATATCGTCGTCGGCATCGCTGCCATCACTGGAACCACCGCCAAACACAGATGATAAGAATCCACCGCCTGATCCACCGCCCCCCTGTGTGGATGGTCGATATCCCTGGAGTCTATGGTAGAGGTCGTCCAGCGTCTGCATTGTTTGTTGCTGCCTGCTATCGCTCCTCAGTTGACCAGACGACACTCGTTTCTGGTACTCGGCCATTGGGCTCAGGTGGCGGCATTGAAAGATTACACATGCTTGCTCAAATTGGAGCAACAATTTTGACTGGGAGCGCAGAGCAGTGCGCGCCACTGAGCCCACTTTATAAATTAACATAATGTGGCCAAAATATTAAATCACGCGGTTTTGGTGGGCAGATTGATGGAATTTCTCACGTCAGCTTAACATATTACATAAACAATTTTGGCGATATCCGCGTTGCCGAAACGTTGACCGCGAATTTCGTACGTTGGCGTTGGCCGTGAATTTTCACAACTGGCCAAATCACAACTGACATTCTAACAAAATGCCACAGCTGTTGAGTTTGCCATTCACCGTTGACAGATTGAACATGAACAGCTGTTCGCCAATTCAATCAGAAACCGACTCCAGTTCATTTTTGAGCTTCTCAAATGAACTTGCGCAAAATTTGAACTTGGTATTGAGGCTCGCCAAGAATATACACCATTAATAATTTAAAGTTCAAAGTTTACACATTTATTATACATTTATTACACACAAAATTTTGTAATAGTAAATGGAATATATTCGACGTTCTTTAACTTTCTACTGGGCTCATCTCATGGCAACTATTTATATTAATTTATGGCTGACTTTGCATTTCTACATAGCTTTTTACATTCAATTTTTTCACCAGCTAGGATCTGGGTACAACGGCTCGAATTGGTTTTAGTTTAATAATTCTGCTGATTTTCATGCAGGAGCAAAAAAATAAAATACATCTAAATATTTTTTTTACTAATAAATTCATACATTTATATAATTTATTAGGATTCAGTTTTTCCTTTGCTTTGCTATTAAAGTGAATTGGGCATTGCCAAATATATATGTATATATATATATATATTTTTTTTTTTTCATCATATTATTTTAAATTCCATTGTGCTGCATTAGTTTTGATATACAATACATGTTAGTTCACATCAATAATTAAAAAGCGCAACTTCTTTTGTCAACATATTAAAATTGTTGTTACTTAAATTGTGACTCTGATAATTTGAAAAAAATTGTTACACTGAATCTTTCAAAATCTGATACAGACATATGAACTACATACTGCTGTTCTCAAAGATTCAGTTTACTTAATAAATGTATTTTTTTTTATTTATATACTTTAACTTTTGATATAAGTGTTAATTTGATGTAAATCTAATGTTAAACACTCGAATTCCCCGCAAGAGGAGAAAACAATTTTGTTTGGATTTTTTTTTGTGGTAGCTCTAGTTCAATTTCGAATGGTCCCGACTTATGTAAGAAACCTATAATAACATCCATTTTGTTTGCATGCGTCAAAAAAATAAGCAAAAATTACTTAAAAACTATGGAGTGCAAATTGAATTTGAATAGTATAACATTTTAATGAATTATTAACTATATTTTGTGTTTTTTTTTTTTTTTTTAATTTTGGTTTTCGCTTTGAATATTGAATAATCGAATTGAACAACATGAATATTAGTACGATTAAAAAATGCCATCGAATTAGCATTATTCAAGTAATATATTTGTGTATATAATTTAATTTAATTAATTATAAACTCCGTTTGGCCTACAATGGCCAAACACGCGCTAAAAATCAGTACAATTGATTCACATCTCATCTTGGGATTATATAATTAAATTCTTAAAAAAATTCCAAAAAATTATTGCTTTTGATTTGCATATATATTTTACAATTCGAATTATATAATTTAATATTTAATTAACTGGTCAAGCTCGGTAAACTAATTTGATTCTCGTTTAGTTAGGAAAGAAAATCGAAAGGGAAGAAAAACACATTGAAACAGAAATAAATTAAAAGTATATATTTTATATTTGTTGAATATGTACATAAAGTTCGACACATAAATCATATAATTAAAGTGACTAGCATAAAAGTAGAGTAATTGTAAATGATACATACATATATACAGAGATAATACAGCTATGTTTTACGAGTCTATTTGTAGCTTGTACATTACGAAACTTAGGCGATAAAGTTGAGGGAGCTTTTCTATTTATTGTATATAGTATTTGTATATGTAAATAATCCTTTGGATTTCGTATGCACCGAATTTTGAGAAACCAAATGGCTAATTGGGTATATAGTAATAATAATTATAATTTTAATCATAATAACGAAATTGCCCCCTCGACCCCAGCTAGTCGCTGGCCATGCTCAGTCGTTGTGTTTATGTAGCGGCGGAGGAGGAGACGTTTAGAGCACGTGCAGATTTTCGCAGCTCTTCGACTTGGAATCTCGCGTCCAGACGCGTCCGAGCAGTCCCTTGACCTTGAGGCTAGTAGATGTACGTGAACCGCGATATTTACGTGGGCTACACAACAAATGAGGTGAAAAAGTTGGCATTGTAATTAGCTGTCAGGCATTTGGGTGTTCAAAGCAACTCACCTACTGTGTGCGCTGCCAGGCGGCGTGCCAGAGCCATCGCCCAGTGGACCACCAAGCGGGCCCAGCGGCGTATTGGCATTGAGGCAGCCCGAGCTGAGCGGTGAGCATGCACGACGCTTGGACTTGCGAATGGAACGCTTGCGAAACAGATCCCTATAAATAAAATAAAATTTAGTTTTTTTTTTTTATTGCAATTCAAAGATTTGCACGCCACTCAAATACCAACCTGGATTTTTCGGGATTTTCGAGCTTGAGGCGTATCTGCGACAGCAGACCCACCAGCAGCTCATCCACATTGTGATTGATGCCCACCGATGTCTCAATGAATTTGCAATCATAGGCGGTGGCCATGGCCTTGCCCTCTGCAATAAACAAAGATGGTAAATATTTTTTAGTGCTTAGCTGAATCTCAGTTATGCGGCAAGTTAATCAAATCAAATTGCGTCGCTTAGTTAAACTCTTGGGCGGGTAATAAAAAGCAAAACTTGGACACTTAATACCTAAACACGTTGCCCATTAACCTCAGCCTCTCTGCTAACAGTGACGGCCCTCAATCTCCCCCGATCTCCCCCTCTCTCACTCTCACTGTGCTCCCTCTGGCCAGGGATGCTGTCAGCTCTATAGATTTCGTCACGTTTGCTGCGCCTGCTGTCGTTAAAGTCTTTAGCCTACGAGTACAATAAGTAGCTATGCGTATGTTTTTGCAGGCCCGTTTTTATGGCAACCACACACACACACACACACCACATATATATGGGGTTTTATTAACGATGTGCGAAAAAAGTTGGCGTCATTTTATTAGATTTTGATAGGATGTTCTCATCGCCTCGCCGACTCTGCAGCTTTTCTTAAATGCCATCAGCTTATTACGGTGCTTTTATTAAACACCCAGCTGGCTGTTGTGCTGCGAGCCTTAAAGATTTATTTTGCAAAAATATTTGCCACCCCTTTTGCATCGGCGCTGGCTGAAGAAAGGGCAGCCCAGTCCAGCACGGGCGCTTAATTAAAAGCAAACACAAATCATAAACAATGAGAACTACTTGGCAGCCAAATGGCAAATGCCATGAATTTCAAATATTTCCAAGTGCAGCTCAGCTGCTCATATATATATAAAGTACGACCCCAGATATCATTTAAGCATTAGCTCATTTCCTGTGCACTTTAATTGCTTTTTTATTTGATTTTCTTTTCTTTTTGCATTTATTAATTTCTTTGAGGTTTGCTCATGTTTTCGGTAATCCTGTTCTCCCTCACACCAAATGCTATAAATATTTTGTGAAATTTCTGCAAAAACATCATCCCCTAAGCATCCCTCTTTATATTGACAACAATAGAAATGGGCTTATTAAGGCATAAGCCTCAGGAATGAAATGTAATCAATTTTGTGCTTAAACAATTTTCCCAGCTACATAAGTAGTATAAAAGCGCGTCCATTTGCTGCTCCTCGCAGACGCCGTCCGTCCTATGACCTAAATTTGCTTCTCGCTACATTTTTCTGCGTTGCTTATTTTGTCAACACGGCCGACACTTTCATAAGCGGCCATTAGAAACAAATGTAATTTGTGAAAATATTGAATTTCCTAGATGAAAGCCATGCCTAGTGGATTGCTGACTAACGGTGAATAAATCTCCTGACCGTTTAAATTGATATTAAGGTCGATGGCGATACTTAAATACCCTAGGGAAAACTGAGCTAATAATAATTCAAATGGTTGTTGGCTTTAATATGCTAAATTCGCTGCAATCTGTTAATTAACAGAATGCAAATGTTATATTACATTCTTTTTTGTCACTCCAAATGTTTATTTTAACACTCTTCGTGAGAGATGTTAATAGCAGTGAGAATGTCACTGTTAAAAGACACTTTCACTCAATCGTGTGAGAGTGTCTTATGTTAACAGCAGCTCAACGAGTGAGAATGTCACTGTTAAAAGACACACTATCACTCAATCGTGTGAGAATGCCTTATGTTAACAGCAGCTCAACGAGTGAGAATTTCACTGTTAAACTCAATCGTGTGAGAATGTCTTATGTTAACAGCAGCTCATTTAACTGTATGCTGTTAAGTAACATTAAATGCATTACGTTAACTTTTTCTAAGCTCAAGCTCAATATTTTTTAGGCTGTCTTGATTTCAGTAGTCAAGCAAACCTTTGCCAAGGACTTTAGAAATGTTCAAATATTATAGGGTGCTTAAATAGTTGTGCTTGAGTAAACATAAAAAGCAATGAGCGCCCAGTTGAGTGACCTTCACTTGCTTTACATTTCACGATAGCCTCTATACATTTAAATACAATATATATGCGTACATGGTGTGGGTGTGTGTGTGGGTGTGTAGGTGTATGCTTCGTTGGGCGAACCGCCAATCAACTTCCGCTTGATCAACTTTCATTGAAAAACCAAAATTAAAGCGACTGCAGCTGTCTGTGGACGCTTTTATGGTGTCCTTTGCAGACATCCAACGACATCCAACAATAGCAATAACAACACACACAGACACACACACACATGCACACACCGATTCACCTTGTTGGTGTATGTGTATCTATTTTTAAGCGAAAATATCCAATCGAGCACATTTTGAAGTGCTAATGAAAGGCAAAAGTGGAAATCGTTTAGTCAGCTGCATTGAATCTAGTTTATTTACCTTCGGATGTAACGAGTCGACTCCTGGCGAGGTCCGCTTTGTTCGAGACAAGAATAACGGCTTTTTGTGCGATGTTTTGATTGGTCCATAACACCTGAAGCACCTGCTCGGCAATGTTGAAGCTGCTGCGGTCCGCGGCGGAGTAGATGACGCAATAGCCATGTGGATCATAGTTGGTCAAGCATTCATCCGGCTGTGAAAGCAAAGGACACAAATTTGACATTGAGTGAGGTTCAAGAGATGCCTGAGCTGTTTGAATGGGTGATGTGTCTGTGTGTCTGTGTGTGTGTTGCTTGTATATGTTAATGGTATTATGAAATGTCACAGATAAAGTATCTGTAAGGTTGAAAGGCTACGAATTGACCTTAGTTCGAATGGCATCGCCACATAAAAGTCTGAGTACTTACGGTCATTTCAGTGTATCCATGATCTATAAATATTAGCTCGGACTCCTCGCCGCTGAGTAATACTGATACGGCTTTCTCGCCAGATTCGTCATCTGTTCGTTTGGAAAAAAACAAGATTTGATTAGAAACGAAATTTCGAAACTTGTCGATTATAATTTATATACAATATAGTATAGAATAAGAATAATCATAAGAATAACTAAAAGCAAGATAAAGCTACAAAGAAAGAGGTGCAAAGAACGTGATAATCATTCAGATAGAGGTAGTTCCATTTACTAATATACATATATATATTTACAATTGACGGATTGGTGGCTTGTGGGTTGGTTCTTTGTGTTATTTATCTTTCGTTTTTGGTGGCATTTGTCATGCAATTCATAATTTGCATTCTTAAAGGAAGGGTGGCGGGAGGCTGTTGGCAGCTCTAACATGATGTATGAGGACAAATACATAAAGCTTGATGCAATAAAACGTACTTTATTGAGGATGTTTTCAAATATTTGATTGATATATGCTCGCGTATGGAAAGTTCGCTGAGCGCCCAGAGGTATGCAATGAAATATGAATGGCTGTGTGCTTGACTGTGCGTGAGTGTGTGTGCGTGAGTGTTTTTGATTTTACCAGGCATATTGCATACATATATGTAAATTGATTGTTTTTAGAGCCTATTGAGCGCCCACTACTGCAAATTGATGATATATGTATCTGATATATCTGATACATCCTGACCCTTCATCCTGCACTTTTCCATTTTCCATTTTCAATTTACAATTTACAATTTATGGCAGTCTGTAAATTACAACTGTAATTGAGTATTATTTTCTCGTTTTTTTTTCTTCTTCTTCTGTTTTTACATTTATTCATTGCATTCACTGATTACCCAGCTGAAATTTCATGATATTTTAAAGTCGCCTTTGGTCATTTGAACAGTTGAGCAGGCAGTTTAATTAAAGCCGTGATAAATTAATTATTTGCATAAAGTATTTATAGATTAACTACTTTCAGTTCACAATATATCACTTGCTCAAACTCAATCGACATAATGACATTTACACATATTTGTATTGGGGTTTCATTAATATTAAGCCGGCCCATTTGCAGGGGATTAGTTTGTGGCAGGAGGATGAGGAGGAGGAGCGGAAGGAGTTTGGAGCCCAGCAGTACACAAAGCTGTATTTATTGAAGGTAATCATATTTTGCTCTGCTTGGGTTTGTTTTTTTTTTTTTTTTGGATGGGAAGGGAGCGGGTTGTGTGTGTGAGTAAACTACAAAGGACTTAAGCCGTTGGCCTAAGCGGCAGGGCGTGTAGTACGTGGTCGTGTGTCCAGTGTGTTAAGATTAGATAAAATTAAGAGCTAGTTAGAGTAAGTTAATTGGAATTCAATTGGAAACGCAACGCAAATGCAGCTCAAACGTTAAACAAGTGATAAAAATTAAAAGATTCTTGTATGTTTTTTTTTAAGTGTTTTGTTTGATAAAGTTTTTGGAAAGCGTTTAGTATAGATTAAATATGGAATTGGAATAAATATTATTATATATCGTATAATTAATTTGAATAGATTTTTTTTTGTAGGTTTGGTTGTTGTTGTTGCTATTACCGTCGGCGGCTTTTTCAATATGTATGCGTATATCACAGTTGCCTAGATCTGAATTAAGTTTCGTTTCGTTTTTGTTTGGATTTTTTTTTTTTTTATATAATTGTTGTTGTTGTTATGTTGAATGAAACATTAGATTGTCATATATGGTTACAAATGGTCGAAAGACGAGAGAGAACAGAAAAATATCAATCATTTTATATTGTTGTGTGTTTGTTTGGTGTTAGAATATTAAAAATGAGATTTTACATTAGTTTTATGTTTTGCTGTTTATTTTTTTTCGGTGCAACAATAATTTTGCTAGAAAATTGGAGTAGAATTTCTTTATCATATATATTTTTTAAACTATTCAAATTCCTCACTCCAAATTTCCGCATATTAAAAAGCATTTTTCCGCGCTGTACATCTGCACGAATTTTTCTCGTTTTATTTTCATTTGTTCACGAATTTGTGTGCAATTTTTCCCAAATACGCGCTGTAAAAATTTTCCAGCACCATTCGTTTGTTTCGATTTGCCAATTTATGCGATCAAATCTCAGTGGCCATATGTACAAGGCGGGTCGTAAAAAGTCAACCGACATAAAGCGAGAAATGAAAATAATGATAAATATAAATATATATGCATTTGTGATATGGTCGTAAATTGTTGTAGTCAAGGGCAAAGCACAGAACGACACACAAAAATTCAACAGATAAACAAAAACAAACTCAAAAAACCAGAAAAAAAGCCACGCAAATGAGACTAAAAAAAAAACAACAACATAGAGAAAATCAAAATGATTTGTGAAGGCAAATGCCAAGGCAACCAAAGGCAAACCAAAGGGGATACATCGCAACTAGACAGACTCACATTCAAGGGTCAAGGGTTGAGGACCAGACTGACACTAACACAGGGAGCACACACAGATAGACAAACACAAGCACACACACACACACACACACGCACACACGCACACAATGACAGAAAGCATTAAAACCTAAACCTAAACACTTAGACGAAGTTTTAGCAGCATTCAAGTGGTTTGTCTCGGGCTGGCCAATGGCTGGCCGTGCAACAATTATGGTAACGGACAGTGGCTGGGATTGGGATTTGGAATGGAGGCTACTCACCGATGCTTGTGTCATATGCATGCAAATACTCCGAGGTCATGAACTGTGAGACTAGCGAACTTTTGCCCACGGCCGGACCGCCAAGCATCAGAACTCTGCAAACAGAAATGGGATTAGTTTGAGCTGAGCCGAGCTGAGTGGCAAACGCTGTTGGTGTGCACGTGGCGGATTTACCTGTAGGGTCCGTTGCCCGGATTGGAGGTGCTGCTCTCCCGACTGGAGGCCAGCGAGGTGCGTGCCGATGTCGAAGTGGGCGCCGGCAGTTGCTGTTGACCCTGCTGCAGCTGCAGCAGTTGCTGTTGTTGCTGCTGCTGTTGGGCGGTCAAGTGCTCTGTGCTGGAGTTGGAGCTGGCAACGCTGTTGTTGGAGCGACTGCGTCGGCTCTTCAGCGAGTCGCCGCGATTCACCACGCCCTTGCCCGTAATGGAAAAGTGACGCAGTCTGTAGTACTCCTCCTCGACGCCAGTGTTGGGCATGGAGGCGACCCTAAAGAAAATAAAATGTTTACTCATCCATTTGGCCATTTGGCTGGGTGTGGGCGCAGCTCACTTACCGAGATCTCTGCTGGGGCAGACATAGCTGATTTGGGCGGCCCGAGGCGCGACTGCCCGGCATCTTCACCGACTGCGAGCGGCTGTGATGTGGTGAGCCATAGCTGCAATTGTCAAAAAATAAAAAAAAATTGTATCGAATTAATAACACTTTTCAACTGGCTAAAAGCGTGCCTGAAATTCCATTTGCTGCAATTGACAGCAGCCAAAATGGAGCGTTAAGCGTTAATTGAATTGCCAACACACACACATTCAAACACACACACATTCACGCACACAAAGATTCGTTTTGTGTGCTGGCTTGGCCTTGCAGCTGTAGCTGGCATTTGCACGCATGTTTGTTAACTTGGCTTGCACTATAACTGTTTCGGCAGCTCTCCGTGTCAGAGTTCACTTGACCACACTTGACTCGCACAAGTTAGGCTAAGCGGGCCAAATGTCCATGTTAAGTGCACAAATTTCAATTGAATTTAATAAACAAATATAAATATAGCCGAACTATAAATAAAAATTAATTTAAATTTAAACTAAAAATCAAATTCGTTTGGAATTTAAACTAAATTCGAACTGAGTTAAATTTAAATATAATTTGAATTTTATTTTATATTTTTCTATTATTTTTATTTACTTTAAAATGCTTTCAAGCTTGTCTAAGCTGGCAGGATTTAAAGGCTTAGTGCGCACTTGGCTTGGATTTCAAGTAATGTTCATTCTTTTTATATTTCTATTAGAGTCATGATGCAGAGCTCAAGTAGCGACTATAAACTGAGCATATAAAACTTGAACTAAAACATAAACTGGGGCATATTCTAGCCTTAGCTGCCAGGCTTTTGGTTTTTATAGCCATTCGCCGATGATATCAACAGGTAAAAATGTTTTCTCTGGCTAAGCGTCGTATACGTAATATGTGCATTTCGAATTTCGAGTTTATGACCTTCTCAAATTGGAAATAAATGAATTTGGAATCAGTTGTAGGTCATCAAGGCCGTCCTCAATCAGCAATTTGATAGCCTTTCGTATTGCTTCTCGCTTGATGGCGATTTTAGCTTTTGCATTCGGAGAGACTTACCGCATTTCAAAGTCGCGCAGCTCCTCAATGGTTAGCGTATTGGTTACATCCAGCAGCTGGCGCATGTTCTCATCTCGTTTGTGTTGCTGTTGTTGTTGCTGCTGCTGCTGCTGTTGCTGGGAGTAGCCATGCCCCTGCACCTGGTGATGGTGATGCTGGTGCTGGTGCTGATGCTGATGCTGATGCTGGTGTAGCTGTGCGCCGTGCGGCGGATGTGCTAGCTGCTGTGAGTGCCTCTTACGTGCATTCAGCTCTTTGCCTTGCTCCACACTGATAAAGTCCCCTTCATTTTTGATGAGCAGCGTCTCGACCGTGTTGTCCATGCTGAGCGAGGGCTGTGGATGGAGGTAGGCAAAAGTAGGATTTGATTTAAGCGGATTGTTATAATTCAATGGGACACCCTTATTTACGTGAGTGCTGCGCTCGCCTCAATTAGCACTGAAGGCTCTTCTTTTTTTTTTTTTTTGTGTTTCCCTACTGCAAGCTGAAAACTTTTCTCAATACTTGGCTTGAACATTTTGCATGGAATTTCTATTCAGACCTTCGTCCGTTTTTCGAGTGGCTCAAGGCTCTGCTCCACTTAGCCCTGGAGTGGCTCTGTCCAAGCTATACAGTTGCGCAAAATAACTTTGCGCCTTATCTACACCTTGAAGTGTGGCGAATGCAACTAACTGCCTGGCGGCATCGCGTGCTGCCTGAGTTGGCAATAAAAGTGGGAAGAAGGCTAAGCATTTTGCCATTTGGTGTCGAGGCTAAAGACTTTTACTACAACTTCAGCTAGAGCCAAGTAAACAGGGTCATTAGCAGACCAATAAATTCAAATCAACTGATATTCTAATGAGACCTAGTTGCCACTACAGTTGCTCATAAAGGTCTAGCAAGTCATAAACAATAGGTGCAAACATTTCCAGACAGTTGCATAAGGAAATGCTAGATATCATACGTCTGATTCCGATTTTTGCAAGGTTTTGCCAAGCCTTTACTAATCGCATTTGTCTGGTTTTATAAGCTATATCTCTTTAGCTTTAGCTGCGGCTAGCTCGTAAATAAACGCGATCAGACAAGAGCAAAAAAAAAAACGCATTAATTTCAACAAATTGAAAATTTTTCAACAAATTTACGCAAGCAACAAAAGTTTTGCTATAAATTACAGCCTGGCTAAGGCCTTCAACTGTAAAGACGAAGTACCTTTTAGAGAGAGAAAGAGAGGGGGAGAAAGGGACACACACACACACACCTGTACAGGTAAACATATTGCATACTTAAGTATTTATGCGGCAAATGTTAATGTTGTTTATTTTATTGGCTCGCCTGACAAAGGCAGCTCTTTTTTTTCGCTTGCCTAATTAATAACACATATGCATGTGTGTAGAAGTGTGCGTGTGTGCGTGTTACACCTTTGCTTAGTTGCCACGCGACTTGCCACTTGCTTGCCCACCTCCTCCCCTATCTCTTCTCATAGCATATTTCTGCAAGTGGACGCAAGTAAAACTTTTTTTTGGACTGGCTTACTCAGGGGACCAATTTGCGGCAGATATTGCCCGCTGAGCGCCCAGTGCTTGATTAAGACATTCAAACTTTATGATGACAACGTGGCGTATGCGCATTGCATGCCTGCGACATGTGTGGCAAGAGCGAGCTAGATGCTAATTAAAATATTACGCAGCGCTGATAATTAAAACGAGCTGAGCACTCGACTATAAGTTTTATTTATTTCTTTCGCTGCCGCCACATATTTTCGGCTAACCTCCCGTTGTGCAGCGAGCAACGAGCAAAGCGAATTCATGCCGGCAGCCACGTAGCTGGAATGTCTTCAATAAAAAAATGAGTGTATTTCGGGCTATGTGAATATGTTGAACTTGAGGAAAAGCGACTCACTAAAGAACTTTCTTTGAAATACATTTCATTTTAATTTAATGTATATTCTCAAGTCTTTTCGTTATTGTTGAATATTTTCTATATAGATTTACATTTTTTACTCATGAATTCTGTTTTATTCATTTTAAGTAAAATTAAATTGGTTACCGAATTTGTTAAGCAATGTTTGTATAAAAGTTTTTCATAAAAGGGCTGCCAAGAATTAGTCCCAAACCAAGTTCCCGAATTTATTTGTAAATATTTCGCTCAATTTGTCAAGCTAGCGAATTTATTATGTAGGACATAAAATTCATATTTCCTAAGAAAACACATAACCATATGAATATATTAAGCTGTATATTTTGAGGAAAAATATAATTTAAAGTTTACTTTGATGCTCAGTTATGTGAATAAAAATGTATAAAAAAGACTTGCATTTAATTTGTTGAAAATTCTGTTGAAACTTCGTTAGTTGTTAGAAATGGGATTAAACATTTTCACAATCGACTCAAAATATTGCATAAGAGACTTATAAAGAGCATTTCTTAGTACAGTCAACCCGACGGCAGCTACTTTGCTCAGCAGAGTGTGTTTTCCATCAATTGCCAATGGGCCATTAGCCGCCACCGAAGAGTGTGTGAGAAACATGTATAGCGGTTTTTAAATAGACAGATTAAAGGAGATTTTAACCAAAAAATAATGAACTAATAAAAAACATTGCGAATAAAATGGCATTAGCGATCGATTAGCTGCAGTCACGCGGGCCAACGGGGCGTATGAATTTTGTTGTTTACTCTAGCGGAGCTCTAGCGAAACGATTTGATTGTTTGTTTACACAGTTTTCGCTGCAATTCAGCAATCAGTATGCAGTTTTTGACAGAAATGCAGTATACATTTCGAAATTAATGCAAATGTCATAAGTAGTAAACGCAAGATTGGCCAAATCGTTGCTAAGGCCCGAGAAATATGCCGAATATGTGTGCATATAAATTGCCAACTTGAATTGTTGGCGTCTGCGAGAGCTCAGTTCACACCTTTAACGGCAGCGAGCCGCCATGGCCACGCCTTATTGTTTATTTTTTGCATGCATTTAAAAATAAATTCAATTTGCTGTTGAATGTGTATAAAAATAAGCATGGTCCATGTCAGCCAAGACGCTTGCTATTCATTCTAATGCCGTTTCACTCTCTCTCTCGCTCTCACTCTCTCTCTCTCGCTCTCTTTTCAGTTTTCTATCTATCGGCTATAAAATTTGATGCTAGCATACAATGAAACTACAATAAAGATTGCATTTGCTTGAGTTCAGTCAAAGGGAGAGAGAAGGGGGAGAGAGAGAGTGAGAGGGAACTATTTGATCTCTTAACAGCTGCCGTTGGCTATTGCCCAAATTGTGGAAAACTTTCTGCTGCAATCATTAAGCTGAATCGATTTCTTATACGTTTTAGTCGTGTGGAAATACTAAAAAATAATTTGATTTGATTTTGGCCAAGCCAAAACAAACTCAGTTCAGAATTGGCCAATTTACGCAGCTAATTCTGAATTATAGCTGCCAAGTGATTTGCAGCTTCTTGTTTTAATAACTGGCTAAAGTATTTCATTGCCATGATGCGGCTATTGATAGATTAACTTTGTTATTGGCCAGGTATTTTTGGGTACTTTCTGTTAATAATTAACTAAATTGTTATTGGCTCTTTTCCCAATATTTTCCCATAACTTGCCTCTACTCTCTGTGCCAGTTCCCCACATAATTTGATTATTAATAATTTTGTTTTGTTTGGCTTTGTTGCAATTCACTTGGCCGCCAGCCAGCCGCCTGATGCAAGTCTGGTGCAAAGTCTGTGAGAAGTTTTTCGGTCTATAAAAGGTAAGCGCCTTGCCCGTCCTGGTTCGTCCGTAATTTAATTGAACTCATCAATATATATTTCTCGTTGCGCCCCTCGCACATCCAGTCGATGCAGCTGAACTATTCGTGTTTGGCTCAACATTTCCGTGTGCCGTCGCTATTTTCAGCGGCTGAAAACAATGGAGTGCATTGCCTATAGAGACAAGAGTATCTTGTATCTTGTATCTTGCATCTTGCATCTATATGCATGCATGTGTATGCGTTTCTGTTTATTTATAGCCCTAGTTTATTTATGGAACTGCAGAAAAAACTGTTGCAAATTGCAGCTGCGGCGCTCTTCAAATGGGGTCAATGGATTCCGAAGATTCAGAGTCGCAGCAGGAACACGCGACTGCAGTTGCTGGCCGGGCGGGGCACTTGGCCAGGGTAGCGCATTTATCAGTTAATTAATGACACTTACAAGACACTTGGAACTCGGCTAACATACTGCCCCAAAAAAAAGCAACCCCAACAAAGGTGCTCGGCCCACAAAGTGATTCGAGTAAAACTCTGATGAACTAGATGATACCCCGTGTCCATAAACAGAATATACTGCATATACATTTCATTCATAAAGACGTCAGAGTTTTCCATTTTTTTTTACATATATATCTCTCTTAAGTTGTCTACATAAACAAATTTACGCAGAATAATAAAAATGATTTTTCTCTTTTTGCTTTAATCAGAATTTCTTCAGCAAATCTTGGCTATAATTAATGTGGATTATATATAATCTTTGCTTGTATACATATTGTTTATTTCTGCTGTGCAATTTTTCTTTTCACTTCAATTTCAAAGTTCAATGTGTATTGCATCTAAACTTTATTATTATTTCGGCTAGATAGACGTCAGAGTTTATCAGAGTTTCTTAAGTACTCTACATGAATATTTTTTTGTCTTTTTGCCTTAATCGGATTTTTTTATTACTCATATATATCACGTAAATATCTCGTCTTTTAACTTCAATGCAAATGTGCTATTATGCTAAGCCCTGTATCCACCTCTAACAACTCCTCCTACAGTCTCTTATCTACCTTGCCACACTGTTGAGCACTTATCACAGCTCTGGGTGTAACAGCATGCGAATGTGTGCAATTAGGGATGAATAATTCACATGTATTCAGCTAGCAAATTAAATGCCAGCTGTTTGCCGCCAACTGGCGTTAAAAGAATTGCCAACATTAAGTATACGCAGCGTCTAACGAGCCAAGTAAACTAAGTGGCAGGCTGTGAACTTTTGTCTGTTGCTTTGATTTGCCTTTGCTGTTGCTTTTTTTTTTTTTGTTTCTTGTCTGGGACTATAATTAGCGGTAGTTCGTGAACGGCCTTGACAAATGTGCCAAAAACACAAGAGCAGCAGCATGAAAATGAAACGTAAACAAAAACTGTGGTCAATAACCGCTTTGGATGTGGCTAAAACATAGTATGTTGCCATTTGGCAATATTAATTGTTAGCTATTATATAATTATATTTGAACCCGTTTGCCCAAAAACTTGACCGTTAAATTGTTCAATTGACCTTTATGAGAATTCGCTTTTGATATCTAATATCTGAGTAATGAACCCGAGTGGAAATTTCCCTCGCTTTCCATTTGGCCGTTTGCAAATAATTGAGCAACGACCCGAGTGCTTGAATTTAAATAAAAGCCCCATCAAATATGCAATTAAATGAGAGAACGCAGCGTTGTCCCTCTCTCTATCTCACTCTCTCTCTCTCTCTCTCTTTCTGTCTCTCTGGAGATCTAACACACTTTAAACTGTGCAGCCATTAGGCGAGTCACCTTGCCAGCTGAAGGACGCACTCAACGTGTGGAGTGAGTGGGCGGGGGGTGGTAAGAGCTTTCTCGAATTGAGTTGCGAAATGCATGCATGCACGTTGCTGGCGACTTAGCCTTCCTTAAACGTTACCTGTTTGCGACACCAAGGCCTAAAAACAAATGCATTTGCATGTTAACACTCTGGGCAATCCCCTTTCCACTCAGCCCCATTTGCTTCAATGCAAAATCAATAAACTAACAAAACAATAACAACAACAACAACAACAGGTGGAGCTGAGCAAAATTGTTGTTTGCCTGTTTTTGATATATCCAACATGTGTTTTTTTGCAGCAAAGAGAGTGGGAGAGAGAGAACAGATAACTGCAGGAAACTTGGCACAAAAGTGTATGTGTGTGTGTGTGTGTGTGTGTCTGCATTTCAGTTTTAGTTGATGTTGCCTCGTTTGCTAATGACTCGCTTTTGACCAGGCCAACAATAACTTGCCTCTTTGAGCTTTAAGCTGATATACGATATGGAAATAATAATACGTAATATTTTTTTAAGAACTTCCCTTTTCTCTCTCAGCCATCGAGGCACACACAAAGTTTATTAGCTCTTCAAGAGCTCCGCTCACCCTTTGTTTCCCATGCGCCCAAGAGACTTTTATATAGCAAATTCTGCGAAATGGCCATGTCGAATACTCTGTATTTATGTGAAATAATTGCGTTGTTTTGGAAATTTTCTTATGAACGCGCTGCATATTGAGGAAATTGTATCTTTCCTTTTTATGAGCCCAACAATAGATAGCCGGATGACTGTGAATCGCATAATAGAGTATAAAGGGGCGCATCACATATATAGACGTACTCAAAGTCATGTTTGTTTTTGTTTTGTTGGGTTTTTGTCTATAATCGTAAGTAATTTTCCGTCAATTTTTCCCCTGCTTATGTTTATGCATATATATACATATACTTGATGTCTATAAGCTCTTATTTCATACATGTTATTTTTTATCCCTGGGGGGTGCGAAACGAACTACTCATTGCGCCCCACAATGAAATCGTAAAAATATAATAAATCAAAAGCAGCTGTGAGTAGGGAAGTGGACAGCTTGGACAACTTGGACAACACGGACAATAATGTTTTCGAGTGGGTCTCGGCCTGGGCATGGATTACACATGCTTTATGCTTTTATTTTGAATGTAAATAAATATAAATGTGTAAAATACTTGTATGTAGTATTTATATAGGAGCAGCGAGCAACCTGTGCGCCTTGGCATAATTCCATTTCCATTTTCATTTTCAGTTTCATTTGTTGCTCTTGCCTGTAGTTTATTTTGACAGCTGTCATCGTCCGGCATGATATGAGGTTTATTGTTGTACGTATGTATTAACAAATAGTACAACACTGCAACAATTCAATTAAATGTGATATATGATATTTACAAGCCCATGCAAACAGACTTAAAAGCATTTTCAAGACCATAAATCAGTGGGGCAACTTTTCTCGGAACTTGAGATGGGAAATGCACTTATGAATATATTAAAGTATTATAAACAATTTGAAAGGATTTAACTTCGAAATGTTGAGAAATTTGAAAAAATATTGAAGAAGAGTTTGTGCTCTTAAAAAAGGGTTTATATTTAGAGTATAAAAAATACTTTCATTGATTTTTAAATATTAAAGATTAATTTGATGTATATTTTTAAAAATATTATATTAAAAAAAATATTATAAGAAATATATTTGGAATATATTGAAGGACAGTTTGAAAAAAAAAAAACATTTAATTATATAAACTAAATTATTATAAAAAAAAAATGCAGAAGAGCTTGATATATATTTAAAAAAAAAATAAAAATGAGTAGCCTTTATATTCATAAAGACCTCAAATTTCATATGAAACTAAAAATTAGGGATTATCTCAATGAAAATCCCGAAATTTAATTAGGTTTTTACTCAGCCCAAAGTGGGGTAAATAGAAAACCCTAATATCAGCATGTTAGTATTTATTATTATGTTTATGCTCTAGTAGATTAGGTTATGCATCTGGCATTGCCCCCAAATGAACAACTAATTAAATTTGGCAAATGACCTCGACTTCAGCGACATGGCCAATTGATTACGAACTTCCCACTCTGCCCGCTTTGGCGACGTCATATAATAAATAAATCAGCAAATCGGTATCGAAATATTGATATAGCGGCGTCATAAACGGACCCACACTCATTCATTGCCAAGCAATGAACTGTTCGGTTCGGTTCGTATCTTATCTGATGTTGATGCACTGCATCAGTCATGGTCGGAATCAATAAAACTTTGGAATACTACACCTACCTCCTTGTAGCGCTTCGACAGGCTGCGGCAGATGCGCTTGTAGAAGGGCGCCATTTCGATTGTTGTTGCTTTTACTTTGTTGTTGTTTTTATGGATTTCCAAATTTGGAAACGATGTGAAAATGTTTATTGAACTCTTTGATAAAATTTGTGAATTCGTTATTTGGTCGCTTGACTTGAATGGAAATAAAACACACGGTTTATAGTTTACATTGCGCGCAACCTTTGAAAAGTTGTTCGCGGCACAAGAAATACACGCACTTAATCGATGAAAAACACTAAACGTTTTCTATTTGATTGTTTCCTCTCGATTTTCCAGTTAAGCGAAAAATTTGTTTCTGTTTTCACGCAGTATTTTTATTTTATTGGATGCTGTGCCAAGTATATGCGATGCTCTCTAGCGGATCGTAAACACATGAATGAGTCGATCCGTCGAGGCGCGAGGCTTTTTATGAGCTGCCACAAGGCACAGAGGGAGATAGAGAGTGAGAGAGAGAGACACTGTGGGAGATAGGCGAGAGATAAAGAGACAGAGAGACAGAGAGCAGACGCGCGCGCAGCCTGAAGCGGAAATGAGGCACAAAGAGAGCCAGACAAACAGACATCATAGATATAAAGCTATATATACATACATATACATATATATTATATATAGAGCAGGCGAGATAGTGAGTGAGTGGGCAGAGGCAGGGGGCTGGATCTACTTACTTGTTGGACAACGATTGTGGCACGCGGCTGCTTGCAGACAGCGGCCGCCTCCAAGGGATTGGCTGTCACATTGATGGCGCCCGCACCCGAACCCGGCAGCAAGTCCTCCAGTGCCTGCAGCTGCACCTGCGACTGCGTCTTCGACTTGGACTTGCTCTTGAAGGAGCGCTTGCGTGTGGTGTCCGTGGGACTGAGGGACGCGGATGCCAGGGACTCGCTGCCGGGGCTGTGCATGTGCAGCACCTGCAGATTGAGCGTGGAGTTGGAGCCGTGCTTGGGCGGAATCTGCTCGAATTTGCTGGCAATGTCATCGAACTTGTTCAGCTCGGCGTAGGAGTGATCGCTGGGCGAGGAGGAGCTCTTGGCCTGCGGATAGAAGGCGTCCGATTGTGGCACATATTGCTGATTCTCTCGTATGGTTGTGTGTATCACGGAATCGGGTCGGATGCGCTTCGAATTCTTCCGAGAGGGTGGCCTCTCCCGCTCCCGCTCATGGTTGAGCTGCTGCTGCTGCTCCTGCTGAGTGAGCCGCGAGTACTGCTGGAAGATGTCCGCGCTCAGCTTGCGCTCATAAACCGAGCAATTCTCGGCTTCATCCGAGTCGCTGCTCGTGCTGGCCGTCGCCGAGCTGGGCGCAAAGCACTCCCGCTGGATGCGCTCATAGTCGAGCGCCTCCCGATCAAAGGGAAACATGGTGCCGGCAGCGGCTGCATCCCGCAGACAGCGCTCGCTGCTGCCGCTGGACGAGCTGGAGGAATACTTGCGCTGCTGCGCAGCTGCCTGCGAGGAGGGCGACAGTTGCTGCTGGGGCGACGACTGCTGCTGGGATTGACGTTGCTTCTGGTTTTGGCTGCTGCCGAAGAAGTTGCCGTCCTTCATGGTGGGCGGCGCCGAGTTGATCTTGGCTATGGCGCCCGTGGACACGGAGGGCGTGGTGCGTTTGCGCTCCCGCTTCGGACTGGTGCGATTGCTGGATGAGGGCGAAACGCTGGGCGAGATGCGATTGCGTGTGCTGCTGCTGCCGCCGCCATTGGCGTTCGCATTGGCATTGGCATTGCCAGCCATTGAATCGCGCTCCCTGGCGCGCAATTTCTTGTTGCGATTAACCGCTGCGCGCTCCTCGTGCGCATCAGCCGCCTCAGCGGTGGCTGCACCACCCGCGTAGTAGGAGTTGCTAGCTCGGCGCGCCTGCTGGGCGTCCTCCTTGAATGTGAAGTGACTGCGCGCCTTTTCGCTGGTGCGCGCTGACTTGGGTGATTGCGGCGGATCGAAGGTGAAGTGCTCACGCCCACGCGTGGGCGGTGGCGCCGTGCTGGGCTGACGGGACGACAGCAGCAGGGGTGTTGTCGATGACGGCTCTCCTGTCAATATGGACAAGCAGGACTCCTGGCTCTGGCGTGAGAGGCATGTGGCATGTGGCATGTGCATGTATGCAAATGAGTAAATGGAATACGAAAGAAACCAACAACAGCAACAACAACAACAGGAGTCGTTGGTGTACTCACCTCGGTACTGTCCTGGAGATTCATGTCGGGTCGCGGGGGATAGCGAGAGCAGCTCGTTAGTTCCAATTCAGTGGCGGCCGCCTCATGCTCCGAATCGATTTGGATGGCCGTCAGCAGGGGCTCTTCCAGTGAGCTGAACAACGGCTCGCTGGGACCGGAATTGTCGCCTGCGGACAAAGGGACAGGCCAAATGTAAGCCATTGTGATTAGTTGATTAATTAACATGCTGCTCAATCAATCAATCAATCAGTCAGTCTGTCAGTTAGTCAATCAATCAATAATCGCCGCAACCACCTACCCAGGTCCAGAGAATCGCAAGTCTCCGAGGTGTCGGTGTGCGTCACATTCGTGATGAGCGTGCAGGCGGAGTCTGTGGACGTGTTGATGGTCGTGTCCGGTATGGAGGCCGACGAAGTGCCCATGACAACCAGCTGTGCAAGAGAAGAGAGATGGCAGATACATAGCTGTGATTCAGGAATTCTCTCAACTATCCCATTCTTAATTCAACTTACCTTCGGCACTCCAGAGACGCCCATGGCGTGCATAGCCGTCGCACCGCTCACCGAGTTGTGGTAAGCGCTGGAGACGGTGTTCATGGGCATGCTGTTCAGTGGTGTGGAGGAGGTGGATGAGTTGATCTTGTTCTTGATGCTGCGCCCGCTCTTGAAGTACAGTCGACGCAGAGCCGTTGCCGTTGAGGAGCCCGATGTGCTGAAGCCGTCGTTGTCCGAGCCGCTCGAATTGCTGCCGCCCGAGAGAGCGGCCATGCCGTTCAGCTGGGCAGCGGCACGCACCGCTGTGGGTGTCGACGGCTTCGACGTGCTCGAGGACGTTGCTGTTGCAGTGCTCGCTGTGGGCATTGGTGCAGTTGTGGGCGTGGTTCGGTTAGCAGGACGCGCTGTAGTTCGGTTGTTGGTGCGCGGCGAGGCATTGGCATTGGCATTGGAGCTGGAACTGGAACTGGACGTGGATTGCTTGGCAGCTGTGGCTGTTGCTGTGGCCTTCTCGCCGGACTGTTGGCCCAGCGCCAGAGCCATCATTGCCGCGGATCGAGTGCTCATATAGCAGCTGGGCAGCGGCTTGGCTTGGTTGTTGTTGTGACTGATGCTGCTGCTGTTGCTGGCGATGCTCTTTGTGGCCGTATCGTTGCCCGGTGTTCCATGTGAGAGGGATATTGTCATGGCTGGCTCAATGAGAAGAAAAGTAAAAGGCTTGAGTTGAGGCTACAGGAAAAATAAATGATAGCAGGAGTAATGCACTATGCTGAAAATGCCATGTAAATTCTTAACTTAATCACGTTAACATGAATACTTAACATAATTATGTGCATACTTGGCTTTATATCAAAGTCTTAAGAATTCAACTTTAATTCTTTGCTTAGATTATTACAGGCGTGGCAGACTCCACAAAGTAAATATATTTTTGATCAGGGTGACGAGTTGAGTCGATTTAGTACTATCCCTCTGTCCATTTCTTCTAAGTATTCCCTTTACGTAATTACTCTACGTATTTCCTATACGTATTTCCTTTACGTAATTCCTATACGTCTTTAATGCTTATAATTCACACACTCTACTTCACTTGCTGATCCACACCAGGCTTGGACGACTGAAGACTGACTGAAGAAATGCTGCAGCTGCTGCCCTTTATATACGTAGGGCCACTTTTACTCAAGCACTGTCTCTCCCAAATGTTGAGCCCGACGGCAGCTAGAGCTCGTTGCAGTCGAGCTTCAAGTGAGCAATGGGAACGCTCTCTGCTGCTGTGAGCAGTCTAGCTTCGTTTTACGTATATAAAAATACCAAATGAGAACTGCTGCATACACATAGACAATTTTGATGATCTTCTGCGCTTCTTCTCTCCTTGCTCTTACTTTTACTCAAGTACTGTATGCGTGCGTGCCTATGTGTGTCTATGTATGTGTGTGTGTGTCATTATTGAAATATCAGTTCTTCGATGGGTTCAGGGGATTTCCTAGTCGAGCAGTCTCGACTAGAGCTTTCTTACTTGTTATTCATTAAAGCTGTGAGCTATAAAGCTTATGCTTTAGCTCAATTAGCTTACAATGTTTTACAGTTGCCTTTTTAAGACTTTAGGCCAATGTCATTCAGTTGATGCGTTTAATGAAACTGTTTAGTTTCGCAAAGTTTAATTGCATTGTCTGATTATATGAGAATCGAGCTGTGAAAATCGCATGCTCTAAATCAACAAATAAAATCGATAAATTGTAGCGTGACACGCACCGTAATCCCCCTAGTCAGGGGTATAGGAATACACACACACACACACACACTTATAGACCAAATGACTCATACATATTATTGGTAAGGTAGGGTTGCGGATGGAAGTGCTTTGGTTTCTGGGTACTTTACCGTTACGCTCGCGGAAACACCGCCCCGCCGTACTCAACCTGTGCACTTTGGCACGTAAACAGCTTTCAGATTTCGAGGAAAACAAAACAGAACAACAAAATAAAAACATTGAGCAGAGCAGCACACGGTGAAAAAGATAATATCGTATAATCAAATTCCACAAATAATTGAGTGGAAGACTCGTCTAACGAATGTCTGCGTATATTGAATGGCTATGGATATGCTGCTCTTGTTGTTGTTTACCTTTGCCTGCTCAATGGCAAAATAGCTGAATACATCAGTGTATGCAGCTATGTGTGTGTGTATGTGTGTGTGTTATCATTTTTGGCATACAGCACGCCCCTTTTCGGTTGTCCGCCCACACCGGAAAAGGAGTCAAAAGACTTTGACCCAAAAAGAAATCGCAACATGTCGAATCTTTTCATATGTCGCGCCCCGTTGGGAAAAGGCATTACAAGCCAGCTGCCAGCTGCTCATGCAGCTTTATTTACACAAAATGTCACTGAAAGTGTGTCAAGCGTTGGGCGAGGGGCGAGGAGTATGCCAAAACATGTGCGTGTGCGGGACTGGAGCATGCGAGTAAAGTCAATAATGAAAATCTGTCGGAAAAATTGAGTTTACTTAAAGGCTAAAGGCAGCTGCTTACCTTGACCACGACTCCTGGAGGTTGGTGAGGCGGCCGTTTTATTTCTGGTCGTCGTCGTCGGTGCAGCTGTTATAGGTGTTGTGGGCGTGGCATCGGGTGTTGGACTGCTGTCGCGAAAGATGGGCGAGCCAGGCACATAGCGTTCAGGCTGCAAATACAATTCAGGTAGCATAACATACCAATATCAATCTATGATCATATCAGCAATGCAGAGATAATAGATATATTAAAGACAGTTCTCTTATCGGCAGGTGCCAGCTATAATAAGAGATAAGATATATGTACATATATATAATAACGATCCATTCATTACTCTAAAAAGGTAAACAGAAGTGCCAGAACCATTTGTCGCCCGGTCGCTGTCAGCTTCAGTCGTACTTCAGGCACAGAGCCGGAATCATTATCAGCTGTCATTGGCGCAAAGCGATTGAAGTGAAGACAACTTGAGATGCCAAAAGTCGCCCTCTTGCTGGCATTTTGTGTCATTTGCCTGTCTCCCTGTGTCGCCAACGGTTCGTATACGTATTTGATATCATAGCAAATATTTATAAGTACGTACATACATACATATGTAGATGAATACGCGCATTCATGCATCTTTTTTAGAATATTCAATTTCCACTTAAGTTAATTAGCTGTTTTTTTATTTCGAAACTTGTCTACTAAGTATTCAAAATTCATGACAGCTACGGAAGAACAGGTAAATTCGAAATTTCTACGTTTTTCTTTATATTTGCTCTCTCTCTTTCTATTTCTCTTGGCACGTTTTCTGGCTGAGACCTCAGCGCAATTCTAAGAACTTTGCTCTGCTTTACGTATTTCAAATATATTATGATTGAATATACACATGTGTGTGAGTGTGTGTGTGTGTATGCAGTTGCGTCTACTTGCCATAAACATCTTTATACACATACATATAATAACCCATCTCTAGTTCAGCTGTCGACGCCACTCTCCAGTGACCGCATTTAATTTATTGATTGCTACACAAAAGATGATAAACATAATTTCTCAAAGATCACCACTGTATAATACAATATTTTTAGCGCTCGCCTAACCGTGTGGCCAAAGCACCTGCAAGTTTTTACAAATCAGAATTGAGACATATTGAGATGGAAAATTTTGAATCCAATTCGGGTTGAGATGTTGCAATAAGAATGTATTTAATTTTTAATTTATTAAATACATATTTTTAAAATTTTGTAACTGTTGAGTCTCTGCCATTAAAAAAGAGTATTTTAACAACATAATTGTAATAGAGCAAACCTTTTTAAAATTAGAAAATGTGAATAGATTTTTGTTGCATGTGGAACTAATATTAACTACTAACAAAACCAACTACAAGCTTTGAGTTTGCAGCCCTGGTTTCATTATTTACGCTTGGTAAAGAACTACATATATGAAAATGTTAGTGCATCACAACTCACATTTATCATTATTTCCCCATGCTGATATGTCATATTTGTCAAACATTGTTTAACCATTGCAATTATTTGCCCATGAGTTCGATTGGCGATGACTAACTTCGTTTGTGAATCGTAATAATTTTGATTGGTTATCTATTGCAAATACTATGCATACCTCTGCAGCTATGAAACTAATTGTTTTTCTCAAATGATTCATGGCCTTGGCCCACTGTGCGGCGAGTTAATTTCTATCGTATTCGGGCGCTAGAATTTCGCACGAATGAATGATGAGTGTTTAACTGACTGATTCGTGAATACGGAGAACTGAAGCGTGCCCAGTGCCAATTGAGTTGGTCTTATGCAGAAATCACAGTGCAAAATTGATAAAAATAGTCCCGAAATTATTGTGATCTACATTTATGTTGTTGTTTTCTTAGTTGTTCATATACAGTTTTTACAATGAATTTGTGCATGTGTAAAAGAGTCATTAAATGAGCACAGCCCCATTATTAGGATTGCCCTCAAGAGAGATGTGTTGGGGGCAACAAGGTGGTGATGGAGGCGACTGCCTCAGCTGCGCCAGCTGTTAGACAATCGGTCGATGTAAAGGCGCAGGGTCGTTTTCTGGGGTCTGGGACCGCAGCGAGAGCTGATGATTTTCAATGATGAGCTGCTGACAAGGTATGCCAAGTTACACATTACATATGTGACTAGTATTGGTTTGAAATGTGGTATAGAGAAGAGGGTGTTACTATAGTTAATAGATGGGAGTTTGAAATGTAGTATTTAGTATGGCTAGTCAGTATATTATATTTATGTAGTATTATTCAATACTATTGGTTTGAAATGTAGTCAGTATATTATATTTAAGTAGTATTTAGTATGACTAGTTAGTATATTATATTTACATATGTAGTATATAGTTTCACCAGTCAGTATATTATATTTGACATTTCAAACTCCAATATATTATCTAGAACTCAAACAGGCTTTCTGTTCTTTACTGATATTTTCGGTTCTCTTCACATTACATCATAATGTACATATATGTATATGTGTATTTCTACAAAACCTAGGGTATTTCTAGATTAACCCTACTGCCTTAATTGTTGTTGGTTTTAGCAACTTTTTACTATTTTTATATAGCGCCAAAGTCTCGTGTCGTGAGATCAGTTTTTACAATTTTATAGCATTTGGCTTTGCCTGTTGCTATTCTTGTTACACGTTGTTGTTGTTGTTGTTGTCTATTGACGTCATTGTTATTACACAAAACGCATAAAGTGTATAGAGCATATGTATGTATAGATGGATACATGTCGAGGACGCTGTCGTGCCACTTGGCAAATAGACAGAAAGTCTGTTGCCAAAATTCTCACTTTAATGCAATTAATTTGAATAAAAGCAGATTTTCTGTGTTTTTATTTAGATCTATCGTGTGTGTTGTTGCTTCAGTTGTTGTTGTGTTGCGTTCGCTATAAATAAATTCTAAGAAAAGCACAACAACATCATCATGATCATGATTCGCGTTGTCATCATCGGTTTTATCATCTAGTATCAACAGCCCCACAGTGTGAGACCGAGAGCGAGACCGAAAACGAAAGCGAAAGGCAACGTCATGACCTCGTTCAATATTTTCGAGATGCGCGTATTTTTATTATAGTTTATACAGTTGCTATATAGTTTTATTTATGGTTTTTTTTTTTTTTTTGACTTGCAGCTCTCGAGTGCTACGTCTGCAGCTACTTGCTTGGCCAGAGCGATGCCACCTGCCTGACGAATGCCAGCGCCGTACGCGCCCTCAACTGCACCAAGAAGTACTGCCTCACAGTGCGGCAGGAGGCGATTGTGAGTATCATACAAAGTCGTGGCAACTGGCGACGATGTTGCCCCCCCCCCACCCAGTCATAATCATGCAACGGGCAGCTAGAGTCGTATATTCTCAGCTTAACTCCTTTTAGCCACAGCTGGCTGATTGCCTTGCAACAAAGTAGCCGGCGCGCCCGAGTCGTCAATTTCTGCAGCTGTTTCTATTTCTTTTTGTTATAATCACACACACATACATACATATACTCACAAAAGTTTGGTGGCGCAACTTTGTATCAAAGTGTGGCAGAAGATGAAAGTTTTTGCACCAAAAAATTAGCAAGACTCACGTATCAAGCAAAGCTTCGAAACTAGGGTCTTGCACACACACACACACAAATACATAAGCTGGAAGAGTAATTGAATATATGATGGGCCATGGGCACATGTGGCGTATGAGTAACAAGTGCCAGGGAATCGCATTATTTTGAGTGTCATTCGAAATTACATTTATATGCATTTCACTCAGCTCAGCAGGCGACCCTCGTCGTGCCAACGAGTTTAAGGAGAGTACATTTAGTTAGTTAGGAAAAATGTGGAAAAACATAGAGCAACTCTTTTCATATTCATACTTATTTTATGCACTTTGACTCTTGGGAACTCTTCTCAAATGAATGTAAAAATTTTACTTTTAGCTTTAGAGTTTAAGCAAATTGTTTTTAAGTTTTGGGGCCAGCTCTAGTGTTATTGCAGAAGTTTGTCAAAACGAGTCGGGAAATGAACTTTTAGCCAGCATTTAGAACCTTTCAGCTGATTTTAAAAGGCAAATACATGCTGCGCTTGCCTTGGCCTTAAGGCGAAAAGCTGCAATTGGCAATAAAGAGTCGACGCACGAGTGCTTAAGTCAAGTGCCCTTCGTGTAGCTGATGAAGTGGCTCGCTCGGTGCGCGGCTGAGTGGGAGTGGGAGAATTACGCACGGGCTCACATATTCGGCAGTTGGGAGATTTCAAGAATTGTCGCTCTATGGCGATTGTTTTTAACGCCGCCACGCAAATAATAATAGAATCGGTTTGTTTTTTTGTTTTGTGTGTTGACATTGAGGCTTTTGTGCTTTAATTTGCACAGGCACAGCCGAAAATCAAACAAAAATGCTACGACCGAAAGTGGAGTGCATAAAAAGTCCATTACCATAATTTAATGGAAAGCCAGAAAGGCGTATAAAAGCCACAAAAGCCGCTTCAGACTGTGCGTGAGACAGAGACAGGGAGAGACACCACATCATAGCATACGCAGCTGCTAACCCTTACTCTCTTTCTCTCCCTCTCTCTCTTCACAGTCTCCTTAATATGCGAGGCTTTAACTCTGTCTTCTATCAGCTAGCGTCATCCATGTTCTTAAATATATATACATATGTATGTATGTGTTTCTCCATTTTTTTTTTTTTTACAATGAGTTGGATAAACATTTTGCCAGGCGCTTCATTAGTCGGCGAGCCTTGAACTCTTTGTTATTGAATTTGCTGGATCAAAGAGGCATTGAGCCAGCGGGAAATGAACTAAAAGTTACTTGTGGGCGCAGCCAGACAAAGAGAGCTGCAGCATCTGCTGCTTCTCACCAGCCAGACAAATGCTTCACTGATGCTCTGGCATAATGCAATTAAAACTTCATCTTCATCTTCATCCCCATCTCCGACTGCGTCTCCGTCTCCGTCCGGCCGACCCTAATGATGAATACAAATTAAGTGAAGCTGTGACACTGGCCACAGTCAACCAGAACTTGTAGCAGCTGGCATTTATTATAGTTCATTGCATGCAAATTGTAGTTTAATATAATTTTCTTTCAGAAATGTATTAGTGCAAAGAATTTAACTCTCTTTTATTCCTAGAGATATATTCAGTTAAATGGATATCATAATTTTGTCTTTTTTGAATAATAAATAAATTTATTATCAAGCAAAATATATTAAATAAAATTTAAAAATTTCAATCATTTAATTCTCTGATATTCCTAGCGATATAATAATTTTGTCTTTTGGAATATATTACTAAATCAATTTTTATTCGATTACAATCAAAGAGATCTACAAATTTAAAGACTTTAACTCTCAGTTGTTTCTTAGAAATAATTTAGTTGTATAAATATGAAAACTTTATCTATTTCATGCTGAATATCTTTGGGAATATATTAAAATATTTTGTTGAACTAACTTTTTGCTCATGCTCCGCTTTTAATTTTGGTTTTCCTTTTCTGTTTTTTATTTTTGGTCTCTCCTCATACATGTGTCGCCTGCAGCATAATGGGAACAAAGTCATTTCCTTTCTACGTGACTGCCAGGATAAGCCGACGGTGGGTACGAGTGGCAGATCAACTGCCAGACAGATTGTGCCTGGGGCAGAAATAAAATTTACGCACATTGCAGGTACTGAATGGAGTTAGGACGGACTCCTCGTTTCGCACCTACTACCGCTCCTGTCAGCTGAATCTATGCAATGGGCACAACGGGCGCGTCTACAACTCGAGTGGTAGCCTCACCATCGGTGCTGGCGGTGCTGGCGGCTCGGGCTCGGCTGGGGCAGGCGGTTGGGGCAATCACAACGCCATTATACCTGGCAAGAATGGCAGCCACGGCGCAGGGGCCGGGGGACTTCGACTGGTGGTGCTGCTGTTTGCTGTTATGATGGCTGCTGCTCCAGCGAGCTGGCTGTAATTAGCATAAAATGGATGTTCCGCAATATGACAAAAAAAGGACACGCTCGATTCTAATCCCAATGTCTGCCAGAGATGAAAATAAAAAGTGCCGCCAGCAGCCAATTAAAACGCGTTTAGCTGCTGTCTGGGCTCGCTCCCTTCTCGTCCCTTGCAATACTTTCGACAGTTGAAGAGGTCATCGGGCTCTGACCTCCCAAACTAGACTTCCGCATAGTGGATCGCACATGTTGACCGCAATTCAGAAATGTGGGCGGGGAGCCTTCAGTAGCCAGCTCATTAAAATAGAATTAAATACGCGTTAACGGCTAACATAAATTCCAGCTAATGGCCAGACTTTTCAGTCTCTGTCATCAGTCGACGACATTTTTATGTTAATTTCTAGAAAACACAACACAAAAACAACATTCGGCTCGCTGTAAACATTTCAAGTACACAAATATCGCACTGCCAGGTGAGAACAACAAAATAATAAATACAGCTCTGCTATATATCCTTTTAATTGACACCCAAAAATAGCTCAGGCTGCTCTATTTATCCTCAATTCAATGTTGACTAAGAAGTAAGCTCAAGACTCTAGACTCAAGAGCCTCAGCTCAGCAAATAGGCGCATGAGCTCTACCTAGTCTAACTAGAGAGAGTGGGAGAGGTAGAGTGAGTGAGAGAGTGTGAGAGGCTGCTGAAGGATTTAGTTCTGTATTTTTTTCTTCTCTGCCTTAACAAAGTTAATTGAAATGTTAAAGAAAATACGTTTAGTAATTGAAATCGATTAAAAACTAGGGCACGCTAACAGCTTGATAGGAAGGCTGGCTTCTCCTCTATAGAGTAAAATATAGAAAACTTGTGTATGTGTGTGTGTGTGTGTGTTGACTTAACGCATTAAAGTTTCCATGAGTTAAACTGTAGCATGCTTGTCAGTTGCCGTTGTCGCTGACATTTGACGTTGCTTTTGCTCCCTTGACATGCTTTTGGCGCTTTGGAAATACACGAAAAATGTTTGCATGGCAAACAAATCGCTGTGTTAGCCTTACCTACCTCTCTCCCTGCCCCCCTGCTAACTCTGCGTGTGTCATTCGTGCACACTGTGACATGAACACTGAAAGCGAAAGCACATCGCGCAACACACCCCATTCCTGTTTTTCTTTCTTCTCTCTCTTTTTTTTTTTTATTTTTAATTTTATTTGAGTTCGGACAGCAATTACAATATTGAGATTGAAAATGGCCAACAGAGCACGTCATACAAAATTTCCGATTTGCCAATCGAAATAAATGAACATTTTGTCGCATCTCTGCTAACTAGAAATATCAACGCCAATTAGCGCAGCTCTATGAATAAACCAAATTGGCTAATAAATATGGCATGTGGTAATGTGTGTGCTCTTCAATCATCTGTAATCAATCAAAATGGAAGTTGCCTATAATTATTTATTATTCATATTTACCCAGTCAAGGACCAAGCAAGTTCCACATAAACAGAACAAAGTTAAACAATCTTTAATGATATTTCATTTCCTTTTTTTTGTGGCCCCAATATATGATTTCATCACACCTCAGCAGCCACAACACTTAAGTATATACAATTATACGTCGTCCCGTAAGTCGAGCAATAATAATTGGGGAATTGTGAACCGAGAGAGAGAGAGAGAGAGAGTGGGAAAGACATAAAGGTACAAGTGTCTGGTCGATTTAATTTCATTGAGGAAGTCGTTTGTGTATAACAAATATTATCTTGTGCCCAATATGCAGAGAAGGCCTCGCCGATACGAATTCAGAAAGCGGGAATATTCCCGAAAATGTTTTGCTGTCATGCTGTCGCAATTCACAGCATAATAAACAAGGCAGTTGATATGTAGCAAAGAGGCGAGACAAATTACCTAAAATATGCAAGACTTTTTCAAAAGTAATATTACAATACATATATAAAAGAAGTAAGAGACTGATCGACTATGTGATTCCCTGAAACCTTAGAGGCACGCATACATACATATACATATGTATTAATAATTGTTCGCTCCTCTCTGCTTGCACAAGACATGCACTCACTCAAGAGACTGCCAGCAGTGTTGCCAGTTTAGCCTATTTGAGGCTAAATGAGAGTAAATTTATTGAAAATGAGTATGGGATGTAAGAGTTAGAAATTGAGACAGACTATGCTGAATATTACTGCTTAAGAGAACAATGGAATAGAACAACAGAAGAAGAAACTACTGTCTATGCCATCTAATAATTAGTAATATTAATTAAGCTATTCAGCATATCAACATTCATATATTAATGTATAATGAGGTAAACCCAGTTAATGGCATGTATATGTTTGCCAATATATCGTATATTTATTTGCAAATTTGTTCTCTGTCTGTCTCGCTGTCTGTGTGCCTGAGAAGAGCAAGAAGAACTAAAGAGGCACATCTAAGTTGTCTCTATGTATGCAGCAGTATTCATTTCGTATTTATATTGAAGTAACACGAAGCTAGAGTGCTTCCAGCAGCAGAGAGTGTTCTCAGTGGTCAATTTATGCTCGGCTGCAGCGATCGCTACCTGTCGCCGCAACATTTGAGTGCGCCTTAGCATTTGAGTGAAAGCCGACCTATATATAGGGCAGCAGCTGCAGCATTTCTTCAGTCGTCCAAGCCTGGTGGAGGTCAGCGGTACATTGCAGTGAAGTGAACTGAAGCGAAGTGAAGTGAAGGGAAGCTTTGAAGACCTGGAGGAAATTCTTAGCAGAAACACTTGGAGTAAATACTTATAAGAAATACTTATATGTAGAAAATACTTATAGGAAATATTTAAGGGAAATATTTAAAGGAAATTTGTTAGAGGAAATTCGTAAGGGAAATCCATAGAGGAGAAACAATAAGAGAAACGACTTGGACTTGCACTTAATTACTTATAGTCTTTGCTCTGCCTACAGCTTATTTAGCTCTGCGGGATGCATGGAAGGCATGTTGGACCAGCTGTTTGGCCATTTCTCTTCCAAGTGGGCGTGTCTATTGCAGTGCCTCCCGTACTTAAGACGACTAAGCTTTACCAGCTGGCGCTGAGTCCACAATTTGTGCTGCATCCGGACCAGAGAATCGAGGCGCTTAGCAACGCTTTGGCTTCAATCAATGCCTCTGGCTAGTGCCTGACTTCTCAATGCAGCACCTTTGTGGCTGCCATGGCGATGAGTTTGCCGCCGGCAGAGTCATCTGCATTGTCAACTTGGACTGGAGTCAATCTCTTTTTCCTCCAACTACAACTGGCTTGGCTCGAGTCCCAACTTGTCTGGACTGGATCGAGGATAACACGCACTGAATATTATCTTATTGGAATATCGCACTTAAAGCCAGTTGTCTTTCACTTTAGCAAGAGCAATATTCAAGAACAAGAATAATATTTTGCCAGCATTTGTTGGACACACGACACAGCCCAACCTAGTCAAGCCCTCAATTTTTCCCTTCTGGAGCAGTGGGCACAGTTGTGTGTCAAGTCGGAGACTTTAGCTGTCTGCTTGAAGAAGGTGTGTGTGCCACATTATAAATTTACTTCGTTTGTCTTTCGTTGGTGCCCAGATAGCCAGATATTAATGGTTGGGGTTGACAGCTTTGTATGCCACCAGAGATATTACAAGTCAACAGAGGGTCCGGGTGTGTGTGGGGCATTGTGGTTGGGTATTTCGTTCAATGGCTGCGTCGACATTATTTCCATTATACCCATTTAGTTGTCGCTGCGTGCACTAAACTTATTCATTGACGACAGCAATTTGTGGTCCTGTGGTGCGACAGGGAGAGCAACGGTGGACAGGGGACAGCCTGCGGGAACAGACGGACTTTAGTTGGCTCCGTTTAATGCCCAATTGGCATTACAATGGCTGCTCCCGCAACTGACTTGGCTGCTTGCAGTGCATTGAACTTGCATGCCCAGAACTCAATTCACATTTCTCAACGTCTCAAAGTCTGTACGTCTCGGCGTCTCAGACTCTCTGCTGTCTGCCCCCCCTTTCCACCTTTTCCCCGCTCGAGGCAATCATTTGTACCGGAAACTATGCAAGCATTTTACGAGCTATTTGACCGCTCGATGAAGTCATACTCATTACTAATGCACACACCTTCAAGTTATTGCCAGGCTGGCTAGACTGAGGTCCCCGAGTAAATACAATTTATTGCTGCCCATTTGCCAAAAAGAGCAGAATACAGAATTAAAAAGAACTTTCGCCAAAAATAAAAATAAACAAAAATATGGAAAAAAATATCAAAAAGCGGGAAGACAGCTTGCAAATTGCACAATCGCAGTGCATGTGTTATAAATTTTAAGAAAATAAAAAACAAAAATTCACAAAAATAATAATAAAAAGAATATATATATATATAATTAAAAATCGAGCAAGTCAGCGAAAAAACAACAAAAGGCAAACTCAAAGAAGGCGGAACATCCGACTAAAAGTCGCGTGATTTATGCCCAGACACAGCCACGCCCGCCTACCTACCCACACCCCCCACAGACAACTGGAGCAGAGTTTTTGGTGGGCGTGTGAGCAGTGCAGCCCAAGAGGCACGTTCGCAATTTAATAATCAATTCAATAATGCTTATCTCTAAAATCAAATCAATATACAATAAATTCGAGAAAAGTCATAAGATCATCATCGGTATTTATAGAGAACTGTGGTGTGTGAAATGTGAAGGATAAGTATTTAAATTAATGACTTTCGCCTATTTATAAACACATCCATTGTTTTTGACCTTTGTAAGATAATTAGACAGCTCACAAATCGTAATGTTTAGCACCCAGCGAATGGAAATTTGTTGTTTTAGATTATACTTTTTCTTTGAATACAGATATTTATGTAGATATATGTATTTATATATTGTAAGTGAATGAATGTGAAGAATTTAAGCACTCAATTCTTGCACAATTATTTATCAGTCATTATTTTTTTCTTTCGGCTAGTGTATTAATTATTGATGAATTTTCTGGCCTATATTTGTGGAACGAAGAGAAACAACAGAGAACAAAAATCAAAGTAGAAACGACAACGTCACCTCAGATGTTTGCCGCTTAAATTAAGCGTAAAATTTAGCCTGACAAACGGGCAGTGCGCCAGCAGACATTAAATCTTACGAAAGATGTACACCTCCACCTCCGCCTCCTGCTATGCCAGCCTCCTCCATCGTCACACCTTTTGCAGTCGCAGAGGCGCCTGGGCAGTGCAACGAAGGGGCCCATAGACGGCGCACTGAAATCTGTGCGCCACTGCCAGCATTTGGCACAGCGCTGTGAGTTGATGACGTCAAACCTAAAAAAGATGAACTGACTGACGTCCACCTATTTGTGTGGACGTAACACTCGGGCACACTTTTGCTTTATTTTTGGTGAATTGGTCACGAAACGGAGACCCAGTCCCCAGTCCCCAGACAGAGTGCGTTGGTCTACACGGGCCGAGCAGGGCACTCCAGGAAATCCCAATGAATCACTTGACAAACCGAAGCAACTCAATGTATTGGATGGGGGGGATTTGTATGGCTCGCCCATTGGACTGGCTGTGTAAACAAAAGTCACTCAAGTTTCATGAGCTTTACGCGATTTATGATGGTCGAAAAACAGAAAGAGTGACAATCGAGACGTCTGAAAATGCCTGGAATGCCGCAAATGCTGTGATGAGCATTAAGATGTGGTTTCCAGGCGACACATGACAACAACATAGCAACAGATCTAACTAAAATCATATTGCTTATAGAGAATAAGTTGGGAATGTATTTGAATAGATGTCAATATATAGATTTTTCATTATATATATATAGAATATTTTATAAGGGGAGATATACATAGATATACATATTTGAATAGAAGCCGAGGTTGTTTGCCTTAATTGACCACAAAGATGTCAGTCTATAGATTTTTTTTGTTATATACATTTATATACATATATGTATGTATGCATATTTAAATATATTCATTTCTGATGCTGTTGACAATCAATTAATTTCAACAAAAGCAACTGTCGGCAGAGCTTTACGTCTGTGGTAATTGTTTTTAATGTTAATTGTGAAAAAATAAAAATATAAATAAATAAAATGCGATACATTTAAAAAATGTTCTTAAAGTAGCCCAAGTCATTTCAATTTCAATTATGCCATAAGTTCCCTATCACTCAGAGTGCCTTCCTCCTCGCACTACAATATGCATATGACGTCAGCCAATGGACAGACGCACAGCATCATCCGTGTCGCATGAATCTCACTGCCGCCTGCTTAGCATCTCCATTCTAAAATACTCTCTGCTGAGGCAATGCACACACAGTGCACAGTTCATTGACATGGCCATAAATTCGTTTTTGTCGCCACGGAAATAGCTGAGCAGCTCTGCTTCTTCCATAGGCTTTCTTGGCCATTGCATAACTTGGCCATATATACTTGTATGAGATGAAATGCAATTGCCAAATAATGGACGGCACTCAGAGTGGCTCAATAAGGCGAGACTTTTGAATATTCATGGAAAGCCCAGCCAAGCCAAGCCTCCCAGGTATTGTTATTTAGAGTGTCCCCAGTTGGCCGCCATAAATCACAACTAATGGCAATTGATGCTTTTTATGGCAGCCGCTCTCCCTCTCTCTCTCTCTCCCTCTCTCTCTCGGAATAGATAGCCTCACTCGGTGGCATTGTGGCAAATGGAAATGCATTGCTTGTGGCAACTTGTGGCTTTTTGCATTCTAGTTAATTAAAATGCATACACAATAGTGGCTGACTGAACAACAAACGGCATTGTGAGCTCCGAGCCGCAATTAAAACTAAAATGCGCCATCAGAACCCAAAAACTTTTGCGCCCGAGCATTGAGAATCCTGTCAACAAAATATTGTTTATACGAGAATATACATATGAATGTGTGTGCATGTGTGTGTGTGTGTTATGTTCACAAAAGGAGGTTATACAATTTGTTCGGGCTAAATGAAAAACATTTGCTTCTTCACAAATGAATTTCTTCCGTATTTCGCCTGCCCGTCCGTCCACCCGTCTGCCGTTTCACCTGCCCGCCTTTGGATGCGTATATTCAGCAACAGATTTTGAAATTCACGCAACGCATGCTGTAAACAATATTTTTGGATTTCTCTCAAATTGAGTCAATGCAACGCGTGGGCGTGGCATGCCAACAACTTTAATATGCAGTGCAACAATATTTTAATGAGCAGCAGAGCCAAAAATAAATTGCACATAAATATGTTCTATGCTGCTGACAACTCAAACGAAAACGAAAATGAAAATAGCGAAAATAATGAAAATTGTTGGCAAAAATAAATTGTGAATTCTGGCCAATTTTGACGTGGGCCGATGGCCAAACATTGCAAGGAGTCAATGCGCTCATTAGGCCACGCCGCGCGGCACCGCACCACCATTAATCAACGGCATTAGGAAAGTGTCAGAACGCCAGGGCAGCGGCAACAGCTACTCAATTGCAATTGGCCAAGAAAATAATTGCGACAATTGTCACAGATTTGGCCCAGCGGAAGTTCAGGGGCGTCTCTAGCCTCGCAGTTTGTGCACAACAACTTGAAGGATTTGTCGTAATGAATTATCTCTGGCTAATTGATGTTCGAATACAGTCGGAAGTACACGCATTTTGGCCAACGGGCGGCCCTGCTAGCTGAGCAGCCATGAATATTGCCAATTGAAGCCATTTGTCAATATTTGGCAACAAAACTAATTATCTCTGTCATTGGCAAGGACATATTTTAGCCAAGTGCGTTTAACCTAAGCCAAAAGCAAAACGTTTTCCCTTTCAGCAATCGCAACAGTATCTATTTAATAAATATATTATATAAAAAAAAATAGAAAGTGCTTTGAGCCAAACTGAAATCAATATTTCAATAGCTTTTCGCTTTGAGCTCTGGCTTATGGACGACAATCAGCAGCAATTTCTTTGCTCTGCGCTTTTCTCTTATTTTCTCCAATTTAATTTAATTTAGCTGCCAGCTCAAAGCTGATTCTTTCTGCTGATTGCCAATGGAATTTCCTGATGTTATACATTGCATTATTAAATGCACTATAAGAGCAGATTTCAAATCGCGTTCAGCCTGAAAGTATGCTACATTTGCATGCAGAAGCTCTGCATCTATTTGACTGATGGCTTCAGCACGTTTACCAACACTTCCTCGGTTAAATTGACATTGGCAGCAAAGTAGGCGATGGCTAAATGACTTGTTCAATGGCAGCATAAGTGAAAATCATTCTTTCACAAATTTTCGCAGTGAGCAGAGCTCTTGAAAGTAGAAAATAAAAAAAAGTAAAAATTAAATTCCTCTCTCAGAGACGTTTTGTCGAGTAATCTTTGGTTTTTCGCATTTACATCGCGCGCACAGCTACATTTCTATTAAATCGTGAGAGAATATAGTGGAAAATGGTTCCAGTTACCAAGGAGGTGCAATGCCAGCTGGCAGAATGCGATGAAACCGAGCAGCAGCCGGAGACCATTGTCACCCCGAAGAGCGGCCGTGTGGGCATCTTCAATGCCGAAGATTTTTTGTCGCGAGCTCAGACCAACGACAAGATTAACAACATCTTGCGCTCGCCCACAAAGTCTCCGAATGGCGTTCGTCAACGTTCGGTGTACACCAACAACAACCCATCTCCGGTGAGTTCTGTCAGAAGCTGTCTGTCTGCTGTCTTTGTCTTCTTCTTCTTCTTTTTTTAAGTCCGGCTATTATTGTTTTCGATATCAATCTAAATTGTAGAAGTTTTTCAATACTAATTTACATCAAATATGCAGCAGTCGTCGGTTCGTTTGCCCAATGCGGTAGCATCGCTATCAGCTCGTATGAGCAGCATGTCGTTGAACAGCGGCAGCGCCAGTGTGGGCACCAACACTGCAGTGCTGGCCAAGGAATGCTCTAGTCAGACAAATGCCATAGGTGCCTCCGGCTCCTATCGTGGCATGGGAATGGGCATGCACCAGTCGCAGCCGCTGCTCACTGACTTGGAGCCACTTATCCTGAGCACTAAGTCGCTGACTGCTCGCTTCGCTGGGCCATTTGGATATGACAATAGCGGCACCTACTGTCAGGTAAATAACTAATTTCACTACTCTAAAAATTAACTTTAACGATAATCCCTTTTTTAATAGCCACAACCACCGCAACCACAAGTGCACCACTCTCAGCAGTATCCGTCGCCCATGCCGCCTCCACCTCATGCCTTGGGTCGTGTTAGCTCTCGCACTTTTGAGTTTGAGAATAATCCACCACCACCACCGCCATGTCCTGGCTCCGGACCGATTGCCATGTCCAATGGCACCATCCAGCTGCGCTTGCGCGAGGGAGTTAGGTGTGTGTCTTGATCAGTTGAGCTGTTGAGATGGAATAAGTAATATTCCTTCGATTACAGAATCGATATGACTCTGGACAAGGCCGTGCGCGTGTTGAATCAGCGCAGCATGGTGGCCGTCGCATTGTCGCGCAACGGCACAAACTCTGCTCTAATCCATCCCAATGGTCGGATTCTGCAGAGTGGCTCCAAGGTGGAAATCGTGACCTTTGACGGCATGAAGACCAACAATTTTGTGTAAGCTATTGGAGATCATTCTGTTCGAAATTATTTAAGCTAACCTATTTTCCGTTACAGGCGCTATGCTAAGATGTGGTACAAGGGTGTGAGCTTTACGAGTGAGTCTTGTGCTTTGATTTATCTGGTTGACACTGCTGGAACACGCACCACAACCGACACTTTCACTGACCTGACCAAGGACTACACACTGGCAGTGTTTTATGAGTGAGTGGCGAATCGGATAGTCTTCTATAGTATGTTCTCCTCTTACTAAACACTCTCAACAGCGACTCGCGCCACGGTCCCTCATTTGTGCCGGATGCACAGGAGGTGATTGCAAAGTCATCCTACAGTTGCGCAGACGACGGAACCGAGATGTACGACATCAATGGTTTTCGTATCATTCAGGCCGCCGATGGCCTGGTGAAGGTGACTCGCCAACACAACAAGGGGCTCATTCGCACCAGCCCTGGCAATGGATCGGTCACTCTAACAACTCTGGGCATCCACTGCACCGCCTCCTTGGGCAAGACCTCGCATCTGTTTTTACGGTACGTATACGCGCTTCTCCACATAATCCTAACATATATATAATTGTGTTTGACCTCTTTTTCTTGCAGTCGTAATGAAAAGCGCATGCACTTTGATGGAGCAAATTTCATAGTGCGCAATGCAGGACATTCGGCCGGATTCAACGAGAACAATCTGCTGATCGTGTACTAATTTAGTTCCATCCTAGAAATAAGACACAAACACAAACAGACAATATCCAAGGTAGTTTTTAGGGGCCGCTAGGTTTCCGTAGAATAGATAAAGAAAATTAAACAGACAAGAAAAGATAGAGCGTGAAAAACAGAAAAGACATTCGTTCACAAGTTCGGAAATGTTCTGCCGTTCTTTAGGTGAATCTCGAATGTCTTTCGGTACTCGACATAAGTGCAATGCAACACAACTAAAAAGTAATTAGTCTTTAGTTATATTTACAACATATGAGTACAAGTCCATTGCTCTGCCTACTACTTGAGAACGCTGACCACTTCGAACAATTAAAGGGATCAGCGTTTTTATTTTTAAGGCTCGATTTGGCATACAGAGAAGATTTCTGCAACCAAATATCTACAATATTTTACACATATGAAAGAGACAAAAAACATTACATACATACGTACATAGAGAAAAGCCTTAAAAAGTTGTCCACATACATACATATGTACATCAAAATTAGAAGCACAATGCCATGGCGCTATGTGTATGTGTTACAATGAGTAGGCAGTGGTCTAAAAGTGTGGTCCGATCCTTCAGTGCGTTGTTAGTTTGAACAGAAGACGACGTTTCGTTACAGTTACTTGTTAAAGTTAAGATTAGTTTGTAGTTGTTGTGGCAATCGGATATCAAAGTGAAATAATATTGCATTCCGAGTTTTGCAAATGCTAAGTGAGCGATAGACCAATGCACAATTAACACGTTTACACAAGTTACCCGAAGAAAGTGAGAAATTATTAAATACATGTTGGTAGAAAATGTATAACTGTTGACAAACCACTTTACACAATATCCTCAATTATTATAGCTATGCACATACATACATATGTACATATGTCCATCTAAACACACATGAGCATAGAAATATATAATGTATTCCTGTCCTATGTTTAAATCCGTTAACATTTCTTATTTTACCGCTTGGTGGCTTTATGAAATTTGCGAGCCTTACGCCGATCTCTCACATCACATAACACAAAATCAAGCACATGTGGTACAAAATTACTGTATGGAAGCAAAAATAAATGTTTAATAAAACAACGTTATTTGTTACTATGTTGCAGTGAGACCAGTAAGTAAAAATTTAAAAAAAGAAACGCGTCTAAAATTATAGCATTTTCTGTATCAGTATTTTTAGTTTAATACAGTATTTTTAGAGTATTTTAGGACTGTTACAGATTTGGGCACATTGTGAACAAAAAAATATTATTTCAGTTCACCTCTTTCAAAATGTAAATCCATTTTAAATCAGTTTAAGCCTATTCCAGGCGTTTTCCGTTATATATGTGCTTGAAATTACTAGTGTTTGTAAGGCAAATGCGTCTTACAACACATATTTGGTGAAATGTCATGTTGAGCAAAGTAGGCGACGCTGTCACAATGAAAAGCTTACTAGCTAAGGAGCAGCATCTGTGGGAAGTCATTCTTTCACAAATTTTCGCAGTGAGCAGAGCTCTTGAAAGTAGAAAATAAAAAAAGTAAAAATTAAATTCCTCTCTCAGAGTCGTTGTGTCGAGCAATCTTTGGTTTTTAGCATTACTATCCCCGCGTGCAACTCCGTTCCCATTAAAGTGTAACTGTAATTAATTTAGTCACAAGAATACATCAAATGCAGGAAGAATTGAATATGGTTCCAGTTACTAAACCGAACACCAAGGAGGTACAATGCCAGCTGGCAGCATGTGATGAGGCCAAGCAGCAGCCGGAGACCATTGTCACCCCGAAGAGCGGCCGTGTGGGCATCTTCAATGCCGAAGATTTTTTGTCGCGTGCCCAGACGAACGACAAGATCAACAACATCTTGCGCTCGCCCACCAAAGCCCCAAATGGCGTGCGCCAACGCTCGGTGTACACCAACAACAACCCATCACCGGTAAGTTCTGCCCCCAAAAGTTTTCTTTCAGTTGTCAGTGTGTAGTATTTTTTTCTTCATTTTTTATTATTTTTTTGACAGTTTGTTTTCGTCGTCAATTGAAAACTTAGCCTAGGAAACGTGTGTTTCACAAGGGAAGTAGGTGTTTTTGTTTTTGTGCAATGCTCATTCTGTCTCGTCCGTCTTGTCAAGTTTATACAGCGATACCCAATAGGAGTTTGACAGCTAGACTATACAAATTTACTGTTGACGTCTGTTAATTTCCATTGACAACTCTTGCAGTGGGATGACGTTTGACATCCCTAACAGACATGTTTACTATTAAAAATGGTTGTTAAAAATGAGCACTGTCTAACCTCCATTAAAAATGGATCCCACAGCCTTTTTGAAACGAGAATTAATTATTTTATTAAATATTTTATCATATTAAAGGCAACATATTTTACAAGGTTAGAGGTTATTGATTTTTGCATAGCCAAATAAATGTGGCCTTGCCAAAATTAAAAAAATTTGATAATGTGTATGGTACATTTTTCTACATATGATTTTTGTGCAATTTGCAGCAGTCGTCGGTTCGTTTGCCCAATGCGGCAGCATCGCTATCAGCTCGTATGAGCAGCATGTCGTTGAACAGCGGCAGCGCCAGTGTGGGCACCAACACTTCAGTGCTGGCCAAGGAATGCTCTAGCCAGACAAATGCCATAGGTGCCTCCGGCTCCTATCGTGGCATGGGAATGGGTATGCACCAATCGCAGCCACTGCTAACTGCCGTTGCAGACTTGGAGCCACTGGTCCTGAGCACTAAGTCGCTGACTGCTCGCTTCGCTGGGCCATTTGGGTATGACAATAGTGGCACCTACTGTCAGGTAAATAACTATATTCACTACTCTACAGATTAACTTTAACGATAATCCCTTTTTTAATAGCCACAACCACCGCAACCACAAGTGCACCACTCTCAGCAGTATCCGTCGCCCATGCCGCCTCCACCTCATGCCTTGGGTCGTGTTAGCTCTCGCACTTTTGAGTTTGAGAATAATCCACCACCACCACCCCCATGTCCTGGCTCCGGACCGATTGCCATGTCCAATGGCACCATCCAGCTGCGCTTGCGCGAGGGAGTCAGGTGTGTCTCTTGACCAGTTGAGCTGTTGAGATGGAATAAGTAATATTCCTTCGATTACAGAATCGATATGACTCTGGACAAGGCCGTGCGCGTGTTGAATCAGCGCAGCATGGTGGCCGTCGCACTGTCGCGCAACGGCACAAACTCTGCTCTAATCCATCCCAATGGTCGGATTCTGCAGAGTGGCTCCAAGGTGGAAATCGTGACCTATGACGGCATGAAGGCCAACAATTTTGTGTAAGCTATTAGGGATCTTTCTGCTCGGAATTATTTAAGCTAACCTATTTTTCGTTACAGGCGCTATGCTAAGATGTGGTACAAGGGTGTGAGCTTTACTAGTGAGTCTTGTGCTTTGATTTATCTGGTTGACACTGCTGGAACACGCACCACAACCGACACTTTCACTGACCTGACCAAGGACTACACACTGGCAGTGTTTTATGAGTGAGTGGCGAATCGGATAGTCTTCTATAGTATGTTCTCCTCTTACTAAACACTCTCAACAGCGACTCGCGCCACGGTCCCTCATTTGTGCCGGATGCACAGGAGGTGATTGCAAAGTCATCCTACAGTTGCGCAGACGACGGAACCGAGATGTACGACATCAATGGTTTTCGTATCATTCAGGCCGCCGATGGCCTGGTGAAGGTGACTCGCCAACACAACAAGGGGCTCATTCGCACCAGCCCTGGCAATGGATCGGTCACTCTAACAACTCTGGGCATCCACTGCACCGCCTCCTTGGGCAAGACCTCGCATCTGTTTTTACGGTACGTATGCACTCTTGCCCACTTAATCCCAATTTAATTATTTGGTTTTTTTTTGCCTTGCAGTCGCAATGAAAAGCGCATGCACTTCGATGGATCCAATTTTATAGTGCGCAATGCAGGACACTCAGCCGGATTCAACGAGAACAACCTGCTGATCGTGTACTAATTTATTTCCGTCTGAGACACATACGTAGACCCACAAGACTCACACAATAACACAAACAGACACCTTAAACAGTTTTGGGGACTGTTGCGCTGCCGTAGCGGGGAGAGAGTAATAACCAAAAATATAACCCACAGAAATAGCTCGAAACTGAAAACAGGCTCTCAAAAAAGCGCGAGCGACGCTAAGGCCATTCTGATCATACGTATAACATGAAACATCTAAAACCCAAACGCTGTGTAATTGGGTGACTTTTGGATGCCTTTCGTTACTCGACGTAAGCGCAACGCAACTAACAAGGAATTCGTTTTTAGTTATCTTTTCATACTCGATCTTTTTGATATCAGTGAAAATTCAGTTTAAAAAAATAGAAAAAAAAGATAAATTAAAAAAAATACAAAAATGACTTTAGGACACGGATCCACTGCCCTGCCTACTACTTGAAAACGCTGACCATTTTGGCAGATTGAGAGGTGTCAGCGTTTTAATTTTTAAGGCTCATTTTGGCATTAAAATGACTTTCTTCAATCAAATTTTAACAAAATCTTTTGCTAATAATATGAAAATATTAAACAAGAAAAAAAAAAAAGAAATCGCACATAAGGAAAGCCTTAAAAAATTTTTCACATGCTAACCAAATTTCAAACGACAAGCGATGCATATTTGTTCGCAACATGACGCCAATGTGTGTGTGCAACAATTAGTAGGCAGAGGTCTGAAGAGGTGGTTGTCCTTCCCAGCGCAGGGCTGGGCTGGTCTAGTCGGGTCTGGTCTGGTCGGGTCAGGCCAAGTCAGGTCATGTCAGATCAGCTCAGCTCAGATCAGGTCAGATCAGATCAGATCAGGTCAGGTTAGGTCCAGTAACGGCGCCAGTAATATTTCTTGTTACTTGTTATAGTTAAGATTAGTTAGTAGTTACTGCAATCCAGACACAAACATGTTCATCCACACAGACAACACAAAGTGAAATATTGTAACATTCTGAATTTTGCAAATTCAAAGTGAGCATTTTACACAACGGACGGCCACTAAAGACGCTTCAAGGAAAGTAAGAAATTGCAAGAAGTACTTGTCATATCGCGCTCAACCGTGGGATTGTAATAACTGATCTCGAGAATAGGCGAAAGTCCCCAATCGTCTTACTTGCGGACACTACCACCCACATATAACACAGTTAATTTTAATTTTAAAGATGCACATTTATGGGATGCCATTGTTCAAGCCTTACGCCAATCTCCGACACCCAAAATCAGAAGCATGTATAACGAAATTAATCTATGTATCTAAATCGAATAAAAAAAATGTGCTTTTATCAAAAAGATGCGCCGTAGAATGTTTGCTGCCAAGGACATATTCGCGCTGCGTGTTGGTCAAGGTTAAAGCTTTCATGTTAAACGAATTCCTAAGATGAAAGCCATAACTTGTAAAGGTGTCCAGTGAGCGAGCTCCGGCATAACCCTAAACCGTCGCAGCACCGTTGCCGTCGCAGCGTCAAGTTGGAGGCTCGTAAATTTCCAACGAAATTGCTTTATGGCTCAAACACACCTGAAGCACTGAAGCAGCCAACCGCGCCCTTAGGAACCAAATCTCGCAGCGCCCATCATCATGAAACTTTACCTACCGCAAGCGGAGAGCCAAGAATATATATATACGTCTTTTTATATGTGTACCCAGTATACATTCCCGAGTTGCGTAGTTGGTGCAATTGCTTGGGTAATTACAGGTGCTTCTGTCCGAGCCGTAACAAGGCCAATTTAAAGATACTTGAAGTCCTTAATCCTTAACATTTGCATATATTACATATTAGCTTAGCTGCTGGTTACCTGTAGACATATCCAGAAGCATAAAGATATCGGATCGGCTGTCATATAGACTAATGCTTCCAAAATGCTTGGGGTCGAGGCCGAGTCGGACTGCTGTTGCTGCTGCTGTTGCTGTAGCTGTTGATAAAGATTATTGGATAACGCTTAGCCAGCAATTTTCGTTTCTGTCATAAGAAGAGAGTTTGAACCATGGTTAAAGAGATAGTACAGGCCAACAACAACGAGAAGCGGCTACCATCGTATAGACGAGCGGAATAGTAGTATAGAATAGAGATGATATATATGTATATGTTCAGAGGATACATAAAGCAGAAGCAATTATTACAGGTGCACATAGAGAGAGAAAGAGAGAGAGACTGAGAGAGAGAGAGAAATAGAGAGCAGCAACAGCAACAACAACAACATCTACTTGTAATCAAAAACTTATTTAAGTGTGACTTGCTTGTGAAGGTTCTAATGACAATGTTATTCTTGTGTGAGTGTGAGTGTGAGGGAGTGTCTGCGTGAGTGTGTGAGTGAGTGCTTTCATAATAGACCGTCATGGGTAGTGAACCGAACTGCAGCTATGTATGGATGGCTTCCGGTGACATAGCAGCCAAATCGGCGTTTGCCCCATCTCGTTAGGGGCCATAACTGTGGCATATTCAATGCTCACGGTTGCGTGCCTCTCGGCACACGCTGCGAATAGATGGGGGAGGTCGAGGTAAGTGGAGGTGTGTGGAGTTTTGGGGGCGCAGTGCGCTCGTGCCCAACATCAAACGCTTTTCACACTTAATTGGGCATAAAATTAAATCAGAATTGATTAAAACACTTCAATGACAACGAAAAGCAACATCAGCAACAGAAACAGCCGCTCCAACTCGGAAACAACAACGGCAGTGGCAACAGCTTTGACAGTGCCTGTCCCGCCTCCTGCGATGTACATAGAAAGTTTTCTGGTTTTGGGTTTCCCAGCTGACGCATCGCTATCGACCCGAATGAGTGAGTCCATACTAACTTTGGCCCACTACAACTGAGCAGTTGAAAGCCTTTCGTCGCCCCCATCCCGTCGAGTAGGGGGACCGGGAGGGAGTATTAATTGCTGCCGCCTCGTGGGCTAGGAGCCATGGCCAAAGTTTATAAAATTCAATTTCCGTTCTCAAGCACTCGGCACAAACAAATTACGCGACGCTGGGCTTTGTGTATTACCATTTAATGTGCCGTCAATTAACCCAGACCCGCGATGATTATCCTCAGCGTCGGGCTCAAGACATGTTTTATTTCATTATAATTTATGCCAATAAATCTCAAAGCATGTCAATTTGCATGCCAAAGCAAGCGCGGCTGGCCAAGAAATCAATTCAATGCCCGGCCATAAAGGGCAGACTGAATATATTATGTGGAGAGCAAGAAAAGCCCTAATTGCTGAGTTAGTTTGCTTCAAGTGAATGCCGTTTACTCAACTTGTTACAAGATGCCACCTCTCAAGACAAATTGTAGCTCAGGCCAATTGGGAGCCGAGCTGAGCTGTCGTCAATCAAATAAATCAAAGGAGCAGCCAATTGGCAGTAACTCAGTCGCTGCTCGAGCACCTAGAGGGAACAGGATCAAAGCCAACTCGCTCCCATCTCGCATTTAACCATCGCAGAGCTGACAATTTAAGTTTTCTGCTGTGACAGGCACTGTATTGCAACAGGTGCTAAATTCTTGATGTTATTTGATCAGTTGCCTCTTGATTAAGTGCGAGACGCGAGAAGCGTCTGATGGAAGGTTATGGCATATGAGAATTCATCCAGTAAGCCAAGTTATGAGCTTCGCAGCACTTAGTTAGGGCAGGTGTCAGAGCTGATTATCGCTGTCTGTCTGTCTGCTGTCGGTTTTATAGAAATATGCATAATAAATTCGCTTGACAAGCGAATGGCGCTGGGGACAGATTTATGGCCATGGGAGCTGAGCGATTGACGGTGTGTAGGCCCTGGCAGCTATTGAGGTGTTGCCGCATTTGCTGTTAGTTCAATTAGCTTAATTAAAATGCACGCTAATCAATTAAATCAATTTACTTCAGTTAATACTAATCAGATTTTTTTTTGCGAAAGCAGAAATTCCAACTTTCAGCAGTTGCCTTCGCACGGCTAATTACAAACAGGTGTGGGACTTTACCGCATTCTCCCTCCCTCCCTCCCTTCCCCCTGTCAACGAATCAAACCAAATGCCAAATTCCAAATTCATTTGCCGCAGAGACTCGGCTGTCGCCTAAGCCAATTGCGGAAAGCACGTGACAGGAAGCACAATAGATTCGACTACAAATATTTCTGATTTACATTTTTAGTCGGAATTTTATACGGTTTGTAAATGAATATGAAATACCAGGAGGTATACCACGCATATGGGTGCATCTTTTTGGTTGGCCTTGGTCTAATATTATTTTGAATCTAAGACTTGAGTTCATTTTGAGATGAGGGTGAGAGTTTCAAACTTGCTATAAAAGTACACGAAGCGACATAATCTAAGGAAATTGTTTTTCTAATAAAAGGGTGCGGCTTAAGATGTAAGTCCTGTGAGAGATTTGATTATATTCGAATTTAGCAAACATAAAATATCAAAGAAAGCAAAAAAATTTAATTGCAATTATGAATATCAGCGAAATTTCTTTTAGCTGCTCGCTGCTAAATATTTGACTTGCTTTTCAGCTGCTATTTGTCTAACTCACACTGAATTCGATTAACTCCTCGCAAAAGGCCAAAAGTTGGCTCATCAATTATTTATGCTCTTGATTAATGCGTTTACCCTTTCAGGCGGAGGCACTCGAGGGGCGTGTGCCGCAACAGCTTGAAGTGTATTTGAGAAGTCATTCAGTTAGTTCGCTTTGTTTTTACAGCTTGTCTGCAGTTGTCAATAAAATGTCTCTATAAACGTGGACTCCATCCACAGCCGCTTGAGTTTCATTAGAGTTTGCATGGGATATTTGACGGAGTTGGCACATAAAAAAGACCGCAGCTGGCTTAAAGTGTGCCACAGTCGGAACTTTAAAATGACATTCGTTTTCTTTTTGGGGGGCGGGGGGGCCTGAACTGAAAACTGTAGTAAAATGTTGAACTAAACTTTTAATGCCAAGACACAAACGGAAAACGCAAAGGAAAAGTGAAGTCATTTTGATTTTTGCATACTTTTGTGCGCTGCCCGGGACGTGACTTGAAACAGAGAAATATATTGACAACATACACACATACACACACGCATATTGTATGTTTGTAACATGTATCTGTTTTACATCGTGTTTGCCCCGGGGCCAGGCGAAAAAACTTGCATGTCGACAACTTAACATATGCTCCACTCGGCCCCACTCTCAGCAAATCTCACCCACGCCTACGCCACCTCTATAATCGAGTCGCAAAAACCAAAACTGTCGTTGCAAAGTGCCTCCCCCTCCCCCCCGTCGGTCCTGCCGTCGCTCGCTTTTTGAAGTGGTTTGTCCTATTAGAATGCATGAGTTTTTCAGCTGGCGCGGCAAGCTATTCTCATTATTTCTCATTAAAATTCATTAACATGTTATGTCTGACGCTTAATATTCACCTGTTCAGCCGTTCAGCCGTACAGTTGTCTGCTCGGCTCACCAGGAGTGCCCGCCCGCTCGCCCCCTGCCTTTCCCCTCGGCCTCATTGCTTATTATTCGGCTCGACGATTCAATTAAGTCTAATGGTAAAATGTTGTTAAGCAATTAAATTGCTTTTGTTTTTACCGTTGTTGCCCTCTCAACAACACATAATAATAAAAAGCCGTTGCGAATCAAATTACAGCAGGTATTAAAATCAGTAAAAACTTTGGCACTACGCAGCAGCTGAGAAGCGCTCTCTCTCTCTGGAGCACTATTTTATATCGACATTAAATTTTATGCATTCCAATTACTTCTTATCATTTAAGATTATTTGCAATGTTGATTTCATAAATTTTAAGAACTTTTAAGTAGCTACTGTTTTGTTTATAATAATTGATGATTAATTATTGATAAAGAAAGTTAAGATCAAAGATCCAATAGTATTTTTTTTATTTATTTATTTATTTATTTTTTTTAATTAGAGATTTCTTTTTATATATACATGTGAAATAGGGTAAAATGTAAAATTTGTATGGGATTAATTTTTCTGCATTTTTATTTAATTTGGTTACGTTTGCTGATTTTTTACTTCGAGTCCATATTTTGTTTAGAGTTAAATTGACAATGATCTGGAGCAACGAACTGCGTTCATAAATGATCTGTATATATACATATATCTGTATATTTATTCCTGAACTTTTTCTGTCAGACTAAATTTTATTTACTCTAAGGTCAGTTTTCTATAATGTCTATACAAGGCCTTTCGCAGTTTTTCCAAGGAGAACTTTCTCTTCAGATCTTACATTAAATATAGTAACAAAGCACTTTTTAATATCGTTTCAAGCGTCTCTAGACTACTTAGGCTTGGCAAAGCCCTCTATAAAATATCAATTTTAAATTGAAGCTGATTCTAACAACTGTTAATAATAAATATGTTAGCTTAATTATATTTACTTTAGTCATAGTCACATTACTGTGCTCAACAAAAAACGCTTGGTTTAATTACATGATGTGAGGATGATCTGGTGTTAGGCATTCCCAGCTGGGAGAACGTAATGTGATTATATATACATATATATGTATATATATTTATTTAAAATCAGCAATATACATGTAAGTGAAGCCGATTTGGTGTACGATGCCTCAAGCGGAGCTACATGCCACAATGCCTACTAAGTACGAAAGATTACTGTTTACTCACATGATAGGCGAGGCCATTGATGTGGTTGCCATCAGCGACGGATTCTCTGATTCTGGTGTTGTTTACTCCTCCTGCTTCTTCTTGCTGATGCGGGTGCTGGTGCTGGTGCGGATGCTGTTGGTGTGGGCGTGTTCCGGTGATCGGGCTAGTGGGCGGCAACTGTTGGACGTTGGTCGTGTATCTGCCGCTGCCGCTGGAAGTGGAGGGCAATGGCGAGGCGGGCGGAGTGGGTTGCGGCTGTGGAATTGAGGGGCCCGTTCTGTTGCGTAAACGGGCCAAAGCACTCCGTAAACCCTCCGTATTGTCTTTGTCGGGCCCCTTTCCAAATGAAATGCATCCGCAGAGCACTGTGAGCCGCGCACCTTGCAACGCTGCGGCGCGAGCTGCTGTGCTGTTTCCCCAAAACTCCACAAAACTTTACCAACACCACAATATCGACTAACAATCAATCAGTCAGTCAGTTAATCAATCAATCAGTTCGTCGTGCCATCAGACGTTAGTGAAACTTTTTCAATTTAAAATAATATTAGTTAATTACTTTATGCTACACTATCCACAACCCGAAATTGATGTGATACCACAAAGTTTTGCATCAATTAGCACACATACGCGCACATACGCGCACGCACACACTCTCACCAGAGCTGAACTGGGTCGGATGTCCTTAGTCCGATCGAACTGTAATAGAGAAGAGACTTTGATTAGCTATGAAAGAAATATGTAAATTGTAAAATCGAATTCAATTTCAATTGCAGCATAAATTACAAAAAGTGCGCGATAATGAAATGAACAAACTGAACAGAGAACAGTTTCCCAACTATTCACTAACAATTACACAATTTCAACAAAATGGCACAGAGCTTAGCAACTGACAACAAACAATGAGAAAAGTTGCAATTAAATTTGCGGCTGCCCCGAATGATGCAGACAAAACAAAGTTGCTTTTTGTTATTGTATTTGTTTTTGTTTTGGTTTTTAGTGGCATTTCAAAGGTTGCACAATATATATATATGTATGTATGTACATATGTATATATATAGTCTACAATGAACATAATTTGCAAGCAGCAATTAAAAGCACGCCAGTCACACGCCCTTTGGGGCTGGGATTGTGGTTGGGGTTTGGGTTTTGAGGGGTTTTACCCCTGGCAGCTGGCGTTGCTATTTTTGTTGAGACCCAAGGATTTGTGCAATGTGACAAACGGCTTTTGTAGAGTCACGTCGAACACGAAATACCCTAGGAAACTAGCAAATGTATATACCACACACACAGTTACTTATTTGGGCTGGCATTCGTGACTGGCTTTAGCGAACTAATCAAATTTGTATGGCTTAAAAATCAGTTGGGAATTGGCGTCGTCGTCGTCGGCAGCCTCGACTTAGCATCGGAGGGTATGAAATATGTAAAGCGACAGCTGTTGCCCTCCATAGAGCCGCAGGCGAGCGCAAACAAACTTGACAAATGTCTCATATGCATACACGGCATACCTGTCCCGCACATCCCTCCCCTCCTCACTCTCGGTACAGCGCACACACTTGGGCAGAGGGAGAACGGCAACACTTTCAGCCTGCCTGGAGCTAGGCAAGCAATAAAAACAGTTGCATGTTTTGTCTGCCTGCCATGGGATGCTCTTATTACTGGCTCTTTCAACCGAACACACCTGAGCACACCTGAGCTCGCTGCCAGCTTGACTCTGTGAACTTGACTACTTTACCGCACTTTAGTTGCAATATATCAATTTAGGCATTTGCTCAATTGTTTGATTACGATTTATTGCTGGGCTGATGGTAAATTTGGCATTTCAGTTTAGGCCCGTCTCGGCCAGTTGCGCAAATTTGTTTGACCACAGGCAAAAATTCAAGTTGCGGCCAAGTTAAATGAAATCATTTTGTGGCTATTTTCTAAAATCTTTTCTTTTCCTGCCGATTCATCATGGCTGGCGTTGTGTTTTTTTTTTTTTTTTGGGGCGTGTTTGAGCGCTTGAAAAGCAATTTAGTCGCATTGTTGTCGCCGACGTCGCTGCCGCCGCCAGCGCTGGCTACGCAGCAATTATTTTCTCATATTACGTATACGCCGTGCGTGCCCGATGCGCTGTTTACAGATTTACGAGTATCCACGCCCATTACACAAGCACTTTCTATTACTGTTCCCATTTGGCGTTCACTTGTTGTTGTTGTTGTTGGCCCATCTGCCCAAGTGACTTTCGGCTTTTAAGCCCAACAAGCCAAAATATTAACATTATTTTTGGCGAAATATCTACGCCGTCGCTGACTGCGTGTTAAAATTAACTTGGGGGCAAACACTGGGGCCAGATTCTTAAGTGATATGGTGGCAAATTTGTAACGCCTCAATGGCCATCTCCCCTCCGGCACCTGCTGCTGCTGCTCCTGCTCCTGCTGCCTTGGCTCTTGATTATGCGTAATTTTATATTTCTATTAGGACGCACAGCTAGCCGCGCAGCCAGCCATGAAAATTTGCAAGCAATTTATGGTATTACAATTATTTGAAATATTCTTAACTTTTCAGAAGATTCCGCCCGCATGCCGCCCCTAAGTAAAAGCGAAACTTTCTTTTTCCAATTGAATTAAGTTCACGTGTCAAATCAATCTAGAGGACAAAACATGATAAAATTCATTTCATGCTGAAGTCGGCTTCGCTTAGACAAAGTTGTGAAACCTTGAAAATTAGCCCAGAAATGTTTCCCAGAACTGTGACCAGCGCGGAAGCCCGAAAACTAGTGAAAATTATTCATGGAAATTAATGAATATTATGTTATAAAAAAAGTTAGTTTTGTGCCAAGAAATTGAAATTAAATTTATATAAAATGCATGGGAATTCAACTTAATTGAGCAGGTGTAGAGGTAAATTTGATTTTCCACGTATGCTTATATTTAATCACACACACACACACACACATGCATGCAGACCGCAGGCGTGCGCCTAATGGGAGTTACAATAACAATAATCATCATTGACGGTTTGTCATTCGCGAGGCTGCGCTGCCTCGATAATTTCGTATTCATTTCACATTCATTGAGCGGGACGACATCGATTATGATTATGATGATGATGATGATGATTTTGATTTTGATTATTATCATTTCACAGCTGGCCACAATGCCAGGTGATTGATGTTTGCCTCATTAGGGCAGCCATTTGTTAAGAAACAAATGTCGCCTTCGCAGCTCAACTCTCCCAACCAGAACTTTAAATCCTCATTGCCTTTGCCTCAATCCACGCGCGTGTGGCTGCCGCAAAAGGTGCGCCCGGAAGCTACAGCCAGAGCTCATAAATCACAAATAGAGCTGTGACAGCCTGAAAGCCAGAGTAAATTTCTCTTCTTCTTGATCATCCCCTGTAGTCAGGCGGAAAAGTTCGTTAGCTATGAAATAGGCTTGCATTAGAGCATTATCTCGTTTTCCAGTCAATTTGTTTAATAGACTTACATTCACCTCGAATGAATTTTATAGTTTAAATCGAAATGCAGGCAGGCGATTTTCAATAAATATTTTACTCGGCCATGAAATAACCTATTAAAAATAATTCCTAATAAAATATATGTTTTCAATTAGTGCTAAATGTGAAATATATTACCCTGTAATTCAAGTGGTGAGGGTATATAGGAGAATCCAAGTCTAGGGTATGCTTAAATAAATGAGTGCTTAATAAAACGAATGGCAGTTGGGTGGTCGGGCCCTGCCTAAAGTTACATATGCTACAAGTCGCACGCCCATTAAATTAAATAGGCGTGGCACACACCAAACTCAATCTCTCCCTGTCTCTCTCACTTTCTCTCGCTGTGTGTGCGTGTATTGAAAGCAAACCGCTCGGTCGCATTTTGTGCAAAATTGAGTTTGCACAATAATTCAATTTGGCAAGCACATAAATTTTAGATATGGCGTTAAAAGGATTTCAATACACTTACACACACACACACACGCACACACTAAGACTATTAGGCCGCACGCACTTTGAGGCCTATGGGAAATGGCGCACCGATTTTCATAGGCCTAAAGCTCGTCGCCTCTCGCATCTATGGCCAAAATATGAACTATGACAAAAACACACACACACACACACACATACACACATATACGTGCGCGTATGCATAATTGGCTCTGTGCCAACTGGCCTCTAATAGCCACTTAATTAGCTGAATATTAAGCATACGCCTCTCTGCACATATCTGACGACTTAAAGCTTAGCTCTGACTTGTTAAACGCTGCCAACTACAGGTGCTTCGGCTGAAGACTCTTGCACTCGGAGAAACCGAAACTTGGCGCCAACTTTGAAGGACTTGGCCACTGAGTGCCATCTACTACTGCTAGTCAGCACTTGTAATTCATGGCATTGTTGTTGGCTGCTGTTCCAGTTCAATGAATAGGTCATATCAATATCTGAATTCGCAAAGTCATTCAGACTGCAAATGACAACTGAAATGCGATACAAAAGAAGTTTCTCTCAGACAAATATGAGACAGTGAGAGAGAGTGGGAGCAGAGACTAATGCTCATACAGAGAATACCATTCCGACACGTTGCATAAATGCTTGTGCGTTCTTCTATTGTGAATGACTTGCCTTAGCTGCTTAGCTCACCGCATCAAGGCAGAAAAACAGTGTAGCCAAACAATTCCAATGCCAATTCCAATAAGCCGCTGTGGCAAGTGCGACTGGGGCTGAAGGGCCGAATACCAACGACGCACAAATTGAATGTGCCTGTCAATCAAAAGTGCTTGTTGGCCTTTCATGGCTTAGATAAAAACGTTTTTACCTTGCGGCTTATGCTGACTTTTTTCCTCTTTTTTTTTTTATACTCGATGAGCCGACTGCCTATAGTTCTGTTTATTTTATTATTTTCTTTTCTTTTTTTCTTGTGTGTTCTGGGACGACTCAATCCCACGTTGGAGGTCAGTTTGTCAGTTAAGCAGGACCATTAAGCAACATTGATGCGCAGTTTACGGCAGTCATGTGAGCGGCATTCCGCCGGGTCAGCTGTAGAGTTTAATGCACATGCCATTATCATAAACCCAAATGCAGTTTTTTCAAAGCAAAAAAAAAAAATGAAAGAGTAGAGCAACTTTTATCCGCCCTGGCATGGCGTCTGCACATTGATAGCGCGACAGCACGCAAAATGAAATAAGCTCGCGGCGACTTGGCCAAAAATTATTATTATTTTCCAACTCATGCGTTTGCCTTGCCGGGCCAAAATAGTGCAAGTCATTGCCCTCGCTTGCAGCCAGGGCGAAGTGCAATGGTCTAGCAATTGTATCTGCCCCTCGCTCCGAGCTGCTCCCAGCTGCTGCTTAGCCATATTTGTATATAAGTATTTTTTATTTATATTTGCCAAAGTAATATATGGCAAATAAGGCTTGTTCGCCAGAAGTTAAATAATATCTGAAACTGGATTTACATTCTCTCTCTCTCTCTCTTTATGAAGATTATATTGTTCAAGTTGGAGCAACAATTGTGAATAACATATATATATATATGTATATATTTATAAAAAAATGTATATATATAAGAGTAGATAACAATTTCGAATGAAACTCATAATCAAACGTTGTATTCTTATTCATATACAAATAATTTGATTTTTATTGACATATGTATGTATGTTCTTCTAGCAATAACGAACAAAAAAACAAATACAAATGCAATTAAGTAGATACTTAGACTTAATAGCAACAGAGTCAGCGAGTCTGTTTAACAACAGAGAAACATATAAACATACAAACACATATTTTAGTGCACACATTAATACACATTTTATAAGTAGAGCATGAAGAGCTGTCGCCATCAAGAGATGCGATAGTATGGCCCTTTTATGCGGCATTCGACGGCATTAATGTGAAACCCTGTTTAAATACGCGCACACACAGAGAATTGTCGATAAAACAGAGAAATTTTATACTCAGTCAAACCTCCCCAGGTTTATCCGTGGATATACTTATATATATTTCCATCGATATTCAGAGGGGTAAATTGAACGCGAAAAGAAAACATAAATCTTTCTCTGCTAATTACAGTTTAAAAGAAAATACCGGAGATTAAACATTAAAAACCGCCGACTCCTTGCGAACGTCGCTCTCAGTTCACCTGGCTGCAGCGAACAGCGAACAGCGAACAGTGAGTAATTAATTAAACGCCTCGGCACAGTGGAAATGGCAGGCAAACGGCAAACAATGGCGGAAGAGTGATGCAGCGGACAGGGTGGAAGGGAGAGGTAAAGAGAGAGAGAGGAAGGGAGCAGAGAATGAATGCAGCATTGCGTTTTTGTGTTTTCCTTTTGTTATTCTGTTTTTCGGTGCTCAGCTGAGAAAATGAAAATTTGCTTAAATAGCTGCAATTGCAATAAAGATCCTTGGGGGCGTAACAATTATTTTGAAAACCGGACGCAATGCAATTAAATGTTGCCTCATTGCACACATTACGGGAGAGTTTTAATTAAAGGGTCAGACCGATGCTACAGCCGTGACAGTGCAATGGGAGAGCGTGTCCAGAATTATGCTGGCAATAGGGCCAATCATCCGGTTGAGCTGGACTCTGCCAAATGCGTGCCAATTACCGGGGCAACTGAAGCAACGGATTGATGTTGGGCACACACACACACACATGTTGTATATATCTACTCATAAATCAGTGGCAAATCTGCGACTGCTTCACATGACTTCATTAAAAAGCAGCAGCACTTGCTAAGCCACCAACCAATCACCCACCCGGTCCGCATGAACGCTCCGGCGGGCCCGGGCCACGGTGCGTATACGCATTACTGATGGCTGATACTTAAAATCGACAGCTGCGCTGGGCTTTGACTCCGCCCACAAGCTGCTCGCTGTTTGCTGACGCATTAAATACCCTTACACTCGCGATTGAATTTCGCATAACCCTTGCGTAAATGCTTTTCTTTTGCCTTTTTCCCGGAATCACTAATATGAAAATAACTCGTGCGTACGCAAATAAAATATATTTCTCTGCCTGGTCTGGTGACAAAAGATGCGTGCGCCACATCCAACACGATATTCAAATTTAATCAGGTTGCCAGAAAAGTTGGAGTGCGCCTAATGAACGCCAATGTAAACAGGCGACTCGGTAATTAATTGTAGAGACTTCTTGTTGAACTTGCCAGCCCAAACAAACATTAAAATGTCCTCGAAGCACTGCGAAAGTCCACACAAAATTAAAATGCCTGTCACAGCAGTGAAAGAAAAATCGGTTGATATTTCCGAGCCTAAACTGAAAAATTTGCTGCAACTTTTTTTTTGTCCCATGTTTTTATTTTTTTGCCAAAATCTTGCTTTGTATTTACTTTTGCTTCCCTATTTTGTTAGCCGCATTTGTGTCATTGTCCGGCCGTAAACACAATGACCACAAAACTCCGATGTGGGAGTGTGGCTTTGAGCGTGTATTTGTCTTTGTGTGTGTGTGTGTGTGTGTGTGTGTTTGTGTGCTTCGTTGTTATTTGTTGTGGTTCTTGGCAAAGGGCGCACTTTCATGCCATACCCAAGATTCTATGCTACGTATGTATTTGGAATGACGCACGTATGAGTAAGTATGCCATAGATAACATATGGTTATAAGCACGTATAATACCATTATATTGCGAAGATAATGCGCTTGGTCAACGACCTGCTTCATGTCGGCTTTAATTGGCAAACAGCGGGCTCATCGCAATGGAATGCTATCAATGATATCATCATCATCGAATGCACAGCATGTGAACGGGCTATAACAACAACAACAACAATAGCAGGAAACGTGCGAAGTATTCCATGATTAAGGACATTAGACGCGCTCAAATGAAACCTTATTAAATACCCTTGCGCTATCGCGGCACAAATCAAATCGCATTACCCCGCCACACCGATTTCATTTCACGCTCGTAACAAATTAAAAAAAAGAAAACAATTGCTGCCGCATTACTATTCTTGTAATTTTTCTTATTGGTCGCAGGAAATGTAATTCTGGAAACTGGTATATAAAAGCGATAATTTTGTGAGGCCATATCAAATTGTTAGGACTGGAAGCTCGCCGCTCTCAAATACCCAATTCCGTTACTAGGTATAAATTACACTAAGTAAGCGAACACAAAAAACAAAAAGACAATAAAGAAAAGGAAACCCCGACGGAAACGCATGAAATGCGAACAAAAAGGGAAAGACGAACACAACACAATACGGCAAAACAATGCATGGGGTGCCCAGGCCACAGCGCTTAGCAGAGACAACAACCGGGACTCACATGTTTTTAGCGGGCGCATAAAAGTATGCTACACTGCGGATATTGGAGCATGTCAAGCCTCAATCGAGGCTGGCTTTGATTAGTTATCTGTTATGTTCGACTGCTCGGCTAACGGCTGGGCGACACAATTGTGGATTAGAGAAATTTACATGTGGTTTCTATAAAATTATATAATTTCTTTTAGCTAGGCCGTCATATCGCTTTGCGGCCCATGCTTTGGCAATAAACACAAACTGGCAAACTCTCACTGGGAGACACTCACGCACTCGTAGCTGCCGTACTCTTTTTTTTTTTTTTTTGTATTTATTTTATTTTTTTTTTTTCTTTTATAGGGAATTGGCGTTTCAGTAGCACATTTTTCATACGTTGCGCTGCCAGAACTTGATGAGCTGCTCAGACGAGACGACCAAAAGCTACGACCGTTCAACTACGACTAACTGAACTGAATATCAAATGAAACTGCCGAGCCACGCATATTCAAGTATGTGTGTATGTGTATGTGTGTGTGTGTGTGTGTGTGTGTGTGTGTGTACAACGAACAGCGAGCAATGGCGAAGCATGCGACACACAGCAGGCAGCGGAAAAACAGCGCGAATTTGAGTGGAAAGCCCAGCAGGATAGAAAAGCACAAGCAAAGCAGCTGACACACATATTTTTTGGGCTTTGTTTTGGTTGTGCCCAGGCGTCGCATGGGATAGCTGGTGATGGTGTTAGTGCTGCTGCCGCAACTGCGGCGGCTGCTTGCCGGCGTTTTTCAATCTCTCTCTCTCTCACTATTGGAGAGGCAGCGCCTGCGCGTAGAGCGCGAAAACGTTTCAAATTCAAACAGAGGCCTGCATAAATAACAAATATTTTAATAACACGTCTCGACTGAGCAATCTGGGCTTTTCTTGATGACCCGTCGTCAGTGTGTCGACAGTTGGGCCAATGCTTGGCGCTACAGTCATCACAGTTATTCATATATTTATTAGCTCAGGCATTCATTTTATCGATTTCATTTTGACCAATATTCGGATGAACGTTTTGTTTACGAATTTGTGTGCCACAAGGCATGAATGAATACACACACACTCACACACACACACACACACACATGCGCGCACTAACATAAATAGAGAGTAAAATAGTACAGCTACAACTAACCAGCAGTGCAATTGTATATGTGTGTGTGTGTGAGTGTGCATGTTGTCTTCTTTTCACTCAGGTTGAATGACACTGGTAAGTGGATCGACAACCGACCGCCCCCCCCCGCCCACAATGTGAGAGTTGCTGCTTCGACGTTTTATGTCCTCAATTCCAAGCGGGACGCCATCAGCGAGTGTATGTGTGCGTGTGTGTGTGTGTGTAGGCGCGTCCTAGGCCTCTGTCAAGTGCGTGCACACTGACAGCATCAGTTCGTGTTTGCATGGGGCGTCAGAAGGGCGTGACACAGTTCCGTCGAATGCAAGAAAATTAGTGCAATTCCTGGTAGAGGGCAGCAACGTGCGTGCGTATACGTAATATTGTTATATCTAAATGCTTTCTAGCATGCAATTAAGCGAGGTGACAATGAAAACGTATGTATGGAAATTAACTTTTAATATAAATATACTTATACGCTGGCCACTTAGACTTGTGTACTTTGGTAAATCGAAATAATTAATCAAGATTAGAGAAAACACATTTGTTATGCCTTTTTAACTGTCAAGCCGAAAAGTATGCAATAGAAAATTTTAAATGTTGCAGCGCATTGCGGAGAAAGGTTTTAATCAGCAGCCTGAAAGTATGCTGTAAAAAATAGGTTAAGCAGCTAAAGTATTCCAAGTCCAATTGGAATCAAATTGGTCTGAAAATGAATGTAAATTAATTAAGATAGAGTCTAAATGAAGCAACAGGAGAATTATGAAACCAAATTAGATTCCAGCAGGAATCTGGTTTGATTGAACAGAGAGCTCTTGGATTATGAACATTATATTGTATTTATATACGTATATTCACAGAAATACCTTTAAAAAGCCAGCTAAAAAGTCGACTGCGATTTGTTGTAGCTTAAGAGTGCTAGCCTTAAGCACCGTAGTATACTTTTGTAAATTGAATTCTTTATTTATGAATTTGGCATCATATTTACGTGTTTCTAATTTCGTGGCCAGACGTATTCAGAGCCCATCGATGTCTCATTGAATATTAAGCAAATCGTATTATTTATTTAGGCATATGTACATTTCAGAAGTAAACACGTACAATATGGACTGTCGGCCGCTAAGTGGATTGCACAGATATTCGAGCCCAGGGAGTAATTAAAGAACTGACGCCTTCTCATCTGCGTAGTCAACTGATGTTTGACTTGACGCTTAAGCGAAGCCGTTGCTGATGCTGATGGGATTAGTCAAGGGTGTACTTTACTACCATAAGCAGCAGCAGCAGCAGCAGCAGTAGCAGTAGCAGCAGTGACAGCGACAGCGACAGTCAATATACATATTAAACGTTCCAGCTGACGAGCTACAATGTGCAGTGAGGCACAGGATAAAGTTGCCAAGGTACAAATTATAAACAATCAAAACTTTTGCTGGTAATCCGAATGTTCGTGCAGGACGTGCCATGGCATAGGTCATGGCATTGTAACTCTTGCACAAAACTAAGTTTCCCAGTGACGTGCTGCATTGCAATACATGTACGTTGATACGCACTTGCCCGAGCGGATTGCACTTTTAATCTACTAAAGTCCACAAACAAAACTGTGCTGCAAACAAACAAATTACATTGTTCCTCTGAAAATGTTTGCCCCAATAACAAATGATTAGCAGAAGATAGATAAAAGTGCGATTCAGCCTTGGAGTTGGCTGTTGCCATAAATCATTTGCAATAAATATGTCAACTAATTCGATGCTCTAGCATACAGCTGGCACTGGCGCTGGGTAGCGCCTAGCCCGGTTGAACTTTTAGGAAGCCAAAGACCATGCAGATAAGATACGAACATATCGATGTCGACTGCAAACCTAGTCGAAGCAATTTCCTGGGCTCAGTCGTTGCTCAAACGCTGCGAGTGTTGGATCGTCAGTCGGTCGATCAGTGGCGAGCCTCTAAGCAAGTCGTACGGTTCGTTCTGGTTCGCGCAGCGAGCTCCACACAAAGAGAGCAAGAGAGCGTGAGAGCAAGAAAGCGTGAGAGCGCGCGAGAGCATAGGTCGCTTGTATAAATACATTTGTTTGCGTATAGAGAGACACGCTCGCTGGGACCGGTTGAAGAAGCGAACAACAAAGATCAAATGCTCAGTGAAAAGAAATTGAGGCGACGCGTCATCACGCCGACATCAGAAGCTAGCAATGCGGACCCTTTGCTGGCGGGGCGACAGCTGCACCTGGTAGACGACGAGGTGAGCTGAGGGGCAGTCGGTCGATAAGCCAGAGGCCCTTCAAATAGCACAAGTGGCGCAAGAATGCGCTCTAGCTAGAGCTAGAGCTACAAGTGTTTTGTCGATACCCATTGATAAGATTAGCTAATTCGGGTGGTGCAATGTGAAAGAGTTCTGTGTCTCGATGCCTTATCAGGCCCAGACACTTGCCAATTCGTGCGTCGATTGTCTGTGGCAGCTGTAGCGCCTACTCCCATTTCTGTCGGGGAGGGGGAGCGTTTGGCGGTGGCAACAGCTGCACAGAGCGCAGCAATGTGAGCAGACGCGGCGATAAGATAAATTCATGATGGATTAAATCGAACTATTAGAACATTATAGTCGACCCAAAATGTGTTGAATATGCTTTAATTAAAAAACTGATTCACCTGCTCGTATCTTGAGCAAACATCAGAAACCACCCAAAATGCCGCAACCACTTCAACCATTAACCCACTATTGCCGATTTTTCCATTCGCCCACAGCAAGCCAACTGCTGCGAACGAGCTTTCATCAGCCGCGAGAAGATCAAATGGTATTGGGCGCCCGGCTTCATTGTCTTCTGGCTGCTCATCTACTGTGCCATATCCATACCGGCCGCCAATCACCTGCCACGCCCGCTCAGCATCAAGGATGAGGCCAAGAATCCGGAGCGCTTCATTGCCGAGCGCGCCGAGCTGAATCTGCAGCGTCTGGTGGCCCTGGGTCCGCGTGTGGTGGGCAGCCGCGAAAATGAACTGGGATCCGTTCAGGTGATCTCGTCCACCATGCAAAAGGTGCGCGCCGAGCTGGGCGCTGTCCACGACATCGAAGTGGATGTGCAGGTGGCCTCCGGCAGCTACATCCACTGGGAAGCCGTCAACATGTACCAGAGCATACAGAACTTCGTGGTCAAGATCAGTCCCAAGGGCTCCAATAGCACCACCTATGTGCTCATCAACAGCCACTACGACTCGGTGCCGGCGGGCCCCGGCGCTGGCGATGATGGCTCCATGGTGGCCGTCATGCTGGAGACTCTGCGCGTGCTGGCCAAATCAAAGTACGCTCTCAAGCATCCGGCTATCTTCCTGTTCAACGGCGCCGAGGAGAATCCGCTGCAGGCCTCGCACGCCTTCATCACGCAGCACATGTGGGCCAAGAACTGCAAGTGAGTGACCCAGACCTAATCCTAATACTGATTCCACTAAGTTATATTTTCTACTTCATTCACATCGACAGGGCGCTGATCAACTTGGACTCCGCTGGCAATGGCGGTCGCGAGATTCTCTTCCAGTCCGGCCCCAATCACCCGTGGCTCATGAAGAGCTATCGGCGCGCCATCAAGCACCCCTATGCCTCGACCATGGCCGAGGAGATGTTCCAGCACAACTTCATACCCTCCGACACGGACTTTCGCATATTCCGCGACCATGGCGCTGTGCCCGGCCTGGACATGGCTTACCAGCACAATGGCTATGTCTATCACACCCGCTACGATCGCGCAGAGATCTTTCCACGCGGCAGCTTCCAGAATACCGGTGACAATCTCTTGGCACTGATCCGCGAGATATCCAGTGCGCCGGAGCTTGAGGAAACTTCGGTAATATTTTATGCACACATTCATAGCTAAAGAGCTAAACTCTTGAATTCGTACACAGAAACACGCCGAGGGACACACGGTTTACTACGATGTGATGGGCTGGTTCTTGGTCTTTTATACCGAAACGGAGGGCATCATTCTCAATGTGGTCGTGGCCATTGGCGCAATTGTGGCCTGCGTGGTTGCCATCATGCTCATGGCCAAAAACTCTGGCCTCAAGCTTAACCAATTGCTCAAGCGCACGCTGCACACCTTTGGTGTGCTCATCCTGGGCGTGGTCGCAGGCTTCACGCTGCCCATCATCATTGCCGTGTTCATGGATCTGGTGCATTTGCCGCTCTCATGGTTCACACAGAATTGGCTCATCCTGGGACTCTACTTCTGTCCCTTCTTCTTCGGCTTGGCCATTGTGCCCGCCCTCTATTTCCATTACACCTCGACTGTGAGTACTCTCGATTGATTCAACTTGAACTGAACTGAACTGAACTGAATTATCTCTTCTTTTCAGGATCGACTGCCCATTGGACAGCGTGTGCAGCTGTTGTTGCACTGCCACTGCCTCTTCCTGGCGCTGCTCACCCTGGTGCTCACCATCTGCAGCATCCGCTCGGCCTTTGTGCTCATGCTGACCTGCCTTTTCTACACAGTAGGCGTGGTCTTCAACCTGTCCACCAGTCTGCATAGCCGCAGTAAGCTGCATCCATTAATGACTCTTCGATACCCAGCGTAATTTCTCTTTATTTTTTCTACTCTTTACAGACGTTGCCTGGATCATTCCGCACATCGTTTGCTATGTGCCTCCCTTTCTGTTCTTTGCTTACTTCTCGCACAGTTTCCTGGCCACTTTTATTCCGATGCTGGGTCGTTTCGGCGACTCAGTCAATCCGGACCTGATCATAGCCGTCTTCAGCGCTGCTGTGAGCCTGCTTGTCACTGGCTTCATTGTGCCCATGCTGCACATGTTCCGCAAATCCAAGACCATCATTTGCGCTCTGCTGGGCATCACCTTGGTGTGCATCATTATTGCTGCCACTCCCTTGGGCTTCCCCTACCGCCCAGAGACAAGTGTGCAACGCTTTGCAGTATTGGTGAGTGAAGCCAAGTGAGATCGCTGTGGGTGATTTCCATTCAATGAACCTTTTCCTTTTATAGCACGCCAGGCGCACCTTCCACGATGCGAATAACAATGTTCGCCGCTCCGAAACGGGCTACTTCATCATGCCACAAGACAGACGCACCTACTCCGTCAAAAGTAAGTATTCCCCTTATAGACAAACTCTTACATTATCTAACAAATCTCCGCCCACATAGATAAGGTCATCAACATGACCCTGGCCAGATCTGTGAAAGATGAGTGCAAGAAGGAAACCCTCTGCGGCTACCCATTATACAACATGCGCTGGCACAAGACCAGGTAAGACACTCAACTGTTCCACACTCATTCACCCACTCACTCATTCATTCATTTAACAATTGCAGAGAGCGTGGCTTGTGGATACCCGCCTCGGCGCCTGTTCTGCACCCACTGCCCGTGGCTAAGGTTGTTTCCAAGAAGCAGCTGACGGCGAACAAGATTCGCTTTGAAATGGAGCTCACTGGTCCGGATCACATGGGCCTCGTCATACAGCCGCTGAATGGCGCTCGAGTCGTTGGCTGGTCCTTCCACCAGGCGCCGCTCCGCCTGAACTATAAACCGCCTTATTATATCTACTTCTCCTATGGCGTCAACGGAGATGCACTGAAATTCTGGCTGGAGCTCGAGGTGAGTGCACTGCGTTCCGCTTTTAGTTCTTTTTCAAATGCTATATATTTGGCAGAAACCCAATGGTGACTGGAGGACATCTACGTTCGAGCTGGGCCTGCATGGCCACTGGAATCATCACACGGAATTGCATACAGCTGACTTCAAGAAGTTCCTTGACAGCTTTCCCAGCTACGTGGACGCAACGCCTTGGCCGGCGTCCTATGAGGCGTGGTTATACTAAAACTATTTGAACTATTTTATACATGATTTATATATATGAGTATTTGTAGCGAAACATAATATAATGCAGGTAAAAAGTGAAAAATTAAATATATATTTAAGAACAACAGAAAACCCTTTAGCTCTTACTGATTGTGGGTTAAGGCCAAAAAGGAAGTTGGATAAGAGTTTCCGCTAAATAGTGCGTCAATCACTGATTAAATATTTAATATTCATTTTCATTTACTATATTTAGCATACATATTTGTTAATCAACTATAAATATTTAGTTTATATGGCTGCCACCTCACAGTGCCGTCATTTAGATATGGCCAATAGTATAAACGTTTTGTGCTGCCGTTTTAGCCACTGATTAGATGTTTGGCCATAACTATACACTGTGTGCAAAGTGCGGTCGAGTATATTAGTTTATTTGCCAGAGGCAGTATGCAATATGCAATCTGGATGAACTTCGTCTTTATCTGATAAGAGTAAATGGTATTTTGATTATTGTTATGCTTGATTCATAGCTTCCTGCTTCTTCTGCTTTTTCACATTGGCTATTATGTCATCCATGTTATTCGTTAAATGATTAAGTACTTTGTCAATTAGGTTCAATCGAATATGTAGTCTGCAAAGAAGGCAATATATGCATAATTGGAATGCTTAGTGAATATACTAGTTCCTTACATATTTAGCTCTGACTCGATTTCCGAAAACTCCTTGGTGATATACCTGCAATGGTCATATGAAGAATATTGAAAGTTTAGTCAAATGAATATTATTATATCGTAGCTTACAATTGTTCCAGCCTTTCTTGGTTGAACACTTGTCCGAAATGATTTTCTTGACTATAACGTGGATAGCGGGGAGGCTTACAAAGGCCACAGGTGAGACGAAAGATTTGCTTTCTTATATAGTACATTAGGAACGAGGGCTTGAAGCCGATCGTCGCTGTGGCCTTTTTGTAGGCCAACACAATAACGACCAAGATCATGTTCTGCAGAAATGAGATAAGTTTATTAACTGCAAACACAGTAAATTCAAGTCAATCTCATAACATATCTCTTACCAATGCAACGAAAAATATGAAGAGAACGTATGTAAAAAAGTATATTGATGCCCAGATTGGGGATTCCTGTGCCAATTCGAAGAAGTTAAAGTCACCAGCCGTCATGCGGATCATGGTTAAGAATGCAGAACTGATATTTTTAAAGTTGGAATTACTCTCTCCAAACAAGCACATGCCAAGCAGTGCAAACGCCAAAAACGCCACGGAGAGCATGATGAAAAAGGAAGCCAAGTCAGTGAAGGCCTAAAGGGAATGATATGAATAATATTCAGTTAGTTTCAGACTTCAGATTCAGCTCAGCTCATACATTTTTTAAAGAACATCCCAAAGTTCTTAGAAGTGGCACAAAGTCCATATATGCTAAGAGACCCAACCAGGAGAAGAAAGCCAAGAATCCAACTAGCATCTGCTGAGTAGCAAATGTGTCCAGCAAATAGTCCAATGAAACAAATTCAACAGTATTCGAATTCATTGCATTCTTAAATTTTGCGGAATAATAGCTCGAGGTGATGTGCATATAAATTAACGTGTAACAGATCTGATTAGAATGAAATAAATGATAAATTGGCAGTGGTTTGCTGACATCCATATGTAGGTGGAGATAATCAACTTACGAAAATGCTAGGTACAAATGTGTATGTTGTAAACTTTTTAAAGTATAGCCGAAAGCCGATGCGAGAAATTTTGTTCACCTCAATATAGGTATAATATACGTTGATTAGATAGATTACGATGGAGCATTCCGTTGCGTAGCCACCGTTCAGTGGACTCGTGTAGAACGATTGCGAAGCGTACTTGGTGTTTAGAAGGCCGGTTGTCATTATCTCAAAAATTAATCTGGAGTTTGTGGATGGTTAGCGTATGAATGATTGTCAATTTTATAGCTCACTTAGTGGAGAGTATTAGGTCCAAGTTCAAGTTGATCATATTCAGTTCAAGCACGACCAACCGTGAGGCACGATCTAACCACTTTACACTGCGCAAGCGTTTTACGATATTCAGACCTTCATACGGTTCGTATGATAACAGTTTCACATAGCCTCCACTGTGATAAGTGTGCAGTGGTGCCACGATGGGTTTGGCGTGCAGTTCATCCATTGTATAGTAAAATGTGCTGTTCGTTAAGTGAAAAGGTATAGTTAGGATCTCTACAGCTATTCGAATTCCTTACTCCTTATAGACTGGAGCAGTATCCTCATAGCTCTTCGAATAGGGCGTATAACATGCGTTGAAGTAGCGCACGAGCGAGCTGTGCACCTCACAGTTGTCCTTTTTGACGCGCACCTGACGCAGCCTCGGCGGGCCAAGAAATAGGTTTTGGGATAGGAATAAACGGCCATTTAAGGTCCGTTTTTTATGAAACACACGGTGCTCACGTATGTGGCTCAGCGAGTGATTATTGATGTTGCCATGCAGCAGGGGAAGGATCACATACTGCAAGTAGTCCCAAAAGTCTTTAATTGTTATGACAGTACTGAAAGAAATGATGTTGTCATTTTCCATGATTTCCGGCATTTCAAGCATGTTGCGAAAGCCCTTGATAAAAAAATATTGCTCATGCACTATCAAGTCGTGGCCAATCTTTGTCGCACATCCCAGAAAGACGGCGAACAGAACCATGTGGAGCAGCGCATTTCGGGTGGCCTTCTCCGTTGTGTAGTGGTAATCCCCATAGGTTGCCCGGTATCGATTTGAGTCGGCCATTTCAGCATAACAATTATTTCAAAACTCGATTAGATTCGACACTTAATTCGGAACTGATTCGATAAACGAAATATGATTCGTTTGAATTTTGTTTACTAAATTTGACAAATTGATCTCGGTTTTTGTTTTTTCTTTTCTTCCGATAAATATTGTTTACATTTTCAAAGCTAATGATCATTGAGCATTATAAATATTTATTTTCCTTTAGTTTAGTTCGGCAATAAGATATATGCCGGCATAAAGCTTAATCTAACCACTGGCCATCAAGCCATAAACCCCCCAAATTTGCGGCTCGTTATCGCCAAGTCGTAATCTACAAGGCATTATCGCCGATAAGTCCCGACTTATTGGCATAGAGCCAAAATGCTTGCATTAATTGCCATTTCATTTGTTAGTTTTCCGACTCAGTTGCTGCGCTGCGGTTCAATTTCTTGCGTTTAGTTGAGCACACAAAGTACTCGAAGAGGTCAACTAATAAAATAAAGGTAATTCTTAAGATAGGATAGCCGCACGAATAACTTTTTGTGCCAAGACTGAACAAGAAAATAAACTGAATACATTATGGAAGCATTCTAGAATGTAATCAAAATGATTAATGACAGAGATTATAATAATTGTTAGTTAATAGATTAGTTTGCTTGGTATGACTAACTCTCTAAACCTTCTTTCCTCTTTCGCAGATGTCCTTCTCCAGCGTTGATATAGCATCTGGGGAGAAAGCCTCCAAAAAGGGCGGCGATAAGTGGCCTTGGTATGGGGCGCCCATCTTCTGCGTGATCTGGTTCACTCTGTTCTATGTGGCCGCCATTCCGAGCTTCTTCTCGTATCCCCGAATGCTGTATGTGCGCGATGAGGCCCATCATCCGGGCGAATTCATTGGCGAGCGTGCCATGATCCAGCTGGCCGAGTACTCATCGATTGGCAATAAAATGAGTGGATCCATAAATAATGAGGTGCACGTGGTGAACTTTCTGAAGCGCGAGGTGGAAAGGATTGTGGAGCAGGCGCGCACCGATCTCTATGACATCGACTTGGAGGTGCAGTACGCTTCGGGCTCCTTCTATCTGTGGGATGCAGCTACCAGCTATAACAATGTTTCCAATGTGCTGGTGCGGCTCTCCCGCAAGGATAGTCCCAGCGACAACTACTTGTTGGTCAACTCACACTACGATTCGGAGGTAAAGACACCGGCTGCTGGCGACGACGGCGTCATGGTGGTCATCATGCTGGAAACTCTGCGCGTCATGACACAATCCGACCGCCCGCTGGCACATCCCGTCGTCTTTCTCTTCAATGGCGCGGAGGAAGCCAACATGCTGGGTGCCCATGGCTTCATCACAAATCATAAATGGGCAAAAAACTGCAAGTGCGTAGACTCTCTCTTTCTTTCCCTCTCTCTTTCTACAGGCCTAACCATGTCAACTCTCTTAGGGCACTTATCAACTTGGACTCAACAGGATCGGGCGGACGTGAGGTTTTGTTTCAAACAGGTCCCAATCATCCCTGGCTAATGAGCTATTATCAGAAGTATGCACCCCACCCCTTCTCCATAACGCTCGGCGAGGAGCTCTTTCAGAATAATTTTATACCCTCCGACACGGACTTTCGCATATTCCGCGATTTCGGCAATGTGCCCGGCCTGGACATGGCGCACGCCCTCAATGGCTATGTCTACCACACCCAGTACGACAACTTCAAAAATTTGGCGCGTGGCACCTATCAGTCCACGGGGGAGAATGTGCTGGCCTTGACCTGGGCGTTGGCCAACGCCCCCGAGCTGGATGATACGGCCGCCCACGAAGAGGGACACGCTGTCTTCTTCGACTACCTTGGCTGGTTCCTTATCGTCTACACCGAGAGCGCCAGCATTGCCATTAATATCGTGGTGTCCATCGCCGCTCTGATCTGCATTGGCATCTCCGTCTACTTCATGACCAAGGACAATGTGGTGGATGCACCCAAGGCGGTGACCTTGCGCTTTGCCACCATTTGCCTGGTGCAGCTGGGCGCAGTGATCATCGCCTGGGGCTTGACCCTACTCGTGGCTGTCTTCATGCGTGCCGTTGGCCTGGGCGAGTCCTGGTACTATGGCATTTGGATGACCTTCGGCCTGTACTTCTGTCCCATGTTCCTGGGACTGGGTCTGCTGCCCGCCTTTTACATTGGCTGGACCAAGCGCAAGACCTACATGAAGCTGAATCAGACCATTGCCTGCTTCATGCACGCCCACTGCATTCTGATTGTCTTCCTTTGCTTGCTGCTCACAGGTCTGGGCATACGCTCAGCCTTCTTCCCCATGATTGCCCTCTTCTTCTATACAGTCTCGATGATTGTGCAGTTTGTCCTGAGACTGACCGTTAAGAGTAAGTGATATATAAACTGATATATATTTTATTTTCTTGTTTAGTCTGACAGCTTTTTTATGCTTCTCTCTTTCTCACTCTCTCTCTCTCTCTCTCGCAGAAAGTTTCTTTATGACTGTTCACATGCTGTGTCAGATTTTGCCCTTCTTCTTCTACACCTATTTGATGTACGTGTTTCTGCTGGTCTTTGTGCCCATGCAGGGACGCGATGGACCTGATAGCAAGCCCGATATGCTGCTCGCAGCATTCATTGCTCTCATGACAATGCACTTCGCTGGATTCATAGTAAGTTCTGGAACTTAATATAGCTGCTCGGATATAGTATTCTTATTCTCTTCTCAGGTGCCCGTCTTACACAAATTCCGCAAATCAAAGACCTTCATCTCAATGTTTGGTGTACTAATCATCATATTCATCATATTGGCTGCCACGCCTGCTGGCTTTCCCTTCAAGAAGGATGTTGCCGCACAGCGGTACTATGTTCTGGTGAGTTTCCTCAGCTCAACTCATCTGAGACTACTCTGCTGTAACCTCAGGTTGCTTTCAGCACACCCAACGCACATTGCACAAGTTGGACGGAACTACAACTCAAGAAACGGGCTTCTACATACAGCCCGTGGATACTCGATACTCGGAGCTGTATGATACAACGCTCAAGAACGTAGAGCCCGAGGTTTGGCTCAAGAATAACTGTGCCGAGGAGCCCTACTGCGGCCTGCCGCTCTACAGTGGACGTTGGCTCAACTGGAAGTAAGTCTCAATTGAGTCATATTTACACTAACTAAACTATATATAACATCTGCTCTCTTTCAGGGACTCTGCTCGCTGGATTTACAGCTCTGCTCCCGCTCTGCCAGTGGCCACAGAGCTCACAGAGGTATCGCGGCAGTCCATAAGCTTGAGCAAAAAGCGATTCGAGTTCAGTCTCAAGGCGGGCGATCGCATTGTCATGTACGTTGATCCCTTGGAGAAGGTGAAGATCACAAATTGGTCGTTCGATGAGACGATCTTGGTGGATGGCCATACTGCGCCCTACTTCATATACCATGTCGCCGCCATGGTCACAGAGCCCTACAACTTCTGGCTGGAGTTTGAGCACGACGCAGCGAATACGGACGGGCCCTACTTCAAGCTGGCAGTGAGCGTGCATTTCCTGTACCATCCGGAACACTATACGCCCGAGTTCCGAGAGTTCCTGAGCACCTTTCCGGATTGGACCTACACCACCGACTGGTTTGCCTCGTACGAGAGCTGGATCTTCTAGGGAAATGACTGGCAAATGGCCACAGTTATTTCTATAACTTAATAAATTATTTAAAATATATTTTAATACAATTAATATTTGTTCAGCGATTTAGCACAAAAATGGGAGATGGCTTCAATTAGAGTCTAGAATTATAATTTAAATACAACTTTTTGTTCGTTGGACGTTCGCCTGTGCGAGTATCATATGTGAATTTGTGTTTAGAGTATGCGGATGAATGCGAAAACTTAACAACAGTCCAGAGACTCCGAACCATGAGTAGTGAGTGAATATCAAGCGTTGCATCTGCTGACTCGGCTGCCCTTAGAGTTGCCAGCTGTTGTAGGAGCCGATCCACGAGTTGACGTGAGCCCAGGGCGGAAACCTGGCAAGGAACTCTCGGAAGTCCTTGTCTATGAACATGTCGTCGTGTATTCTGTGACCCATGATGGCGACCCTGAACGTGGCGCCAGACCAAACCTCACTTTCGTGCTGTTGAGAAAGAGTCCAAATAATCTGTAAAAATCATATTCATTGAGATGGCAGCTCCATAAATATTTACCTCAAATTCCAAATTGAAGCGCATGGGTGTCGGGTCTAAGGCATACGACCAATAGACGTAGTGGGGCGGCGGCAAGGACTTCTCCAGCGGCTCCTTGGTGAAGGTCCAGTCCACTAGCTTGGCTCCCTGCAGTGGCTCGATGAATATGCTCACATGATCCGGCCCAGCCACCTCTAAAGTGAATATTATGTTCGTTCTCGATGTGCTCTCCTTGTTTATAATGCGCAGCGTGGGCAGATAGTCTTTGTTCGGCTCTGGGCCTGGCACCCAATAGCTATTGTCTCTGCGAATATCAAGAGATTAATAATTATGATTATTATGGATTTGTTGGCTTCTCTCTGGTACTTACACTGCCTTTACCCAACGTGAACTGTAAATGGGAAAGCCGCACATAATTTCAGTGTCACACGTACTGCGATCCGCCTTCGTCAAGTTGGTGCCCTCAAAGAGAATGCTATCCACCGACTCGGGATGCCGGTCCACGGGCATCACATAGTAGCCGGAGTCCGTGTGATTGACGGAATGCGCGGCATCTGCATTGTGGAAGGTGCGCGTCGTGTGCTGGATGAGGAGATACGAAATAGGCCAATGAGTAACAAATAAATTGTGGCCAAGGCGAATCAAATGTAATTTACCACAGCAAAGAATCGCTGCACGGCTGTCTTCTCCACATATGGGAATGCCACGGGCGTGGCAGCCAGAACAATGAAGATGAGAGTGCAGATGCCAAAGAGCGAGATGATGGTCTTCGATTTACGGAACAGGCAGAGCAGGGGTATTATGAACGGAGACAGCAGCAGGCAGAACAGCGCCGTATAGCCACCGATAAGCAGATCCGGATTCGAGCCGCTCTCGCGTCCCTGCATGGGCACCAGTACAACGTAGGCGGCATAGCAACAGTAGGTGTAGAACATGAAGGGCAGCAGCTGGCAGAGGCAATGGGGAATGAGCCACAGGAAATCTACAAAAATAATTGATTATTAATTTGATTACATACATATGTATATAATAATTATTCAACTCACTTGTCTTATGGGCACACGTGGCCATGTTGAGCAGCACGGAGAGGGTGTAGAAGCCAATGCAAATGAGTAGGATGAAGGCCGATCGCACATTGAAGCATATCATTATGATTGTAATGGCTGTCAAGATTAAGCAGTGCGAGTGCATCAGCAGCTGAATGCCATAGCCGAGTGGAAGGCCGTGCTGGAAGGGGAGTAGACAGTGAATATGGAAGACAGGCAACTCCTTGAAGATCTGAGAAACCCACCTCCTTCGTGCGACTAAAGTAGATGGCGGGCAGTATGCCCAGACCAAAGAACATGGGGCAAAAGTACAAGCCGAAGATCATCCAGGTCTGCGAGTACCAGGCCATCGAGAGACCCACGGCGTCCAGGAAGAGGGCGATGCAAATGACCAGACCCACACTCAGCAGAACGCCACAGAGCTGCAGCGCAGCCAGGATGCCAAACTTGGCGAAGATGCGACGCCTGAACATGCCCGTATTGCTGGCCATGCTCCAGATGTAGACGACGATCGTAGCCAAGACCAGGACACAGACGCAAATGTTGATGATGACGCCCACATGTTCCGGATAGTAGATGAAGAACCAGCCCAGCACGTCGAAAAAGATCATGTGGCCCTCCGCATATTTCTGATAATGATGAAGGGCGTATATATGTATGATGAAATATATAGTTAAATTCCAAGACTTACATCTGGATTCTCCAGTTCAGGCGCATTGGCCAGGCCCTTGATCAGGCCCAATAAATTGTCTCCGGTCAGCTGGTAGGTGCGTCGTGGTATTATATTAAATCGATCGTACTTTGTATGATAGACAAAGCCATTCAATGTGTGCGCCATGTCGAGGCCTTCGAGAGAACGCATTAGATTTAGTTGGAAAATTGGAATTCTTTGCTCTACCTGGAATCTTTCCAAAGTCGCGGAATATGCGATAGTCCGTCTCCGAGGGTATGAAGCCGTTCTGGAAGAGCTCCTCGCCAATAGTTGAGGCGAATGGATGTGAGATGTGCTTGCCATAGTACTGAATCGAATTGATTTCATTTGCATTAATTTAAAGTACTGAATAGGCAATCAACAGTTAGTCAACACTCACTTTCATTAGCCAGGGGTGATCGGGTCCAGACTGAAAGAGTATCTCTCGTCCGCCACTGCCAGCTGAATCCAGATTGACCACAGCGCTGTCAGCGTTTTAATGAATTTTCAATTAGAGTTGCAAATCTATTGGCCCAGGCTTTGCTTTCCACTTACCGCACATTCATTGCCCACGGATGCTGCGTAATGAAGGCGTGCGAGCCCTGGAGAGGATTCTCCTCGGCGCCGTTGAACAGAAAGATGAGTGTGTTGGTGAGCGGCGTCTCGTACTTGGTGATGACGCGCAGCAGCTCCAGCATGATGACGCACATCATGCCAGCGTCGCCGGCGCCCGAGCTGCCTGGCACCGAGTCGAAGTGGCTGTTGATCAGCAGAGCTGCCTCAGTGGTGGGATTCTTGGGCGAGACCTTGACCACCACATTCTGCACGCTCTGGTAGACGTTCACCATTGACCAGAGCAAGTAGTTGCCCGACGCTATCTGCACATCCTTTTCGATGTCATAGAGGTCGTCGCGGCCGCCGTCGATGATATCGTTGATCTCGCTGAGCAGGAACTGGACGGCGACCTGCTCGTTGGCAGCACTGCCCACCACCTTGGGGCCAATCTTCGACAGCCTGAGCAGAGTGCCTTCCGCACGCTCGCCAATAAACTGGCCCGGCTGCTGCAGCTCATCCTGCACGGTCTTCAGCGGCGGCATGCTGTGGAAGCTGGGCACCACCACCAAGTAGTAGAGCAGGAACCAGAACGCCACAAAGAGCGGGGCCCAATACCAGCCGATTTTGCTGCGATTGTAGATGATTTTCATGTTCTCATATTTGGAGTTCATCTTGTGGCTGAAATGAATAATGAATACCGAATGAGTGTGCAAAATGACACGGCCGCAGCGCACCACTGCGCTCTGCAATTGACTTAATTGATTGACCCGAGATGACCACTGAAACACTGCAGAGTCCGCCAGAGTCAGCGCCATCACTGCCATCAGGAAGTCAGCTTAATCGCAGTCATTGATTAAATAGTTCCCTGGCCACCCACTTGAACACCCGATAATGTATATAAACATGGTAATCGATGTCTCGATGCCTTTCAAGTGGGTCTCACTCCACTCCATTGGCCGAGTGATAGATTGCTGATAAATTGCCAAAATCAGAAGTACATGGAAACAACTTTTAGATAGCCAAATGAAAAGTTATTTGCTTATATCTTAATAAGACATCGTAGGGCATGAGGTGGGAGCTGAAGTACTTCTTCCAGCTAGCTAGACTGATAAGACAATGCAATGATACGGAAAAGCAGAGGATAGTCAGTCTTCTACTGCGCATTATCTTGCTGTAAAAACTAATCTTTTCAGAGATTCTGTCATCGATTTTTTTGGGTCCATCAGATTGAGTCTAGCGGAACACATGTGTTGCCCCAAAAAATAATCTTTTTTTTTTCCCCATGTGGACAGCTGACGGCTTGCTCGTAAATGGGAAAAAAACTAAATGAAAACAATAAATGTTGAGCAAATATTCGTTTGGGAATTAATGCTAGACGTAGATGAGAAACAACCGTAAATTAGCTGAGACATTTTGTAAATTTTGATTTTCGTATTTATTTATAGCGAATTGAGCGCATAATATTTAGCTTTAATGATCAGCTATATGCCATTTGCTTGACTTATCTGTACCCAAACCCAAAATACCCTGTACAAGAGTAACCAAATGAGAAAGACTAAGCGCAAGGCGAATCTCAGTTAAATTTGGCGCTTAGAAAAAAGCTCTAAGCTCAGCGCAGGCAAGTTAACAAAAGCTCTCAGCTCTAGCCATCAATATACCTAGGCCTATTCAGTCATGCTCACAAAGCGCCCTCCTAGAGAGCCTCAGAAGCGCAGCCCGTGCTCAACTAAAATTCATGTGACGCATACCTAAAAAAAAATTAAAGCAAGAAAAACAAAACAAAATTTGTATACAAAGAATTCTGCCAAATGGTTGCAGTTCGTTTAGCCTATAAACAGAAAAGTGTTGGATGTTCCCATTTCTTTTTGCTTTTTATTATTGAGCCAGAGTGAGAGAAGAGCGAAGAGCAAAATTGCAATTGGTGCTTGTGGCTGATGATTAAAGTGCGGGCAGAATGCAATCGGGGTCCCTGCGACAGCGACCCATTTATAGCAATGCGCCTCATGACCCCCAGGGGCCAGCCGCGGAGCGCCGATTAAATGAGACCGCCAGACCGAGACGCGGCACAGGCAAAAACAAGTCAGAGTGGGAGAGGGAGACGGAGCGGGATGCCTATGTAAGTGGAGCATACACTTGGTGCCATGGGACGTGTGGTTAATCAATTTAGCAAGCGAGTGCATTAATCAGTTACTGTTTCAGTATCAGTTTCGATTCCACTTCCAATTTCAGTTTCATTTTCAGTTTTAGTGTCGATTTCTTGTTGTTGTTGTTGTTCTTGTTATTCATAGGTTTTAAACGCCTCTTTGTGTGGTCACGCCCACGGAGGTGAATCGAATTGAAAACAAAACAGAGCTCGCATGCAAATGACTCGTGCGGGGGAGGCCAAAGAAAGATCTATTTAAAGACTATCTAAATGGGAAGAAAATCCAAACAATCGGCGAGGCGACGGCAATCAACTGTGACAACAACAGCCGCAGCAGCAGCAACAACAAGAGCAACAGCAACAACATTTATTTGGGCTTTCTCGCAGATAGAGAAACGCAACGGAAGAGCCAATCCAATACAATAGTAACTGCCAGATACAGATACAGATACAGCTACATTCTACATGCTGCATGCTGCATGCTGCCAGCTAAATGTGCGACATGTGCCGCAAGGGCCACAGCATAAGAAGTCAATAACCTGCCTCTTGACGACTGCAACTTGCCACACAAAAACAAGCAGCCAGAGCAGACGCAAAGGAAGTTGCGGTTGTTTGTGTTTATTGTTGTTGAAAGAAAGCAACACAAGAAGCCAAACAAAATGTGTTTTGAATACACTCACGTACACGTTCACACACTCGCACTCACTTCACACTCAATTGTTGGATTTCAGCTTGTCGAAAAGCAATCCTTTTCCCTTTGTTTTATTAATTATTAACACTCACGACTGTTTATGCTGATTAACACTTGATGAAAATCGACGCGAATATTTGTATTCAGTTTTTGCGTTTTTTATATATGTATGCTTATATAAAATGCTGAAGGGCGGCCAACGTCAACGGCAGCAACATGTGCCATCAGCTGACACGGAGCACACAAAACTCACAGAACACAACGGAACGCAACGGAACGCAACAGAACAGAACCTCAACTGTCGCCTTCGACGGTCGCCGCACGTCTGGCCGGGCACAGAGCAGCGCAGCAGGAGACGCAGAAGGAGAGAGAGAGCGAGGCAGCAGCGCCAGAGAGGCAGCAGAGTGGGCAAAGAGCAAGAGATCACAGCACAGTCCACACATATAAGAGCAACTGAGAACTTGTTGCGCTCATCGAACTCACTTGATGATGGTGTTGACGCTGCCCTTGTGGCTGCCGTTGTAGAGGCTCTTGTTGTCGTTGCTGCAGTTCGACATGATATTAAATCGAGTTGTGGATCAACTAACTGCTCAAATCCTAATCCCATCCAGTCACCAGTTAGCCTGTTCGCATACTAAATAGTTTCTACACGAGCAGCCGCAATTTTATATACATAATTTCCGAATTTATGGATTTGCAGTGCCTGAACCTCAAGAGCTTATGATAAGCCCACTGAATTAGACTCATTATCGACTTAATCGATGCGAGGGACATTTCAATTACTTTGCACAATATCTCACTAGCAGTCAAGTGTATATAATGTTCAATCAGATGTTCCACTAAATAATTTGTTGAACAGTATGTTTGTCTATTTATATCATTTTAAACATCTATAGATCTGTATGTAATCTATGCACTCTATACTCAATATCTAAACATTTTTAACTCATTTCATTTCCCACATTTACTTATATTCGATTTCCCTCTGGAAAGGCGCCTTCCGCACCTCGTTTACCGAGCTCAAAGCTACAAATCGTATAGTTTATCATTGTGTACGAAGGGACGCGTAAATCCATATCGACACGTAGCAAGTGTGCAAAGATATTGGCAGCAATTCGCAGAGCGATAAGACTGTGACTTCATAAATAATTAGCCATAATTAGGGCTATAATTGATAATTAATTACCTAGCGATAAGTTTAGCTAAAAGCATTTGGATTAGAAGTCAATCCCACTAGCTATATCTGATTTCCATGCTTTAAAGAACTCTGAGAAGTTAGAGCACTGATTTTTCATGCGATAGCCACACAGTCACATTCATAAGTATGCGCACTATCAATTGAATAATAAATATTTAAATTACGAAAATAAGCTCTGTTGGGATTTAAATTTATAATGCGGTATTACTTGGTGCGTCATTTGAGTAGAATTTTGAAATTGATTCTCATATACATATGTATTTACTGGAATCACACTTAATCGTAATTATTGTGCACCATAAAAATACGTATATGCATACGTATATGTTGGTTGTGTGAACGTATTATGTATATATATTTGAGCATGATATTGTGCCAATCGGCAATAATTCAGATTATGGCAATCTTATGTTAGCGACCTTGAGCAACGTAAGATGAGAACTTGCTAACAAGTGAATTTTTGCAATGCGATTCGTGATGTTTTGGGAATTTTAACAATATGAGTGTGCAGGGAATATCTTCAATTTCTTTTTTTTTTTTTTTTCTACATACATTCTAATTTAATTGAAAATATTTACACTGCTTTTATTAATGCTTGATGGTGCACAATTTGTTCTTTCCTTATCTTAAACATTATCAAATTCTAAATAACAACTCCAAAATGATATAATTTTTATCAAATCTACTATTGTAGATGCTCTTTTTTGAGATAACAAATTTTGCTTCTAACATGTTTTTACTATAATCATATTGACAGTCCGTAATATCTAATTATGCATAAAATAATGAATTATACGTGCTATAATTAAAGATTGCATATATATAGCAGAAAACTTTCCTAACTTTATTTATTTTAAAAAAGGTTTCGTGACAGTTTCTAAAAGGTTTTGACTTATTTGAGTATTCTAAAAATAAAAGATTGCCGCTGTCACTTGTCGCCGCTGTCGCGCATTCGAGCGCGAAAATAGTATTTGACATAATTTCAGATCGCTCGGACGAGTCAATTTCCCAGCATTGGATGCAGTCAAGCATAACTCAGTGGACACACACACACACATACACACATATATATAAATACATATATATGGGTTGGCTAGCTAACAAAACGATTCGTATAATGAAAACAATTTGTTAATCAAGCGAAATCAAAGTAATTCGCTGCACCGCCCAGTTCCAAAATCCAAAATCCAAAATCCGTGCCCAGCGCGAGAGAATTTGCCAATACGCGAATCGGAGGGAAAACAAAAGAATGCAATGACACATAAACTCAAATGGCATCAACGAACAGCGAACAGCGCAGAATTTAATTAGTCAAGTCTATAGAGGAACATGCATTACAACATCAGAGGCCAGAGACAAGTGCCATAGGCAGCCAGGCACAACCGTCTATTGACTATCTCTATGTTTGTTGATGTATCTGGGCTCGGGCTCTGGCTCTGGCTCTGGCTCTGGCTCTGGCTCTGGATACTTATCGCAGCTAGTTAGTCAGTTAGTCGGCGAGTGGGTGAGGCATCGCAATGACGCTTACTTGGGCCATGGAGCAGAGCTAGTGAAAAGTATTTATTGACTATGACACTGTGGCGATGCCATTCGGTTATTAGGTAGATAAACTGGGTACAGTGCAATCACTTCTAAGGTGCCACGCCGCCAGCAATACTCTGAAATAGTATTTTCGCACCCCAAACCCAATATCATATTTCTTTGCCATAAAGATAAAACCCGCTAAGAAACGCAGGGCAACAACACAGTGAAAAAAAAAAAAAAAAAAAACATAATACTAAAAGAAAACAATACGTAATCGTATCACATTATGGACTGCGACTACTACACAGGTGCCTCTACACTACCGTAACAGCAACAGCAACAACAACAGCAGCAAGTGCGATAATAACATCCAATAAGACAAAAATCAAGCCGAATTGGCTGTTCAATAACCGAGGCAACAATAATTGCGCGTGTTTATCGTATCACCGTTAGATATTGCATTCCCAACGATAACTTGACGTTGGCCATTTCCAGGTGCTCCCGTAAACACCTTTGTGCTCATACATATTTTAAGAACGCCGTGCGACTCGCGTTCGCTTCATTTGTGCGTTTGCTTCATCCAGTGACGGCCATAAGACGTGAACGATCCTAACGATCCGCCGTGGAGTATAACAGCGCCAGTGCTGTGCAGTGTTAGTGTACTCAAAGGATAAATACGAGTGATCGAAATCGAAAGTCTCTAAATTTTCAAAATGGGTGTACGTACATATATGCATATTGAGAAAATCATTTAAACTATCCATGAGTGACATTAAATTAAATTTATCCTATTTAAAAAACGAAATTTAAACTAAATTATCACTTATTTATCAAACCAAGTGCGTGTTTAGTGACGTATTTATGTTACAATTATGAATAAATATTATTCATGTCGAGCTTAAATTAACTTATATTTGTGCATGATTTTGGCAATTGACATAAATTTAATTTGGAATTTTCAAATGGATAAATTTGTTTAGTTGCTAGAGTATTTAGCAAAACTAATTCAAAGTGGGATTTTATTTTATGTATTTATATTTTTATTTTTATTTATTTCAATGAGATTTATTTATTTTGTTTTCTTTTTTTATTTATTTAATTTTTTTTTTTTTTTTTTTAAATTAATAAATAAATCCCACGACCACAACTGGCAAAGTTAGGTATATTTTATATTTTAAATTATATTGTATGCCTAAAAAAAAGTTAATTTTCCGTACATTTTCCACGACAGAGTTGATTCTCCTTAACAGCTGCCATGGCACATTTGTAATTAAATAACAATGGTGTCAAGTGTCGGAGTTAATTAATTACTTAAGCTCAAATATAAAGCAAACATGTATACATAAATGAGGCTAAACAAAACTTACTATTCTTAAAAATTTATTATTATTATTTTATCTTTATTTACTTTAGCAAAATTACAGAATCGGTATCATTTTATTTATTTAATATATGCTCAAATAACTTATAGATATAGATGTTGATAAAAAAATATATTTCAATATTCAAATTCAAATTCGTTTAGCATTATGTTAAACTTAATATAGTTACTATGTTTTGTGTTGCGACTGCTACCTAATTGGCATCTAAGGTAGGCGGAACGATCAATTCCAAATTGGTCAACTCAAGTGCTAGGCACGTTTCTGGCGTGTGCTGGCCATAACTTATCGCATTGGCCAATTTGTAGTTGACTCTGATACCAACAACGAATGCGGCTAATCGATTTGTTTATCAGATAAGTCCAATTACTTTAGCTATAGCCAAAATATCAAAGAAGCCGCCCGATTTGCAAATTGTTGTTGGACCCTCTGTTGCCAATGTTTGGCGACTTTCGAAGCCTTATCAATTTATTGCAGTAATTCGAGAATAATCGTACATTATCCACACGCCTACATGAATCATGGATTGCTTCGGATTTCAATGTCAGACACTTGTTTCACTCGCTCAACTTGCGAAAGGCTTAGCCTTTGCAACACAAAATCACCTATCAAGAAGCCCATAAAGCAATAAGAGTTCAGTTGCGTTCCCAGGGGGCCGATATACATATTGACTTGTTGCCATAGCCGTTTCGACAGGAATGCAACCCAGCCGAATGATAATCGTATCATGTAAATAGCTCCATCAGCATTTCAGTTAGCCTTGGCATTCGTTTACAGCAGTTGCCCTGCGATTAGATATCACTTGCTATAAATAGAGTTTAGAGCACTTTGAGCTTAATGATAATCGGTCAAACAACTAAGTTTCTTTCACTTTCCTATAGTTTAACTCCAAGTACCATATCGATGTGGACTTTGAGGTGCCCAAGAAGCTGCAATGGTACTATGCGCCCGCCTTCGTCGGCTTCTGGTTTGTCATCTATCTGTCGCTGGTCAACACGCAGATCAATCACATGCCCACGCCGCTGACGCGCGCCGATGAGGCAGCGCATCCGCGGGATTTCATTGCACAGCGCGCCGAGGACACCCTCATCGAGCTGACGCGCATCGGACCACGCGTAGTGGGCAGTGTGGCCAATGAGGTGACCGCCGTGCAATTCCTGAGGGATGAGATCGAGAAGGTGCAGGCGGAAGCGAACGAGCGTTTCGAAATCGAGATCGATGTGCAGCAGGCCAGCGGTGCCTACATGCACTGGACCATGGTGAACATGTACCAGGGCATTCAGAACGTGGTCGTCAAGCTGAGCGAGAAGGGCAACCTGAACGAGAACTATCTGCTGATCAATAGCCACTATGACTCAGTGCCCGGCAGTCCGGGTGCCGGCGATGATGGCTCCATGGTTGTGACCATGCTCGAAGTGATGCGCGTCATTGCCAAGACTGATGAGCCGCTGGCCCACTCTATTATCTTCCTGTTCAACGGCGCCGAGGAGAATCCGCTGCAGGCCTCACACGCCTTCATCACGCAGCACAAATGGGCCAAGAACTGCAAGTGGGTGAACTTTGATGGAGCGCTAATATGAATATCAACTATAACTGATGATTCTTGCAGAGCTTTGATCAATCTGGACTCGGCAGGCAGCGGCGGCCGAGAGATTCTCTTTCAGTCGGGGCCCAATCATCCCTGGCTCATGAAATACTATCGCGAGGTGCCGCATCCCTTTGCAAACACGCTGGGCGAGGAGATGTTCCAGGCCGGTCTGATACCTTCGGATACGGACTTTCGCATTTTTCGCGATTATGGCGGAGTGCCTGGCCTGGACATGGCGTACATCTTCAATGGCTATGTGTATCACACCAAATTCGATCGAGTTAATGTCTTTCCGCGCGCCTCCTTTCAACACACTGGCGATAATGTGCTGGCTCTGGCCAGGGCTCTGGCGAATGCTCCCGAATTGGATGACACTGCAGTGAGTAGGCTCTGAAGGTTCTCGCTCTTGCTGTTCTTCCATTTCCATTTATCATATTTTCAGGCTCACGCCGAGGGCCACAATGTATTCTATGACTTCCTGGGCTGGTTTATGATTTTCTACACGGCAACCACGAACATTATTATCAACATGATTGTCAGCGCGTTTGCGCTCCTTGCAATTGGTGTTTCTCTGTACTTCATGTCCGTGCGCTCTGGCTGCAGCATTTCGGGTGTCCTGGTGCGCTTTGGTATTGTTCTGGGCATACAGCTAATCTCTCTGGGTCTGGCCCTTGGGCTAGCTCTACTCGTCGCTGTCTTCATGGACGGAGTGAATCGCTCACTCAGCTGGTTCACAGAGATGTGGCTACTGCTCGGCCTCTATATATTTCCGATTATCTTTGGCATGAGCATTCTGCCCGCTCTCTATCTGGAGCGAACCAAAAAGGATCCGCTCAGCCTGGGCTTTCGTGTGCAGCTCTTCATGCACTCCCACTGCGTGTGCTTAGTGCTGCTGATAATTGTTCTGACAGCCCTCGGCATACGATCGGCCTATTTTATTATGCTCTGCGTGTTCTTTGATATTGTGGCTCTAATTGTGAACCTGGTTACCAAATGGCATCGCAAAGGTATAGCAGTTTAAGTTAATTCAACTATTCCTCAAGTATTTACGGATATTTACTATTTTCTATATGTAGCTTATTGGTTTGCCATTGTCGTCATGATCTGCCAGATCCTACCGTTCACCTACATCACATACATCTGCACGGCGGCGCTGAAGACACTGATACCAATGCAAGGCCGTTCCGGGGGATCTGCTAATCCCGATTTATCCATGGCGCTTTTGCTGTGGCTGTTTTCGGTCATGTTTGCTGGCTTTCTTGTTAGTATTTAGCACCTGATTATCTTTATGATCTATAACTAACTTGCGCTTTATTCTCAGGTTCCGCTCATTATGTTCTTCCGTAAGACGAGAACAATTGTGCTGTGTTTCTTGGCAGGCACGATTCTGTTCATCATCATTGCAGTAACTGACGCAGGATTTCCATACAAGCCCAAGACATCGCCGCAGCGCTACGCATTGATTGTGAGTTGATACAGAGATGAATATTGCTTGAAGGAATATTCTAATTCATTTCATTACTGCAGCACGCTCATCGCATCCTGCATAATGCGGATGGTACCACGCGCACTGATGAGAGCGGCATCTACGTCTATCCCCAAGATCGACGTTTCAACATAGCCGAAGGTTTGTCTCCATGCAGTTTGTATGGCACTCGCTATATTTTGGCTTATTTACAGAGGAGATCAAGACGATTGGCCAGCTGCACAAGGTAAGCGAGTTCTGCGATGAGGAAATGTTCTGTGGCATGCCTTTGTATAATCACCGCTGGCACAAGGCTCGCGAGTACAGTCTTTGGATACCCATTAAGGAGCAGCCAGAGATACCGGCAGCATATCCAGCTCTGACGCTACAGGAAACCACAGAGCTGGATAACTCGATGCAGAGGCGGTTTAACTTCTCATTGGCTGGCCCTGATCACATGACCATCTTTGTGAACGTAAAGAACGATGCCAAGCTGCTGGACTGGTCCTTCAATGAGACGCTCATCAAGAATAATGAGCCTCCGCCATATTTTGTGTACTTCTCTTATGGTCTGGATAAAAGTGCGCTTGAGTTCACCATAGACGTTGAGGTAAGAGGCTTACATGAATTGCTTTCCGAGTTAATTGAGCTTTAATTGATATTGCAGAAGACGACGTCTTCGTTCGACACGCCCACTTTGGAAATTGGTATCGGTGGGCATTGGGTACATTACGACATGCAAAGATCTAAGGGTCTGGGCGCCTACATCGACAGCTTTCCCTCTTACGCCTACTTGCAGGCCTGGGTTGGCACCTACGAAAGCTGGTACTTCTAATTGCCCCACTTAAAGAGTGTACCTTTAATTTGTTTACTAATTATAGTCTCTAAGCTGTTGAGCTATTGTTGAAACAATACCCAAAATAATTTATATGTACATTGATAGAATCTGATAAATATGTGTGTACGCATATCTCTTAACAAGTTTTTACATTCTTACTTTGTTATATATATTATAGTGTAAAAAGCAAGTAATAATTATTAACTATAAGTAGTTTAATAAAAAAAAGAAATAATTCAGTTTGATTTGTGTTTTGATTTATTATGGAATTTAGTAAGAATACATATGTATGTATGTAAAATGCTAGCAGTCTGTCTTGCCCGCTCTTCTGTTTGTGTGTGTGTTTATATATTTGTTTGATAGACATCAAACAGCACGATGTGATCGAACAGCGAACATGTCTAACGAGCTGTGTCGCTCTCTCTTTCTGTCTGCATCGGAGTCCGCTTATCTGCCTATTTCTCTCTTCGAAGTGTGTTTGATCGAACATCGAACTTTGTTCGCTCGAACGAATATAATTTCTCTTATTCGTGCCGGCCAATGTTCGAGAGAAGCAAGTGAGTGAAAATCAAACTCCAGCCACAGATCAATTTTGGGCGGGCGTCTCTGCCTATATAAATGAAGCCGGTCACAGCGCAGCTTCAGTCGTTTTTCTGATCTGGTGGCGGTGCTATCATCCCGAGGCGTGCTGTAAGTTCTTAAATAGTGAAGAATATGTTAAGTATGCTAAGTGGAATTGTAATAGTTGTTAATTTTATATGAAGCAATTGTTTTAGTCGTAATGATCGAAGTGCCAATGATCATTAGTATAATGTTTATGTTAATGTTATTAAATACTAATAAGAGTCAATTTAATTTCTTTTATTTGTGCTTTATTTATTTATTCAATATTAAGTATTTTTATGTTTATTATAATATATAATCTAGGAAATTGGTTTATTAATAATAATAATCATTGTTTAATAACTTTACCTTTACTTCGGTGTTACTATATTGTATTATTATGTTTGCTTATTATTATGTATGTTATATTATACTACATATGTATATTATAGTCAGAGAACCTGTTTGCTCGATCGAACATAATTTCTCTCAAAGGTGTCGCCCAATGTTCGAGAGAAGCAAATGAGTGAAGATCAAACTCCAGCCACAGATCAATTTGGGCGGGCATCTCTGCCTATATAACTGAAGCCGGTCACAGCGCAGCTTCAGTCGTTTTTCTGATCTGCTGGCGGTGCTATCATCCCGAGGCGTGCTGTAAGTTCTTAAATAGTGAAGAATATGTTAAGTATGCTAAGTGGAATTGTAATAGTTGTTAATTTTATATGAAGCAATTGTTTTAGTCGTAATGATCGAAGTGCCAATGATCATTAGTATAATGTTAATGTTATTAAATGCTAATAAGAGTCAATTTAATATTTTTATTTGTGTGTTTATTTATTTATTTAATATTAAGTATTTTTATGTTTATTATAATATATAATCTAGGAAATTGGTTTATTAATAATAATAATCATTGTTTAATAACTTTTTCTATGCTTCGGTAATATTATATTGTATTATTATGTTTGCTTATTATATCATTATTATCATAGACTAGCTTTTCGTCATCGATCAAACGGTAAATAAGACCAGAAATAAGTCTCAACAGGTATTGCAAAAATCTCTACTTTTTTCGTTTGAATGACGTCCATCCCTAATTAAAATGATATAAAGAATACGCACATACGATTTTAATCAGTAAGTAAAAGAAGCGTGTTTCATTATAATAAACTCATAAATCTATTGTAAATTGTCGATAATGTATTTTTATATAGGCACAACCAGCTTTCATCTAAACTGGTGAATAAAGCACTTTCCGAAGACTTCCAATAAAACTGCTTTATAAACACGGTACATTTCGAAAATAGAGATATCGCAAATAGTATAATGCTGATTCAGTGCTGATATCGCTAATTTATATCTTAGACTGTTTGGTAAATTTGAGGTAAGTGCCGCAAATAATATGAGAGCTTCCTCCAAGTCAATAAAATGTTCTGTTGACAACAGGAGGGCTGTCACAAGAGTTGTGGAAATATGTATTGCTTCTAAATATATTAATTAAAGTAGGTCAAGTATAGAAATATAGACAATATATCCGTAAAGTGCATGCCATTCTGATAAATCGTTATGTTGTTGACATTGATAAGCACGATGTAGTAAAAAGACAAAGACTAAAGTCTAAGTTATATCTTAGAGAAATTGATATATAGTCAACAATAATAATTTCTGCTAATATCCAATGAACTTTGCTTTTTGTGACTACCCTCGCACAATTTTGTTTTTATCGGACAATCAAATTATATGATTTTATTATTGTTGAATTCTGCTAGTCTTATAAGTTTTGTGGGACTTGATTGCTATAAAATAAGCAAACACTTGAATTGTGAAGTAGTTCAAAATTGGGCGCCATTGGACTCACTTATTGAGCAATAAGGATGTGTGACAAGGAGAAGCTCGTAAATACTATTTGATAATTGAGTTAAATTGCAGCTCCCATAATTATTTCACAAATCTCTATTAGATTTGCAGCGAATCTGGCAACAGATTTGAGGATAAACCTCGGTGCGGAACTAAAAATGACGACAGCGGAAAGTTACCTTGGTATTACGCAGGCGGATTTCTACTGTTTTGGGGTCTACTCTTTTTCGCCGTGGTTATACCATATTTATATCGCTTGCCCACGGCGTTCACAACAGAGGACGTGAAAAGCCATGAGTTCATTGCGGAACGTGCTTATAAAAACCTCTATTATCTGTCGAATATTGGAACCAAAATGGTTGGCTCTAAGCAAAATGAAATTGATGCTGTGCAGTACCTACTGAAAGAGCTCAACCAAATTAAGGAAGACTCACTTAAGGATTACTTTGACATTGAAATCGACTTATCAGAGGTGTCCGGCCAATTTGTATATGAGAATGTGAACAGCTTGTATCTTCACGTTCAAAATATTGCCGTCAAAATTACTCCGAAGAACAGCAGCAGCCAGTCATATCTTCTTGTCAACAGCCATTTCGACTCGAAGCCAGAAACTCCGTCTGCCGGTGATGCCGGCTTCATGATAGTTGTAATGCTGGAAGTGCTGAGAACTCTGGCCACCACAGAGCAAAGCTTTCAACACCCGATCGTCTTCTTGTTTAATGGGGCTGAAGAGAGCTCCATGCTGGCCTCCCATGGCTTCATCAACCAGCACAAATGGGCACCGAACATCAAGTGAGCTATACTTAATAGAATTTCTTTACTTTTTTCATGCATTATTACTTAATCAATATTTTTGCAGAGCCGTTGTCAATCTCGACGCAGCTGGAAGCGGTAGCAGAGAGCTGCTGGTGCAGTCTGGACCTGATCATAACTGGCTTTTGGGCGTAAGTTTATAGTCCATCTAATCTCTCCTTATCTAATTCCGTCACTCATAACAGTACTACAACAAATATGCCAAACATCCATTTGGCACAACATTGAACGAGGAAATCTATCAGACTGGTGCTCTGCCCTCTGATTCGGACTTTACTATCTTCAAAGATCATATTCCAGGTATGTTAAGTACATTCTTCGAAATGAGAACTCAACTCATATGACTACATCTCTGTGCTTTTATAGGCTTGGACTTTGGTCAAGCTATTAATGGCTTTGTCTACCATACCAAGTATGATGTGATTGACGTTATTCCTCGAGAGTCGTTACAGAATACCGGCGATAATGTGCTCAGTATAGTTCGAGGATTAGCAGATGCAGGCGAATTAGAGAACATGGAGGTAAGCTTATCCAATTAAAAATGTATTCTGTTAATTCCTTGTAAAAACATTGATAGGCACACAAAACTGGGCGCGGCATCTACTTTGACTTCCTGGGAGTTATTTTTATACATTACTCAGAGGCGACGGGAACAGCTCTTAACTTTGGCGTCGCCGGAGCTGCGCTCCTCTTTGTCTTCATCTCAATGTGGCGCATGGCAGTTATCTCTAACGTCTCGATATGCCACCTGCTGCGCTGGTTTATATTGGTGCTCACCATCCAGTTAATCAGCTTCGCACTGGGACTGGCACTTCCTATAGTGGTGTCGATTGTAATGGATAATGCTGGACTGTCGCTGACTTTCTTCAGCACGCCGATGCTGATGATCGGCCTGTATGTCTGCCCCTCGCTAATCGGCCTCAGTTTGCCCATTACCGTCTATTACAGTATTCAGTGCAACGTGAGTATTTCATGTGTAAAGCTGCTTCCTAAACATTCATTGATAAGTTTTTTATTTCCAGGAAAAGATTTCTAGAGGTTATCATCTGCAGCTGGCACTGCATGCCCAGGCCGTCATATTGGCCGTGCTAATCATTTGCTTCACATCATTCGGCTTGCGCTCCACATACGTCTTAATGATACCCCTTCTTTTCTATGTCGCATCTCTGGTATTGAACTTGTTGATTACTCTGCACGATCGTGGCTATGCCTGGACTGGTCTGCTGAAAATCAGCCAGATAATTCCCTTCATCTGCAGCAGCTACGTCTTCTATCTATTCATTGTGGTGCTTGTGCCAATGACTGGACGCTCTGGCAGTGCAACTAATCAGGACTTAATTGTTGCAGCTCTCTCTGCGATTGGAACGATTCTGTCATTTGGTTTCCTGGTCAGTTTACTTTCTCGTCCAACATATTTCAGTAAAATACTAATTATAGTTTTATTTACACAGATCCCACTGATCAATACATTTCGACGACCCAGTTTAGTTATATTCACTCTGATCGCAATCACCTCCGTCTCCTTGTACTTGGCCAGTAGCACTCATCTAGGATTCCCTTATCGACCAAGAACTAACGGACAAAGAGTTGCCTATCTGGTAAGACTCTCATAAATCTAAATACATATATAAATTCTATAAAACTTTTTAATTCCAGCAAGTTCGAAACATGTTTTACGAATTCGATGGCACTCTTAGTAAGGATGAGTCTGGCTACTTGTTTAGCTTCCAGGATAGACTGGAGGAGAGACCACTTTTGGGCACGAATGTGAACTTGACGGGATTGACTAGCATCAAGTCGAGATGCGAAAAGCATATGATGTGTGGCATGCCTTTGTACGATTTCCGATACGTTGGGAATCGGCTGCAGAGCAAATGGTTGCCACGCTCAGTGCCCATTGAGCCTCCGGGATCGACTGTATTGAAAATGCTGAACAAAACTTATCTGAAATCAACCACGGTGCGATTCGAGTTCTCCTTATCGGGTCCTGCTCAGATGAGTTTATTTTTCGAGCCCTATGAAGATGTCACGATCAGCAATTGGACATTTACAGAGGACTATCTTCAGAATCCGCCACCCTTTCCGTTGGCTTATCATATCTTCATTAATTACGGTATTAACAATTCACCTTTGAAGTTTTTCGTCGATTTAACGGTAAGTCACTTGAAAATTATCTTGGGCGAACTCCATTAAATATTCTTTTTTATAGAAACAAAATGGGAACTTCAAGATGCCCCTTCTTCAAGTGGGAGTGTCGGGACATTTCGTAGGCGCTGCAGGAGATGCCATAAGTGAAGAGTTCGCATCTTCATTCCCATCCTATTCAATTGTGGCGACGTGGCCAGCCATATACCAGAGATATATATTTTAAAATAATTACTAAATAATGTTAACCTTAGATTAAATTCTTTTTATGCCCACGAATAAATATGTAATAATAGCTTTACCTTTAGCCAATAAATTATTTTATTTTATAAAATTATTGATATAGATGATAGTTACTATAAAGCTTATTTATAAATATTGTGGGCTGTGACATTAATCAAAGTTATTGTATACTTCTTGCACTATGCCAACAGCATTTTAGAAATATTGTATTAGTACATTTTTTATAGTTACTTGATAGACTTACCTATCTGCTGCTATAAATGTTTCTTGGAAACCAAATCAGCTGAATATATTCCATAAATTTTGTAATGTCATGGTGATATAATATACGGTCTGTGTAGATATCGTTGGCTTCCTTTCAATATGTTATTTGTGCACTCTGCATGTTGTCTTTGTATCACTCTATCAATATTGGACATTGAAGAGTCCATTATGTAATGGGCCATTGCAATGGTTGAGCACTCTATTAATTTACACATAGAAGACTTTAATCGATTTTAATCCATTTCAATTAGAGCTTGACAGTTGAATTGCGCCGATTTGTAAACGTAGCAAAAGAAATAATACTATTTATGATCCTAAAAGCATTTTAACTCCGAAAGAACCAAATTTAATTTATTCCATAATTTTTTGCCCACAAATGAGATTTATAAGAAAATATATTTATATATTAACGCGACTGTTTCACATGTTTAAATAATTTATTCCAACTATATTGTAGATTTTTCACACCCGCTGCCACTCTCTCCGACTGGCAGTCAAAGTATACTAAGCTTATGAACAGCTCGATAGTTCTTCCTCAACATTTGGTCTTTCCAAAAGTTCAGATTTTATCAGTCTGCTGCTAATGATATGTATAAGGAGCACGCCTTCTATTACACTACAAATTTTCGATATTGATTGCTATCGCATAATAAAATTGTTCCATATACAATATGAACAAGCTATTAACACATAAATCAATTACCCAAATAAAAATGGAGTGTTTCGATAACCGTCAAGTTTCTAGTTGAGGTTTCAGGTATTGTTCACATATAATACGAGTATAGGCACATCAGAGTAAATAATAACATTAACTGTTAAATGTTTTATTATGAAAAATTTTGATATACAAGAGTTATATAATTGCCAAATTGTAAAGGAAATGAACTAAATATTAAGCTAAATGTATGCAAAACTTAATAATTAGATGATCAGGATAATGTTCTGAATATTGATGAATAGATGAATATAGATGCTTTCCACAAACATTTGCACTAATTCTCTTTTCAAAGAGCTTCCTATCTTTACTTTTCCTATATCTACATTGCACTCATTATCTTGATCATTTTGAAAATAAAGCAGTTTCAATATATGACTTAATTGACCAGATATCAGTCGATGGACTTGAGTAATATTGTTTTAAGAGCATGGTTTTATAACCCCTTGCGCATGATTTTCGCAGCTTTTGATACTGAAGCTTAAGATACCCTAAATTTACAATATGTCGAAATATATAAATATATACATATGTATGTACATTTGAAATTTAAAGTCTCTAGTAATAAAGCTGTGCTGATCAAGAATGTATATACCTTATGCAACAACTTTTTCTGCGTGGAACATACATTATCAGAGAATCATTATACCCTGTATTGGACTTCTAATGGACTCGGCGTATAAAAACGGCCTACATTGCCTTTTGCCAAGCAGTTTGATGTTACCTCTGCAGACAAGCAGTCATATTCCAATATGGCTGACAAGGAGAGTCTTGTAAGATCCACGCAGAATTGAATCAATTGCAATTCACTGAATTTAATATATTATCTATCCTGCACAGATCTCGGTTGAATCTATCGAATCATCTCGATATGTGGCCAAAAATAGGACTGATTCCAAGCTGCCATGGTACTTTGCAACTGGCTTTATACTCTTCTGGGTACTTCTCTTCTTTGCTGTCGTGATTCCGTTTTTCTATCGCTTGCCCACGGCACTCACGCTGGAGGACGCGCAGCAGAATGAGTTCATTGCTGAGCGGGCCTACAAGGATCTGTATACTCTCTCCAATATTGGAAACAAATTGACTGGCAGCAAGCAAAATGAGGTCGATGCTGTGAATTTCATTCTAAGCACTCTGGCAGAAATCAAGGACAATCTGCAAAGCGATTACTTCGATATGGAAATCGACTTATCGCAGGCTTCTGGTGTTTTTGGCACTGGAACTACGCGAAGTGTCTATCAAGGTGTTCAGAACATTGTAGTTAAGCTAACGCCAAAGCAGAGCTCGAGCCAATCATATCTGCTCGTCAACAGCCACTTCGACTCCAAGCCAGCTACTTGGTCGGCGGGTGATGCGGGCTTTATGATAACTGTTATGTTGGAGGTTCTGCGTGTTATAGCCTCAACAAAGCAGCACATGGAGCATTCAGTTGTCTTCCTATTTAATGGTGCAGAAGAAATTGGAACACTAGCCTCACATGGCTTTGTAACTCAACACAAATGGGCCCCAAACTGCAAGTGAGATCAATAATTTAGCAAGAGATTTTTATAAATTTGAATATGAATATTGTGAATTCCATAGAGCTGTAGTCAATCTTGATGCTGCGGGGAGCGGAGGTCGGGAAATCCTCTTCCAAACTGGACCAAACCATCCGTGGCTGGTAGAGGTAAGCGGTCTCAATAGCATTTGCTGTTCAAGCATTATTTTCTTAAGCATTTATTTTCAGTACTACAAAAAATATGTGAAACATCCCTTTGGTACTACGGTGGCAGAGGAAATTTTCCAAGCTGGCATTATTCCGTCCGACACAGACTTTCGGCAGTTTCGAACGTATGGCAATATTCCAGGTAAGTCCATTTGAGTTTGTGATCACAACGAAAGTATACATCATTAACTACTACTAATAGGCTTGGACATGGGCCAATGTTTCAATGGATTTGTGTACCATACCAAATACGACCTTATCGATGTGATTCCACGGGAATCCTTTCAGAACACGGGCGATAATGTGCTCAGTCTGGTTAGAGCTCTGGCCAATGCACCCGAATTATATGACACTAAGGTAAGAGTTTGTTTAGATAAGGATGCGCAAAGTTGTGTTATCAATAATTATTATTTCCTCTTAGGCACATGAAGCTGGTCACACTGTCTACTTCGATTTTCTCGGATTAAATTTTATTAATTATTCAGAAACAACGGGCATAATATTTAACTATGGCGTGGCTGCAGCTTCATTGATATTGATTTTCATTTCAATGTGGCGCATGACAGACGTTAGCAACGTCTCATTTCCTCAGGTTGCGTGCTGCCTCGTCTTGGTCCTAGTTGTCCAGGTTATATGCTTCGTACTGGGTCTGGCACTTCCTTTGATAGTTGCACATCTATTTGACAATTGGGGACTATCGCTGGCATATTACAGCACTCCATGGCTGGTCATTGGTCTCTACGTCTGCCCCTCGCTGATTGGCCTCAGTCTACCGCTGACAATGTACTTTGCGGTACAGCGCAATGTGAGTTCTGCTATTCATTTAATCTTAAACATTTTGTAATTCATTTTCCATCTCTTCAGGATAAATTATCAAATGGCTACCATGTACAATTGGCATTGCACGCTCAAGCAATTCTACTAGCTCTATTATCCATAGGTCTTACAGTCATTGGCATACGCTCAACGTATGTTGTCGTAACTCCGCTGATCTTTTACGTGATACCGTTGACATTGAATTTATTGACTACTCTGCATGATCGCGGTTATGCCTGGACGGGTCTCCTCAAAGTGAGTCAGGTGATTCCTTTCCTATACAGCAGCTACGTGATCTATACCTTCGTGGTGGTGCTGACTCCAATGGGTGCACGCGCTGGCAGTGCCTCGAATCGGGACTTGTACATTGCAGTGCTAGCAGCCGTAGGAACTGTTCTCTCGTTTGGTTTCTTGGTATGTGTGCTGAATAAGTGTTTTAAATGTTTACTCATACATTCCTCAATTAAAGGTCCCGCTTATCAACACCTTCCGAAGACCTAGTTTTGTCATACTCGCTCTGATCGGAGTTACTGCTCTCTCTATGTTCTTGGCGAGCAGCACACAACTCGGATTCCCGTACCGACCCAAGACCAACGGACAACGGGTTTCCTATCTGGTGAGTATTCTTAAGGTTTGCTGCATATTCTCTCTCTCTAATCTACTGTATTCCAGCAAGTGCGAAACATCTTTTACGAGTTCGATGGCACTGTTAGCAAGGACGAGTCTGGATATTTGTTTAGTTTTCAGGATAGGCGTGAGGAAACACCATTCAACACAAAAGTGAATCTAACCGGATTGGTCAGCCTGAAAGAGAGGTGCGAGCATCACATGCTCTGTGGCATGCCATTATATGAGTTTCGTTACGTGGCATATCGGTTCCAGAGCAAATGGCTGCCTCGTCAAGTGCCCGTTGTGCCACCAGAGTCAACCACATTGACTTTGCAAAACAAAACAATTGTGAACGCAACAACTGTCCGCTTTGAGTTCAGTTTGGAGGGGCCGACGTTCATGAATTTGTTTATCCAACCCGAAGAGGATGTGAGCTTATCTGACTGGTCGTTTGGGAACAGTAATGATATAGAACCAACTACGGACTTGCCATATATTCTCTATATTGTGATGGGTGCCGATAGATCTCCTTTGTTGTTCTACTTGGAATTCTCGGTAAGATAAAATGCAAATGAAAAATAGAACTGAAAATTTTAATTGAATTTGTTTCAGAAACAAAACGGCAGCTTCAATGTGCCCTTATTCCAATTGGGGGTCGCTGCACATTCCATACAGAATGAAGGTGATGCTGAAAGCGTGAAGTTTGCAGCCTCGTTTCCCTCGTACTCCATTTTGTCGCAATGGCCAGCATTGTATCTGAGATACATTTTTTAAAAAGAATATTCTTTTTTCATGTTCAAAATATAATAAATATTTTTAAGATTTTGTTTATTTATCTTGGTTTAAATATATGTGGCAGATAATGTCACAGTCACTTGTTTTTAATTATAAATATTTGTTGATACAAAAATGCTAATGATATTTATGAAAAGCACTCAAAACACCTGCTCACACACACACATTTTAACCATATTTTCGATATTGATTGTTATCGGATAATAAAATCATTTCACATACATGGTCAAGTTATTGACTAGTAAATCTATTACCCAAATAAAATTGTAGGGTTTCGATAAGCTTCAAGTTTCTAGTTGAGGTTTCAGGCATTGCTCGTATATATAGTCACATCAAAAATATATATAAATATTTTTTTTATTATTATTATTATTTGTTAAAGCCATAGTGTAAAATTCGCATCTTCGTTACCCCCATATGCAATTCTGGAGCAGTGGGCCGCACTGTATCAGCATTCATATTGTATATTAAATTGCAGTAGGAGCTGCTTGCATTCGACAGCCACAGTTCATTTGGTGAGAAACTCTACTAAATATTTATACATCCTAAAAGTATGATACTAATTACGTTTCACAATTTTATTTAAAATAAAGCATACTTTTAGGGTTTTTTGAAATGCACAAAGTATTGCAACCAATTATAATAATAATAAATAATAAAATTACAGAAAATGTATATATATCTAAGAAGCTATAATTGAAATTATGCATTACACATATAAAATTATATTCAATATATTATATGATAACTGATTTGCTGATAATTAATATGACTCAAGTAATAAAACGCAATGGGTTCACGGTCTGCAAATACATTGAAAAGAAAGCGATGAACGACAAGAAATAATAATGTGCTAAATCGTTTGTAATTAACTTGATATGCATTTCATAGCCGATTAATTGTCGATATTCATTAATATGTGCAGAGTTGGGACTAATAAATTAATGATATTATATAAATAAGTATGTGTTTATGTATGGATTGGCAATTAAGTCTAATATATAATATAAAATCTCTATTGGGCTATAAATGTGTTCTTCACTCTGCGATCCACTTAAAGCAAAAATTATAATACTCTCTGATAAGATGATAAGTATTGATAAGTGAAACGCCAGGTACACTGATGTGAATATTTAAGTCTGAGCTCACTTAGATACAGCGACATAATTGCCAATTGGGTTCTTTGTTAAAAAAAAAGAGAAATATAAATTGGCTTTATCTTCATATCATGATAATAATATTATATTACACTGTTCGACAAAATCTAATTGTATAATAATAGATTTTCTACTTTTTTGGCAAATGACTGAGACTCTATGGCACATTTACCTCAAAACTTTCTTAGCCTTTGAGTTGCCTTGTATTCCAGTTTATAATCTAAACCTATTTATTCCTAAATGTATTTATATATATATATATATATATATATATATATATATATATCTGTGTTCAAGCGATTTGATAGCATGCTTATATATGTATGAGCTGATTTCGATGCGCTGCAAGTCTCTATCACTCAGTTGCTGACAAACCAGATATCTCTAGTCCATCTTGAAGTAATAGAAGTCTATCATTTAACTCCATTGACTAAAACTTTGTTGCTCAGTGTTATTGGGTATAATTTGATATGGGTACATAATTAAAGACGCGCCATTTGAACACTATATAATAAAAACATTATATATGGACATAGATAAAGGCAGAGTAATCTCTATTGATGAATAAGTGTATTATTAAATAGAAAATGTTATATACTCGTATATACGTTAGAAAACTTTCTTAGTTTTATTCCCATATGAATTTGAATTAATTGTAATAATATACAACTTCAAAAAGCCAAATGATAATTATTATACTCGTCTATTGCTCGTCTACATTATATGATTTGATTGTCACTCCTTCCCGCAATCTTGGATACCCAAACGTGAAGCAACGTTCCCGAAACGTGAAGCAATCAATGAATTGGGTCTATAAAGTATATCTTTTTCAATTGCCATTTTAAAATTTTGAACTTGATTACCTTTTTGACAACTATAAAAGCAGCCACCAATTGCCAAAGATCCATAGTGCTCATTGGGAAGTTCTTGGGATCACATCAGCAGATAGGAACTTCATCTAGGAGCAACATGAGTGACAAGGACAAGTTGGTAAGAGACTTTGTAAAAACTACAATTTTACATTTCTTGAATTTAAATTATTAATATTATATAGATATTGGCAGAGTCTGCCGAAGCTCTCAAAAATGTGAACGAAAAGGAGAAGAGCTCAAAAGCTCCCTGGTATTTTGCGAGTGGCTTCCTGCTCTTCTGGGGACTTCTTTTTTTTGCTGTGGTGTTGCCCTTCTTCAATAAGCTACCCACGCCTTTAACAATGGAGGACGCAAAGAGAAATGTGTTCATAGCTGAGCGGGCCTACAACAATCTGTACACTCTGTCCAATATCGGCAACAAATTGACTGGCAGCAAGGAAAATGAGGTGGATGCAGTCAATTTCCTTGTAAGCGAGCTTGAACAGATCAAGGCAAATCTCCAAGAAGATATTTTCGAAATGGAAATTGATGTGTCAAAAGTATCCGGAGCGTTCCCGTACAAAACCGTGCTGAACATGTACCGAAACGTTCGGAACATTGTTGTGAAATTGTCGCCGAAAGGAAGCAACAGTGAGAACTATCTTCTGGTGAACAGCCACTACGACTCGAAGCCGTACACTGCGTCTGCCGGAGATGCGGGTTTTATGATCGTCACGATGTTGGAGGTTCTGCGTGTGATTTCATCCACTAAGCAAACCCTAGAGCATCCGATAGTCTTTCTATTCAACGGAGCTGAAGAAAATATGATGCAAGCGAGTCATGGCTTTGTTACGCAGCACAAATGGGCATCAAAGTGCAAGTGAGTAATTCAGGCTACCATTCAATAGGGATCATGTAGTAATGAATATTTTCTCTTTTAATAGAGCTGTCGTCAATCTTGATGCTGCTGGCAGTGGAGGCCGTGAAGTGCTATTCCAGACTGGCCCCAGCCACCCCTGGCTAGTCAATGTAAGTTTTTTCTTTTTTCATAAATACAATTACAACTGGACGCTAATCTAAGCATTTATGCACTTTAACAGTACTACAAGAAATACATCAAACATCCATTCGCAACCACCATGGCAGAGGAAATCTTCCAATCGGGAATTATTCCATCCGATACAGATTTCCGACAGTTCAACATGTACGGAAATATTCCCGGTAAGTAATAGTTATCTAACACTTTTGCCTTAATAATGAATATTTTTGTGAATATTTTATAGGCTTGGATATGGCCCAAATTATTAATGGTTATGTCTACCATACCAAATACGATCTTATCGATGTGATTCCTCGCGGATCTTTGCAGAACACTGGCGATAATTTACTTGGGCTCGTACGTGGCTTGGCTAATGCAACAGAATTGAATGATACGGAGGTAAGCAATTGAACTGCTTGATGTGAATTATGCTTAACTTCTTACGCATTTGTTGTTAGGCTTATAAAACAGGCCACGCCGTCTTCTTTGATTTCTTGGGCCTTTACTTCGTCCATTATTCGGAAGCCACGGGAAAATCAATCAACTTTGGCGTTGCCGGAGCAGTGCTGATTTTTATTTTCATTTCAATGTGGCGCATGTCCGCCGTGTCCAATGCTTCCTTATGCAATGTGGTCAGCTGGTTCATTTTGGTCATCATCGTCCAGATAATTTCCTTCGTACTTGGCCTGGCTCTGCCTGCTGTAGTAGCATATGGAATGGATGCTTTGGGTCTATCGCTGACATACTATAGCACACCCCTGCTGGTTATTGGTCTCTACGTATGCCCCTCACTGATTGGCCTCAGTTTGCCCATTACCTTGTACTACTCTGTGCAACGCAACGTGAGTTCATTCATTCCGCATTCTCTTGAACTTGAACATTTGCCAATCAATATCCCATCCGCAGGAGAAAATATCGAACGCCTACCATCTGCAATTGGCACTGCATAGTCAGGCCCTCATCTTAGCGCTTTTAGTCATTGCTGCCACCGTCTTTGGCTTGCGTAGCACCTACATCTTCGTAATCCCACTGGCCAGCTATATGCTAGCCTTGGCCATTAACTTGCTGACGACTCTGCATGATCGCGGCTATGCCTGGACGGGTATCCTCAAAGTGAGCCAGGCGATTCCTTTCCTATACAGCAGCTACGTGATCTATACCTTCGTGGTGGTGCTGACCCCAATGGGTGCACGCGCTGGCAGTGCATCGAATCGGGACTTGTACATTGCTGTGCTCGCAGCCGTAGGAACTGTTCTCTCATTTGGATTCTTGGTGAGTGGAAATATATAGTTTATTCTCCCACTGGTGGTAACGTATTTTCTGCAATTAGATCCCGCTCATCAACGCTTTCCGCAAACCCAGCTTGGTGGTCCTGTCCCTGGTTCTGGTGACTGCCATTTCTCTGTATCTCGCCAGTAGCACACAAATCGGATTCCCCTATCGACCCAAGACCAGTGGACAACGAGTTGCATATTTGGTAAGTATTACTTATATTACTTTTTATATATAACTCATGATATTATTTTTCACATTTCAGCAAGTGCGCAGCCAGTACTATGAGTACGATGGCACACTAAGTAAGGACTTCTCCGGATACCTGTTCAATTTCCAGGATAGGCGGAAAGACACGCCCCTAAAGGGCACAAAGGTCAATGTGACGGGATTGACTAGCATTAAATCGGAGTGCGAGGAGCACATGATGTGCGGCTATCCGATGTTTGATTACCGCTATGCTGAGAATAGACTTCAGAGCAAATTCCTTAAACGAGATAATCCTGTTCCAATACCAGAGCCACCTACAACATTGACCAAAATGGCCAAGACAGTCATTAATGCAACAACCGTTCGCTTGGAATTCAACGTAACTGGACCCACTTACTTGAGCTTGTTCATAAAGCCCTATGAAGATGTGACTATCAGTGGATGGTCGTTCCTATCTAGCCATCTGGCCAAGCCACCAACAGCTCCGCTACCCTATCATATTTATGTAACACACGGCACTGACATAACCCCATTGAACTTCTATATAGATCTTACGGTAAGAACCTATTCGAGCAAACTCACTTTTCCACTCAGACTAAATACTCTTCACTTTTTTACCTGCTCACCTGTAGAAAGCTGACGGCGACTTTGATGTGCCAGTGCTGCAGCTTGGGGTGTCTGGACATTATATTCAAAGCCCTGGTGACGCGGAGGCAGTAAAGTTTGCTTCGACATTCCCCTCCTTCTCCATATTGGCGCAGTGGCCAGCGATATATAAACGCTACATATTTTAAATAGAACATTTATAAAGCTGATTCATTCACAATAATTATAACCAATAAAAGAATGTAGGCATATATGAGCAGCAGTTGTTTGATTAGCTTATTGGAATGGTACACCGAGCACATTAGATTTTTGTTTTCGAGCTAATGGCTAAATATCATCAATAATTTACATTATGCTTTCCGCAGCTAGTCAAACAGTTTACCTTTTAAGCAAATTCCATTAGGAATAAGCAAGTCAATTAAATATAAACGGTTCCAACATGCAAGACCACAAATAGAGAAGAGTAAATAGAATAAACATTGGAGCTACTAGAACAAGCGAAGAGCTTTGACTAATCAGTTCTCGTTTGCGCCCTTACGCAACGCGTCGAATCACGTTCGCCGAGTACTTGGATGAGCGGACAAGCATTTAAATTATAGAGAGCATCCGTACTAAGCATTTCAGATAAGATGTGTCTCAGAGGTGCCGCGTCTATTCCACGCAAACTGAGAGATCAGTTGAGTTGGATGCGTCTTGATGAGATGTTACGCGCAATTCGAAATCGCATTGACTCTTGTCAGAACAGGGTACGGCAAAAAGATAATTCAATTAACAATACCCAATGTTTAATTGTTGGTTACCTATCAACTGCACTGATAAGAAATTCTAATGAAGCCGAAGAAATTATCATTGCGCTAATTGGCTTTATCAGTAATTATATGTGAAGTGAAGCTTTGTTTTTAATCAGTGTTAAATTATTGCTACATATGTATATGAATTTTATATATACAACCTATAGAAGCAAATTGTTATACATATATTTTGGCGTGCGCATGCTGGAATGTTTGTTTATATTCGCAAATCTATTCGACACACACTTTATAAATAAGCAATTCTATTATTATTTCTTTTATTTTTTTTTTGTGTATGTGGAGGAACGCCCTTGAACCACTGGAATAATTTATGCACTAATGTGTAAATACATAAAGAAACAATTAATTGCTGGAGAAACATAGAACCCATACAATTTGTTAGCATGCATACTTAATTATAAACCATATTCTAGATGATGCCATCATTCGTGAAGTTATCATTAGTATTCTATTCCATGATGTAGATCTCTTAGAAGTAGTAGAGTATTAACTCTTCCATATTACATTATTTTAGATTAGTGATGAGGCTGATGATGTTTCCGGTAATGCATCGAAAAATGATGTGAATCCCAAAATACCTTGGTACTTTGCTAATGGGTTTCTGCTCTTCTGGGGACTGCTCTTTTTCGCCGCCGTATTACCATTCTTCTACCGGTTGCCTACGGCTCTAACAAACGAAGATGTTAACAAGAACGAATTCATTGCCGAACTTGCATACGAGAATCTCTACACTCTCTCTAACATTGGCACCAAATTGACTGGCAGCAAAGAAAACGAAATCATCGCAGTAAATTTTATTCTTAATGAGTTGAACAAAATTGAGGAAAATCTGCAGGATGACTTTTTCGATATGGAAATTGATTTATCGCAAGCGGCCGGAGTTTTCCCATATGCTACAATGATAAACGTCTACCAAGGCGTTCAAAACATTGCTGTCAAATTAGCTCCGAAGAATAGCACAAGTCAAACTTATCTCCTGGTCAACAGCCACTTCGACTCGAAGCCTTTCACTCCGTCTGCCGGCGATGCAGGATTCATGATAGTCACTATGCTAGAGGTTTTACGTGTGATTGCCACAACAAAGCAGCCAATTGAGCATCCGATTGTATTTCTCTTTAATGGAGCTGAAGAAGGCATGATGCAAGCATCTCACGGCTTTGCCACTCAGCATAAATGGGCTCCATATTGCAAGTAAGTGTTTCTTTAAACATTATCTAAGGCTTATAACTTGAGTAACACAATTTTGATCGCAGAGCTGTTATTAATCTTGATGCTGCTGGCAGTGGAGGCCGGGAAATTCTATTCCAAAGTGGTCCTAACAATCCCTGGCTTGTAGATGTAAGATAATGCAAAGGTACTTAACCTTTGTCAAAAATGATTCTAATTATGAAAATTTATTCAAGTATTACAAAAAATATGCCAAACATCCGTTCGCAACGACTATGGCTGAGGAAATTTTCCAAGCAGGAATTATACCATCGGATACGGATTTTCGGCAGTTTAATTTGTATGGTAAAATTCCAGGTGAGTTTTATTATATATATTTCTCTTTTCGAAACAAGTTATTGATTTACTTGAAACAGGGCTGGACTTGGCGCAGTGTTTTAATGGATACATCTACCATACCAAATACGATCTTATCGATGTGATTCCTCGCGAGTCTCTGCAGAATACCGGCGATAATGTACTTAGTCTGGTTCGGGGATTGGCCAATGCAACTGAGTTAAGCGATAAATCGGTAATAATAATGCCAATAGCAATAGTTCTTCATTTTGACTTTAGCCATCTTTTCATCTCTTAGGCGCCCGTGATGGGTCACGCAGTCTTCTTCGATTTCCTTGGTCTTTACTTCATCCATTATTCCGAGACCACAGGCATTGTTATGAACTTGGCCTTTGCCATAGCTACCCTCATTTTGATATCTGTTTCAATATGGCGCATGGCGAGGGTATCCAACGTATCCGTTTCGCACGTGGCGTGCTGGTTTTCGGTGGCCCTGATCGTTCAGGTTATTTCCTTTATTCTCGGACTGCTGTTTCCTGCAGTAGTGGCATGGTTTATGGATAGTTTGGGGCAATCGCTGACCTATTTCAGCTCTCCGGTGCTGATTGTTGGCTTGTACGTGTGTCCCTCTCTAATCGGCCTGAGTTTGCCTTTAGTCATCTACTCTAGTATAAATCGCAATGTAAGTTTACGGGCTCAAGTGTCTGGTTTATCATTTATTTACAATAAACTTCTACTTTCTAGAATAAGATTTCCACTGCTTATCATCTTCAAATGGCATTGCACAGCCACGCCGCCATCCTGTCTCTCCTCGTCATATTTCTTACAGCCCTCGGCATACGCTCAACATATATTTTTGTAATTCCGCTGATTTTCTACTCACTGGCCCTGGCCATCAACTTGCTGACCACACTACACGATCGTGGCTTTGCCTGGATCGCTCTGCTCAAGGCGGGGCAGCTAATTCCTTTCCTATGCAGCAGCTACAGCTTTTACATATTTATTGTCGTGCTGACGCCAATGGGAGGACGTGCAGGGAGTGCCGCCAATCGCGACGTATTAATTGCGGTGCTGACAGCAGCTGGAACGGTTTTATCGTTTGGGTTCTTGGTAAATACAGTCATTCTCTTATTATTATTGGGGTGTGCAATAAAATATAATTTATTTTTAGCTTCCGCTCATCAATATTTTCCGACGCCCCAGCTTTGTAATATACTCCTTGCTGGGAGTCACAGTTCTGGCTGTGATCTTAGGCTGCTTCACCCCAATCGGCTTCCCTTATCGATCAAAGACCAACGGACAGCGGGTTGCCTATCTGGTGAGTTTCCATATTGGTTACATAGTATTCCTATTCAATCTAATCAATTCCCCTTTCGATTTCAGCAAGTGCGTAACATGTTCTACGAGTACGATGGGACACTCAGCAAGGACGAGTCCGGCTACTTGTTTAGTTTTCAGGATCGCCGCGAAGAAAAGCCACTCTTGGGCACCAAAGTCGATCTGACTGGTTTGGTTAGCATTAAATCCAAATGCGAGACAGAAATGATGTGTGGAATGCCGCTGTATGATTATCGATTCACTAAAAGTAAACTGCAAAGCAAATGGTTACCACGATCTGAGCCAATTGTACCACCGGAAATAAAGGGTCTGGAATTGCTCAATAAAACCATACTAAATGCAACCAATGTTCGTTTTGACTTCAACCTAACTGGACCCTCGCACATGAGTTTGTTTATCCAGCCCTACGATAATGTGAAGATAAGCAACTGGTCGTACAATCCCAGCTATCTTGATATGCCCTCGCCATTCCACATCTATCTAACATATGGCATTGACAATTCTCCGTATAATTTCTTTGTGGAAGCATCGGTAATAAATACTACGAAGATTTGCACATAAATAAATATATATATATTATTCATATACTTCCAGAGCTTGAACGGCGATTTGGGATTTCCTCTATTTCAACTGGGAGTATCTGCGCATTTCATTGGGAACGAAGGAGATGCCCAAAGTGCGAAATTCGCATCTTCATTTCCATCCTACTCAATTTTGGCCCAGTGGCCTGCACTATATAAGCGTTATGTGTTTTAAGTTTAAATAGTCGTATGTGTTGTAAATTGTCAAACAAAAAAATCAATACAATGCGAATTGTATTAAAAAAAATAATTTTATGTTAAAATAATAAAATTGCATCTGATGAACAACTTTCAGTTTCACAATTCTTTCCAATGCAACGAATATACATATATACATATTAATATACTTCATATAAGCTAAGGTACATACTCTTGAACCAAACTATTATACCCTTTTCTTTGGAGTAAAATATCGCTTTTTTATCACCAACGAATGGACATCATAAAAACTGTTATTAAAATTTATAATTTCACTTTTAAGATAACATCATATCGTAACTAATAACGGCGTTTATCGAAACTGTGAAAGTCAGTTCTCATTTCTAGAACGAACCGTGAAGATATATTAGCGACACATAATGGGGAATACAAAAAAGCAGGTAAGAGCCAAAATCCGTCTGTTTTTAAATCTTAACAGAACTCTAATAATTTTCTATATACATATATGATGAACAAAGCTCCTGATCGAATCAAATGAGACTGAGAGCAAAGGGTTGGCCAACAGGAAGTCCGCTTCGAAGGTACCTTGGAACTTTGCAACGGGATTCTTATTTTTCTGGGCACTTCTATTTTTTGCCGTCGTAATTCCATTTTTCAATCGCTTACCTAATGCTCGCACACTGGATGACGCAAACAAAAACGTTTTCATCGCCGAACGAGCGTACAAAAATCTATATACCCTATCGAATATAGGCACCAAGTTAACTGGCAGCAAGGAGAACGAGATCGAAGCAGTGCAATTTCTTCTCAATGAGCTCGCAGACATCAAGGAAGCTTCGCTCAAAGACCTTTTCGATATGGAAATAGATTTATCACAAGCCTCAGGATCCTTTCCATATAAAACTGCGCTGAACGTCTACCAAGGTGTTCAAAATATTGCTGTCAAATTGACTCCGAAGAACTGCACGGCTGAGACGTACCTCCTCGTCAACAGCCACTTCGACTCGAAGCCTTTCACTCCGTCCGCCGGCGATGCAGGATTCATGATAGTCACGATGCTGGAGGTTCTACGTGTGATTGCAACGACAAGGGAAACCTTTCAACATCCGATTGTCTTCTTATTTAATGGAGCTGAAGAAGACATGATGCAAGCATCTCACGGATTTATTACTCAACACAAATGGGCTCCAAAGTGCAAGTAAGCTACGTCAATTACATTTTTTAACAAAATACTCATTTAATAATCGTAGGGCTGTTATTAATCTTGAAGGAGTTGGTGGTGGAGGTCGAGAAGTTCTATTTCAAAGCGGGCCCAACCATTCATGGCTTTTAAATGTAAGTTTGAGAAAGCATTTTGTCATAAAACTTGTAAAATTATGTTTCTATTTTTCAACAGTACTACAAAAAGTACATTAAATATCCCTTTGCTACGAGTTTTGCGGAGGAAGTATTCCAATCAGGTATTATACCATCGGATTCAGACTTCACTCAATTTAGAGAATATGGCAAAATTCCAGGTATGTACCTATTATTAAGAGCGCTATACAAATATATGTATGTATTATACATTCTATCATTAATCATAGGTTTGGATATGGCTCAAATTAGTAATGGATATGTCTATCATACAAAATATGACGTGATCGATGTGATACCTCGCGAAGCCTTACAGAACTCTGGAGACAATGTACTTGGCTTAGTAAAAGGCCTGGCCAACGCCTCAGAATTACACGATACCGAGGTAGTTTTGTTATGAACTTACGCACGTAAAATTCAAATGTTTTTTTTTTTTTATAGGGCCACACGGGTGAATCCTCTGTTTTCTTCGATTTCCTGGGTCTCTTTTTCATCCATTATTCAAAGACCACAGGAATATTCTTAAACATTGGTGTAGCAGCAGCTGCTTGTATCCTGATTTTCATTTCAATGTGGCGCATGGCAGCCGTTTCTCAAGTCTCCTTCTGCCACGTGGCATGCTGGTTCACATTGGTCCTTATCATTCAGGTTATTTCTTTTGTACTCGGACTAGCCCTTCCGGTAATTGTATCATATGTAATGGATAATTTGGGATTATCGCTAACATTCTATAGTACGCCGATACTAGAGATCGGCTTATACGTATGCCCCTCACTCATTGGCCTGAGTTTACCCATCACTGTCTATTATGCTCTACAAGGCAATGTAAGTTATTAAGTCAGTTCTCTGTTTAATTATTAAATTATTTTCCATTCACAGAAAAACATCTCTACCGGCTATCATGTCCAACTGGTTTTACATAGTCAGGCCGTCATCCTAGCTCTTTTAGTCATTTGTCTCACGGCATTTGGAGTGCGCTCGGCATATATTCTTTTGATTCCGCTAATTTTCTATATGTTGTCCTTGGCCTTTAACTTGCTAACGACTCTACACGATCGTGGCTATGCCTGGGCGGGACTTCTTAAAGTCAGCCAAATTATTCCTTTCCTCCACAGCAGCTATATCGTTTATGTTCTGATTGTAATTCTTACTCCAGTTTGTGCTCGATCAGGAAGTGCTTCTAATAAAGACTTGCCCGTAGCTGTCTTGGTAGCAGCAGGAACAGTTCTTTCCTTTGGATTCTTGGTGAGTAATTTCTTTTTATAATAGTACAGGCGTTATAACTATTCTATTTATAGATGCCGCTTATCAATACTTTTCGACGTCCAAGCTTAGTGGTGTTCTCTCTGTTGGCGATCTCAGCTCTTTCCATATACTTAGCAAGTAGCACACAGATCGGGTTTCCATTTCGTCCAAGGACCAGCGGGCAGCGTGTGGCCTATCTGGTAAGTAGATTATATAATTCACTACTATTCAGTAGTCTCATATATATCTATTCCTTTTGTAATCAGCAAGTACGCAATAAGTTCTATGAGTACGACGGAACTCTCAGCAAGGACGAGTCGGGATACTTGTTCAATTTCCAAGACCGTCGCAAAGAATCTACGTTCCTGGAAGCAAATGTCAATCTGACTGGGTTGTTCAGCATTAAATCGAAATGCGAGAAGCAAATGATGTGTGGCATGCCTTTGTATGACTATCGCTACGTTTTAAATCGACTTGATAGCAAATTTTTGCCACGTACCAATCCCATCGAACCACCTGCAGAAACGAAATTGGAATTGATAAGTAAAACCGTACACAGTTCTACAACTGTTCGATACGACTTCAACTTGACAGGACCTTCTCACATGAGCTTGTTTATCCAAGCCTATGAAGACGTTGAGATAACCAACTGGTCATTTTTACGTAGCTATCTGGATAATCCCTCACCGTATCCATTGGCATATCACATATATTTCATTTACGGCATTGACAACTCTCCGCTCAACTTCTTTTTGGAGTTCAGTGTAAGTTCGCTCTGTCTGTTTGTATTTCATATCAAGTTTGACTTGATTGATTTTTACATTTATAGAAGGCGGATGGAGATTTCGATGTGCCGGTATTCCAGCTGGGAGTCTCTGGGCATTATATTGAACTAGATGGTGATGCTGAAAGCCAGGAATTCGCATCTACATTCCCATCCTACGGAATCCTCGCCACATGGCCTGTACTCTACCAACGATTTATTTTTTAATAATATTTAATAAATTAATACAACACTTTTTTTTTTTTTTAATGGAGAAATGTATTTTTTTTTTAATTTTTGGTATACCAACTATATAAACTAAATAAGAATTTTCGAAAATCAATTATGTATCTATGCGTATTATTTTTTGGACTTTGATCAGCAAGCGTACGACCCGCAACATAAATATATAAATAAATATATATATGGTTGATGGGCATTGCGTAGTAACAAGCCGCTTGGTGAATTTAATAGGAATTCGTTACTCGCACACCTAATCTTCATAACACAGCCCACTTAAATCATTCGATATTTGTTGATATCGAGACATCGTTAAATAATAAATATAAATTCGAGTGCTCATAATAATCATTTTATAAGCAAATAAACATAAACAAATCGATTAATATCCACGAACTTTAACATAAAAAACTTTTTATTTTTAACACAAAAAAAAAAAAAAAAAATTGCAAGCTATTTTTGATAAAACTTATAGGAACACCGCAACCCAAATTTAATCAGAGAAAAGTAAAAATATTGTATCCAATAAATTCTAAATTATTGAACTAATAAACTCTGTATTAAATGAAAAAACAAAATTATAATTTTAAAAGAATGTGAATTAACTCAGAAATGATTCAAATAAGTGACAGGTATGGCTAAAAGGCAGGGTATTCTTCGGTCTATGTTTTATATTAACGGCTTTATGTCTTTTTACGATTTCATATTTTCGATAAGATTTCTATGCACTATAAAAGACTTTCAGATTTCCTATATACTACTTAGTTCCTATTTAGAATTCCTTGGGTTCAGTCAAGTAAACTCCGAAGATTTGCTAAAAACTCTGTTCGCAATTACAGTCAAAATGAAGTCTAATTTTAAGGTGCCTTGGCATTTGGCATGTGGTTTCGTGTTGTTCTGGATTATACTGTTCTTCGCTGTTGTAATTCCTCTGTTCTATCGCTTACCTACGGCTCTCACGATGGAGGACGCTAAGAAAAACGAGTTCATTGCTGAACGTGCTTACAAGAACCTCTATACTCTGTCAAATATTGGCAGCAAAACAGTTGGAAGTCGAGAAAATGAAATTGAGGCCGTCGAGTTCCTGCTAAAAGAGCTAAACCAAGTGAAAGAAGAATCACTGAAAGATCTATTCGACATAGAAATAGATCTAACACGTAGCTCAGGCGTGTTCGAGAGGAATGGTGCGATATCTGCATATCAATCGCTTCAAAATATTGCCGTTAAACTTACCCCCAAGGGCAGCACGAGTAAATCCTATCTCCTAGTTAATAGTCACTTCGATACTCTGCCAGCCGCTGGTGCCGGCGATGCTGGTTTTATGATCGTCACGATGTTGGAAGTTTTCCGTGTTATGGCAAAAACAAATCAATCCATTGAGCATCCAATTGTCTTTCTCTTCAACGGGGCGGAGGAAAGCGGTCTGCAAGCCTCTCACGCCTTCATAACCCAACAAAAATGGGCACCATTCTGCAAGTAAGCTTCAGACCGAAACGATCGAATCAAATGCTTTAAACCAAATCTCCTAGAGCTGTCGTTAATCTTGATGCTGCTGGCAGTGGAGGTCGAGAAATTCTTTTCCAGAGTGGGCCCAACCACCCATGGCTAATGACTGTGAGATATATCGGTTGCAATTGCAGTCCCAAATCACAAATCTTTTAATGTGCTCATTTTATTTGCAGTACTATAAAAAGTATATAAAGCACCCACTTGCTACGACTTTGGCTGAGGAAATCTTTCAATTTGGACTTATTCCATCCGACACTGACTTTCGACAGTTCAGAACGTTTGGCAAAATTCCAGGTGAGTGCATTTAAAGGACAACTAACCAGCTATAATATATGTGGTTATATGCAGGCTTGGACATGGCGCAGTGTATTAATGGATTTGTCTACCATACCAAATACGATCTTATTGATGTGATTCCTCGTGAGTCCCTTCAAAATACTGGCGACAACCTTCTCAGTTTGGTCAGAGGTTTGGCCAATGCAGCCGAATTACACAATACGGAAGTAAGGCTTGACCCCGCACAGCTTCGAGCAACGTTGTATTAATACAAGCTATATTCATCTCAGGCATACAACACCGGACACACTGTGTTCTTCGACTTCCTTGGCCTCTACTTTATACATTATACGGAGACCACAGGAGTATTCTTAAACGTTGGCGTTGCGTCAGCTGCCCTCATTCTAATTTACATTTCAATGTGGCGCATGGCAGCCGTTTCTCATGTTTCCTTCTGCCACGTGACATGCCGGTTGGCATTGGTACTTATCATCCAGGCTATTTCATTTGCACTCGGACTGGCGTTTCCCGTAATTGTCGCATATATTATGGATAATTTGGGATTATCATTAACATACTATAGTACGCCGATGCTGGTGATCGGCTTATATGTATGCCCCGCACTAATTGGACTCAGTTTACCCATCACAATCTTCTATGCTCTACAGTGGAATGTAAGTTGTTAATGTAAATATTAATACATTTAACTCAATCATCCTTTCACAGAAAAAGATCTCTATCGGCTATCATGTGCAACTGGCGTTACATGGTCAGGCCCTCATCCTGGCCCTTTTGGTCTTTGGTCTCACAGTATTTGGATTGCGTTCAACATATATCTTCATAATTCCTCTAGTGTTCTATGTGCTATCCCTGGCTGTTAACTTACTGACAACATTGCATGATCGAGGCTATGCCTGGGTGGCTCTCCATAAACTGAGCCAAATAATTCCATTCCTGTATAGCAGCTACCTCTTCTATATATTCATTGTGGTAATGACACCAATGGGAGGACGTGCAGGCAGTGGTTCCAATCGGGACTTGTATATTGCTGTCTTGGCAGCAGCAGGTGCAATTCTCTCTTTTGGTTTCTTGGTTAGCTAGCCTTCTATTATCATATTATTCCCAGACTTCTCTAAACGGTCTTATCTACAGATCCCGCTTATCAACACCTTCCGCCGACCTAGCTGCGTGGTATTCTCTCTTGTGGGAATCACAGCCCTCTCCATTTACCTTGCCAGCAGCACTCAAATCGGATTCCCGTATCGGCCAAAGACCAATGTTCAGCGTCTGTCGTACCTTGTAAGTTTATTTAGAGCTAATTAGCTCTCAGTAATTACGATAATAAGTGCCATTGCAGCAAGTTCGGAACATGTTCTACGAATACGACGGTACTCTCAGTAAGGACGAATCTGGATATCTATTCAATTTCGAGGATCGACTTGTAGAAAAGCCACTCTTGGGTACTAACGTCAATCTGACGGGCCTGATCAGCATTGAATCGAGGTGCAAAGCCCACATGTTTTGCGGAATGCCCTTGTATCACTTACGCTTCGTACGGAATCAAGTGTACAACAAATGGTTGCCACGTTATGAACCCATAAAAATGCCAGCAACAACGAAACTGGAGGTTATCCGTAAAGTTGTGGTGAACTCAACAACGGTACGCTTTGAGTTCACTTTGGCCGGGCCCCCCGCAATGAGGCTGTTCATTCAGCCCTATGAAGATGTCACCATCAGCAATTGGTCATTCGTACGCAGTTTTCTTGAAAATGAAAAGACAAATTCTCCTCCATACCTAATATTCCTTAACTACGGCATCGATAGCACGTCATACAACTTTTACTTGGAGTGTTCGGTGAGCTGAATCCTGAAAATTAATATATTTTATTATCTTTATAATCACATATCCAAAATCTATAGAAACCAAATGGCGATTTCAACGTTCCTTTGCTCCAGGTTGGAGTTTCGGGCCATTACACCGGAGATACGAGCGATGAGATCAGTAAAAAGTTTGCATCTACATTCCCGTCCTTTACAGCAGTGGACACTTGGCCTGCGGTATACAAACGATATATATTTTAGCTTTAATTCACGATTCAGTTAAATTTGATAATGTACTTAAAGCATTGTCAATAAAATTTTTTATATTCCAAATAAAAGAATTAAGTCTATGTCCATTTCAAAGTTAATTGATTTATTAACCAATTTTGCGATTTTCTTATTTTTACTCGATCATTTAATGATTTTATTGCCTTTTTGAGCAAAGTAGTACCAGTAAAGATCGCGCTTCTTCGATAATGAATTGGCGTCATAAAAATGATTATTTAAATCGATTTTCTGCAATAAACTTCAGATAACACTGTTCAAATCCTATAAATGCAGCAACATCAAACTTGACTAAGTCAGTTCTCATATGGAGGACCATCGTTTCACATCAGCTTAGACTCACGCAGCAAACAATATGGGGGACAAGGAAAAACTGGTAAAATTTGAAAACAGTTTCTTTGCTTACAACATTACTTCTTATCTTTTTCATACTTAAGCTAATTGCCGATTCCGAAGAGACTGTCAGCAAAGGGTTGGCCAACAGGAAGTCTGCTTCTAAGTTACCTTGGTATCTTGCAACTGGATTCTTATTCTTCTGGGGACTTCTCTTTTTTGCCGTCGTAATTCCATTTCACAATCGCTTACCCGCTGCACGCACACTGGATGACGCAGACAAAAATGTCTTCATTGCTGAACGAGCGTACAAAAATCTATATACTCTATCGAATATTGGCACCAAATTAACTGGCAGCAAGGAGAACGAGATCGAAGCAGTGCAATTTCTTCTCAATGAGCTCGCAGACATCAAGGAAGCTTCACTCAAAGACTTTTTTGATATGGAAATAGATTTATCGCAAGCCTCTGGATTCTATCCATATAAAAATTTGCTGAATATGTATCAAGGTGTTCAAAATATTGCTGTCAAATTGACTCCGAAGAACTGCACGGCTGAGACGTACCTCCTCGTCAACAGCCACTTCGACTCGAAGCCTTTCACTCCGTCCGCCGGCGATGCAGGATTCATGATAGTCACGATGCTGGAGGTTCTACGTGTGATTGCAACGACAAGGGAAACCTTTCAACATCCGATTGTCTTCTTATTTAATGGAGCTGAGGAAAACATGATGGAAGCATCGCATGGATTTATTACTCAACACAAGTGGGCTCCAATGTGCAAGTAAGCAATTTCAATTGTATTTATTCGTACAGAATAGCTATATATCTGTAATCGTAGGGCTGTTATTAATCTTGAAGGAGTTGGTGGTGGAGGTCGAGAAGTTCTATTTCAAAGCGGGCCCAATCATTCATGGCTTTTAAATGTAAGTTTCTAAAAACAAAATCCGATTATAATGAATAAAATAAATTTGTTTAACATTTGACAGTATTACAAAAAATACGTAAAATATCCTTTTGCTACCGTTGTCGCGGAGGAAATCTTCCAATCAGGCGTTATACCATCGGATTCGGACTTCACTCAATTTAGAAAATATGGCAACGTTCCGGGTGATTACTATAAAAAACACTATTCAAATATTAAAATAAATCTATAATTAATTAAATTAAATCTTTAATAATAGGTTTGGATATAATTCAACTAACAAATGGATATATATACCACACAATATACGACGTGATCGATGAGATTCCTCGCGAGGCTTTACAGAACTCAGGAGACAACATACTTAGCTTAGTTCGAGGCTTAGCCAATGCAACAGAATTGCACGATACAAAGGTACATATTTCTCTACATCTCTGCGGATATATTGATAATAAGCTATTCTTTATAGGCGCACTTGGATGGAAACTCTGTCTTCTTTGATTTCTTGGGTCTTTCCTTCATCCATTACTCAGAGAACACAGGAATATTCTTAAACTTTGGCGCTGCATTAGCTGCCTTCGTTCTAATTTACATTTCAATGTGGCGCATGTCAGCTGTTTCTCAAGTTTCCTTCTGCCACGTGGCATGCTGGTTTGCATTGATCCTTATCATCCAGGTTGTTTCTTTTGCACTTGGACTTGTCCTTCCTCTAATTGTCGCATATGTAATGGACATTTTTGGACTATCGCTGACCCACTACAGCACACAAATGTTGTTGGTTGGCCTTTATGTGTGTCCTTCCCTAATTGGCATGAGTTTACCCACCACAATTTATTATATCTTCCAGCCTAATGTAAGTTAAGTTAAAAGCAGTATTTTGTACCTTAAAAAAATTCAATATTGCTTTGCATTCACAGAAAAAAATCCCTAATGGCTATCATCTGCAACTGGCATTACATGGTCAGGCCGTCATCCTAGGGCTTTTAGTTGTTGGTCTCACTGCATTTGGATTACGTTCAACATATATTATTTTAATTCCCCTAGTATTCTATGGGTTATCCATGGCTTTAAACTTATTGACAGCTCTACACGATCGTGGCTATGCCTGGACGGGCCTTGTTAAAGCCAGCCAGATAATTCCATTCCTCCACACTAGCTATATCGTTTATGTTCTGCTTGTGGCTCTTATTCCGATTTGTGCTCGATCAGGAAGTGCTTCTAATAGAGACTTGTACATAGCTGTCTTGGTAGCAGCAGGAACGGTTCTTTCGTTTGGTTTCTTGGTAACTATTTTCATATACTAATTTCACTCGGAAGTTTCTCACAAATATTCTAACAGGTTCCACTCATTAATATTGTCCGACGTCCAATCTTAGTGGTGTTCTCTCTGGTGGCGATCTCAGCTTTTTCCATATATTTAGCAAGTAGTACCCAAATCGGATTTCCGTTTCGTCCAAAGACCAGTGGGCAGCGTGTGGCCTATCTGGTAAGTATTCATTGGTCTTTTTTATATATTTTAAATATATTTATTTAATATTTTATATTCAGCAAGTACGCAATAAGTTCTACGAGTACGACGGAACTCTCAGCAAGGACGAGTCGGGATACTTGTTCAATTTCCAAGACCGTCGCAAAGAATCTACGTTCCTGGAAGCAAAAGTCAATCTGACTGGGTTGTTCAGCATTAAAACGAAATGTGAGAAGCAAATGATGTGTGGCATGCCTTTGTATGACTATCGATATGAGTCGAACAGATTACAGAGCAAATTTCTGCCACGCTCCAATCCCATTGAACCACCTGCAGAAACAAAATTGGAATTAATAAGTAAAAGTATACTGAATTCTACAATTGTTCGATACGAGTTCAACTTGACAGGACCTTCTCACATGAGCTTGTTTATCCAAGCCTATGAAGACGTTGAGATAACCAACTGGTCGTTCTTACGTAGCTATCTGGATAATCCCCCACCGTATCCATTGTCATATCACATATATTTCGTTTACGGCATTGACAACTCTCCACTTAACTTCTTTTTGGAGTTCACTGTAAGTTCGCTCTGTGGATATTTTTTTCAGTTTAATTTGGACTTGATTGATTGATTTTGGTATTTATAGAAGCCGGATGGAGATTTCGAAGTACCGATATTCCAGCTGGGAGTTTCTGGACATTATATTGAACTACAGGGTGACGCAGAGAGTCTGGAATTCGCATCTACGTTCCCATCCTTCGGGATTCTCGCCACGTGGCCTGTACTCTACCAACGATATATATTTTAATAACACAAACAATATAAATGGAATAAAATAATTCTTATTTTGATTACACCTAAAAATACTTGCTTTTAAAATAAATGATTGTAATTATAATGAATAATAATTGAGTGAATTTTGGCTCCAGCCTAAAAATATTTACTTCGAAATCATGATTCCTTTAAATTTGCCTTATATAAAGGGAAGAAAGCATGTACAGCTTGTTACATATCCATATCTCTAGACATGTCTGCATATGATAATTATGTTATCGTTCATATAGTCTATACTTTATGGTCTGCTCGTTTTTTTGAATTGATTCTTATCGATTTCATCTTATCTCCAAAGTATAATAATTGATTTATATTATACGATACACGATATTTATTTATATCGAAACATCATTAATTCATAATTAGTATGATCACATATCGTTGTTTTACCAAGTAGTAAATCTATATTGAAAGCTACAAAATGTAATACAAAGAAATTGGTTTAGAGTCCTTAAAAATAATGTACGACTAAGTCTCTGACTTACTCCCATTAGCTAATAATGATAATCATGAGTCAATATATTATTTATGATTTAATTAGCGATTTCTTTTTCTTGGCGCTATAAATTTGAATACCCCATCAGAATATAAATGATTAAAATCAATTTAAAACAAGGGTATAAAGCAGATAAGAAATGGAATTGTGTTGACTGTTGGTTACATTAGTGAATATCATAGGAATTGTACAAAATATTCATATAAAATTAAACAACTTGGAGAGATTTTTGAAAAGCACGATTCAGTCTCTTAGTTTTCGTAATCTACATAATTTATATTATACATTATATATGTATACACATGTATGTTTGGCAGAACTGATTATAGAGTATCTCGAAGTCTACGCATTTTAACTGCTATATTCCCATTTATTGCATTTAAGCATTAATTTTACAATTTCACATTTTAGATAAGATTTTGTTTAGCTATAAAAGCGATCTACGTTTTGCAGAGTCTTCAGTACAAAGCTGCGACTTCATAGATACGGTAGATAATTAAGAAGCAGTATGGCTGATAAGGAGCAACTAGTAAGAAAATCTAGAATTAATATTTTTAATTTCAATAATATCACATATTCACCTTATAAAGATGTTAGCCGATTCTCTGGAATATCCTGGAAGTGAAGCCCAGAGAAAGTCCAATGCAAACAAGTCAAAGCTACCATGGTATTTTGCAAGCGGTTTCCTGCTCTTCTGGGGACTTCTCTTTTTTGCTGTGGTAATACCTCGTTTTTATAAGCTACCCACACCGTTGACAATGGAGGACGAAAAGAGAAATGTATTCATAGCTGAACGGGCCCACAACAATCTGTATACCTTGTCCAATATCGGTAACAAATTAACTGGCAGCAAGGAAAATGAGGTGGATGCAGTCAACTTTATATTAAAGGATCTAGCTGAAATCAAAGAAGCCATGCTAGATGATTATTTCGATATGGAAATTGATGTGTCACAGGTGTCTGGTGCATTCCCATACAAAACCATGCTTAATATGTACCAAGGCGTTCAGAACATTGCTGTAAAATTATCGCCGAAGGGAAGCATTAGTGAGACGTACCTCCTGGTCAACAGCCACTTCGACTCGAAGCCATTTACACCGTCGGCAGGTGATGCAGGATTCATGGTAGTCACGATGTTGGAAGTTCTGCGCGTGATTGCAACAACAAAGGAGACCTTCGAGCATCCGATTGTCTTCTTGTTTAATGGAGCTGAAGAGGGTGCTATGCAAGCATCTCATGGTTTTATCACTCAACACAAATGGGCGCCGTACTGCAAGTAAGTTTTCTTTGATCGACTCTCAGGAAAGTTTCTAAAGTATTCATTTTTTAGAGCTGTCGTTAATCTTGATGCTGGTGGTAGTGGAGGACGGGAGATTCTCTTCCAGAGTGGTCCCAATAACGCATGGATTGTGAATGTAAGTTATTTAGAAATGGAGCAAACTCGCACTTACTAAAAATTGTCCATAGTATTACAAAAACTATGTGAAATATCCGTTCGCAACGACCTTGGCGGAGGAAATATTCCAAACAGGCATTGTCCCGTCCGATACAGACTTCCGACAGTTTAACATATATGGCAACATTCCAGGTACATATGTAAATGCTGGCTATTTGTATGCGGATTATATGTATTGTTGTTGTTGATAGGCTTGGATATGGGTCAATGTATAAATGGATATAGATATCACACAATTTACGACACGATCGATGCGATTCCTCGTGGAGCCTTCCAGAACACCGGTGACAATGTGCTCAGTGTGGTTCGAGGCTTAGCAAATGCCTCAGAATTGCACGACATAAGAGTAAGATTAGATATCTTGGATGGAAATTGTAATCTCACTTTCAATATTCCTTTCGCAGGCTCATCGGACCGGACGTGCTGTATTCTTCGACTTTCTTGGGCTCTACTTCGTCCATTACTCAGAGACAACGGGAATATACTTGAACTTGGGCGTTGCTGGCGCTGCCTTAATACTCATTTTCATTTCAATGTGGCGCATGACATCTGTGTCCAATGTTTCCCTATTCCACGTGACTTGCTGGTTCACATTGGTTCTAGTCGTCCAGATTATTTCTTTTGTCCTCGGACTTGCACTTCCTGCTGTGGTGGCATATGTCTTTGACTACTTGGGATTGTCGCTGACTTACTATAGCACTCCGTTGCTGATAATCGGCCTTTATGTGTGCCCCTCGCTGATTGGCCTCAGTTTACCTGTCACAATCTACCATATGTTGCAGCAAAACGTGAGTCGATTATCTGTAAAAATAAAACATTTACTAATTAACTTTCCACATGCAGGATAAAATATCAAGTGCCTACCATCTGCAATTGTCGCTACATGCACAAGCCATTATCCTAGCGCTGTTAACCATTGGTGCAACATTATTTGGCCTGCGTTCAATATATATCTTAGTGGTCCCACTCACTTTCTATGTCTTTTCTTTGGCGTTCAACTTGTTGACAACTTTGCACGATCGCGGATATGCCTGGACGGGCGTCCTTAAACTTAGCCAGGTGATTCCTTTCCTGTATAGCAGCTACCTCTTTTATACACTCGTGGTAATACTGACACCAATGGGTGCCCGAGCAGGCAGTGCCAGCAATCGAGACTTGTATGTTGCCATAGTAGCAGCACTAGGAACTGTTCTTTCTCTTGGTTTCTTGGTAAGCTTACTCAGTGTCTACTTTCATTCCGAATATTTCTCACCAGTCTTCTTTCCAGGTTCCACTTATTAATAGTTTCCGACGTCCAAGTTTAGTGATTGTCTCTCTGTTGGCAGTCACAGCTGTAACCATGTACTTAGCCAGTAGCACCCAACTTGGATTCCCGTATCGCCCGAGGACCAACGGACAGCGTGTTGCGTATCTGGTAAGCCATACTATTAGCATTAATTTAGAAATTATATCCAATGTCTTACCTTCACATCTCAGCAAGTGCGAAACAAGTTCTACGAGTACGACGGAACTCTTAGCAAAGACGAGTCTGGCTACTTGTTCAATTTCCAGGATAGACTTCGAGAAAAAACATTCCTGAACACCAATGCCAATCTAACTGGACTGGTTAGCATTAGGCCCTTCTGCGAGGAACACATGATGTGTGGCATGCCGCTGTTTGACTATCGCTATGTTCAGAATCGGCTTGAGAGCAAGTGGCTTGCCCGATTCACGCCCATAGAGCCGAAGTCATCACCAGAACTGGAATTGGTATCCAAAGCCCAAGTAAATGCGACAATTGTGCGCTTTGTGTTTAAACTGACTGGGCCTTCCCATATGAGCTTGTTCATCCAGCCCTATGAAGACGCCAAGATTGTCAACTGGTCATTTTCCCTTAATTATCTGAACTATCCACCAGCGTATCCGCTTGCGTTTCACATATATTTCAGATATGGCATTGACAGCTCTCCTTTGACCTTTTGTATAGAAATATCGGTAAGAAAAGTTATTTATAAATAGTTTATATCAATGAGTACAATATTTGCATAATGCATTCACCTCTTTTAAAATAGAAATCTGATGGAGATTTTAATGTACCTTTGTTTCAACTGGGAGTCTCTGCACATTATATTGGAGAGAAGGGAGATGCTGAAAGTGAAGAGTTTGCCGCAGCTTTTCCTTCCTATTCCATCTTAGCCACTTGGCCTGTTCTGTACCAGCGATTTATTTATTAATTACCAAATATATTAAACATTAAAATAAATGTATATGTGTATGCTGCGTAATATGTCTAATGTATACGAAAACAATATTCAAGTCTCCAATATTAAATGCTGTCCCCACGCAAATTTCAAGTCTTCGCACTATCGATAGTCACAATACATAACTGAAAGCTGTGACAATAATCCACTGTTATTGAAGCTCATCTAGTAGAAATTACTCAATTGGCGTTGTTAACTGATAACATAGACGCAAAATGCTCCATGTAAAGACAACTATTCGACGCAAATGTAACATAATTCTTGAATTTTCAACGGCGCAAATCAAATAAATGCCGGCTTCAAGGCGCGCGGAAATGTTAATTTAAATAATCTAATTTTAAAATGTTAATTTTACACACTTTACATGCAGACTTAAAAAAAAAAGCTTTTAAGAGCATATTTTAGTATTAATTATATTTATTTATATAAATGATAGCTCGAAAAGCAATTGATTTTAAGTATGTATACATATGTTCACAATCTTATCGCTTAAGTGCGCTATTAACTCGAGTTGCAGTAAATGTTAATGGCTGCGATTAAGCAAACAAACCTCAAGTGCTACAGACTTTTGAGATATCCGATTTTTGTTTTGATTTGGTTGCAGTCCCATAATATATATAATTAGGTATTACCAATGTGTCATCATTTGATTTTCCGCCAATTTCAAATCAAAAAGTATATGTACATTTGTATATAGAACATTTCTATCAAGCTGTGGGCTAGTTAGGTTTGTTTATCGCGATCATAAATAAAGCGGGTACTACATATAATTTAGATATAAAGACTGCCTCTTGACCATTCCCTTTGAAATCAATAGCCAAAGCATTACAAAACGTAACAACAAATTGTGAGCATTTCTGCTTTTGCTTGATATTATCTTTATTGACTTCAAAGTGCAAATCAGTGCCAATAAAATCCAAGCATTGTTCAACCAAACCATTCAATGGATTCAGTTGGAGCTGGGCAGCGCTCGAGTTTGGAAGCAGTGCGAAAAAAGAAATGTCTCAAATAAAAGAGCATAAAGTTGTAAGTTGGAAAGGATTGCTTCTACTACAAACATATCATATAAAATGCGGAACTCTAAATGTTTTTTGAATCAGAGCGCTGCTGCACTGGACTCTGCACTCGTTAGCCTCCTGAAGAGCACAAAGAGTCTCAGAGCGAAGCTGCCCTGGTACTATGCGCCCGCCTTTCTGCTGCTCTGGCTGGCGCTCTTCTTTGCCGTGGTTATTCCGCTCTTCAGTCGGCTGCCCGAGAGCGTCACCATTGCCCAGGAGTCGCAGAGGCCGAACGAGTTTGTAGCCGAGCGCGCACAGCGTCTGCTACAGAGCTACGACAGCATCGGACCCAAGGTCGTGGGCAGCATTGCCAATGAGCAGCTTACGGTGGGCTTCCTGCTCGAGGAGGTGGCCAATGTGCGCACAGCCATGCGAGCGGATCTCTATGAGCTGGAAGTGGATGTGCAGCAGTCATCCGGAGCGTATATGCATTGGAATATGGTGAATATGTACCAGGCCGTGCAGAATGTGGTGGTCAAGCTGAGCACGCGGAGATCGGCCAGCGAATCCTATTTGCTGGTCAACAGCCACTTTGACTCGAAGCCCGGCAGTCCCGGCTCGGGCGACGACGGCACCATGGTGATTGTCATGCTGGAGGTGCTGCGGCAAATGGCCATCTCCGGGCAGCCCTTCGAGCATCCCATTGTGTTCCTGTTCAATGGCGCCGAGGAGAATCCGCTGCAGGCCTCGCACGGCTTCATCACGCAGCACAAATGGGCCAAGAACTGCAAGTAAGGGAACTGAATTTAGAATATATACATATTATATATTGATATTTATATTTCTATTTCAGAGCGCTTATCAATCTGGAGGTGGCTGGCAGCGGCGGTCGAGATCTCCTGTTTCAGAGTGGACCCAATCATCCTTGGCTTATGCGGGTATGTCTATTCACTGGTGTTGTTGTTGTAGCCTTATCTTCAGATTTAGTTTATTATTTATGGCGCGTGTCGGCGAGCAGTCAGATGTTTATCATGCCCTATACTCATAAAGCTAACTCTTCACTTTTTTATTGCACAACATAAATGAAATGTTGTTGGTGTTGCCAACCGATATCCGCATTGCTTCGACTTATCATGTTTTTGTTTTTCGTGATCCTTCTTCCGCTTTGCGCAGTATTATAAGGAGAATGCCAAGCATCCTTTCGCCACGACCATGGCCGAGGAGGTCTTTCAGGCGGGCATACTGCCGTCGGACACGGACTTTCGCATATTCCGCGATTTCGGCCAGGTGCCAGGTGAGTAATGGCAGGCTTCTTAATCAATTGTCATATTTATCTACTAATTTTTACTCCCTGTTCAGGCCTCGATATGGCGCAGATCAAGAATGGCTACGTCTACCACACCGAATTCGACAATTATGCGGCCGTGCCCCGCGCCTCTCTGCAGAGCTCGGGCGAGAATGCTTTGGCTCTGGTGCGGGCCTTCGCCAATGCCAGCGAAATGTACGACACTGAGGTGAGCTGGTCTCTAGATTCGTCTTGGCTACAATTATAAATAATGCCCCACGATATTCCGTTGCAGGCACACAGCGAGGGAAAATCCGTGTTTTTCGACTTCCTGGGGCTGTTCATTGTCTTCTACTCGGAGACAACGGGCAAAATTCTGAACTGCTGCATTGCGGCTGTCAGTCTGCTGCTCGTCTGCATCTCGCTGTGGCGCATGGCGCGCGTCTCTGAGCTGTCCCTGGGCCACGTCTCGCTGTTGTTTGTCATCATTCTGGCTCTGCACGTGCTGGGTGTCCTGCTCAGCGTGGGCCTGCCGCTGCTGATGGGCGTGCTCTTCGATGCCGGCAATGGTTCATTGACCTACTTCACGCACACCTGGCTTATGATAGGGCTCTACATTTGCCCGGCCATCATTGGACTAAGTCTGCCCACAACACTCTACTACGGCTTCAGAAAGAATGTAAGCCAATCCTGACTCTGAATTGGAGTCTCATCACTTATTCTTGATTTCTCTTGTTTGCAGTTGAAGATCAGCCACGCCTACCATTTGCATATGAGCCTGCACGCCCACTGCGTGGTGCTGGCCTTGATAGCCATCGTACTGAGTGCAATCAGTCTGCGCACACCCTATCTCTGTATGATATCCATACTCTTCTACTCAGCGGCGCTGCTAATCAATCTATTGAGCAGCTTGCACGATCGAGGTGAGTGGAGACAATCCTTGATAGATATGTATGCTGTCAGTTGACTGTTGATCTCTTTCACTTTCAGGCTATTACTGGGTGCTCATCACTCAGATACTCCAGCTGATGCCGTTCTTTTACTTCAGCTACTTGTTCCACATGTTTCTGGTCATCTTCATACCCATGATGGGCCGCAATGGCAGCTCTATAAATCCGGATCTCCTGGTAGCCTTGCTGTGCACACTCGGCACATTCTTTGCCCTGGGATTTGTGGTAAGTGGAGCTCCTCGGCTCAGCGAATGGACTTGCTCAACTGCATTTTCTCTTCAACTAGTCGCCCCTCATTAACATGTTTCGCTGGTCGAAATTCATCATGCTCGGCCTGGCCATAGTCACTTTCATATTCAGCATGATTGCCATTTCGGAGGTGGGCTTTCCCTACCGACCCAAGACCAGTGTGATGCGTGTGAACTTTCTGGTGAGTTGGACTTTATATATTAGACAATTTCTTATCAAATGTATTCCCTTATTGACAGCATGTGCGTCGCGTCTTCTACGAGTTTGATGGCAGCGTTAGCCTCAGCGATTCGGGCTATTACTTTGACTTCCAGGACAGAAGGCTCAACCATCCGCTCGAGGACACTTCGGTCGACTTGACTGGCCTGACTGGCATCAAGGAGCACTGTGATACGGAGCTGATGTGCGGCGTGCCCTGCTTCAATCATCGCTGGTGCAAGGCGCGCGAGACGGGCAACTGGCTGCCTCGAGAGCAAGAGGTTACCATACCTGGCCACTCCTCGCTGTTGCTGCTGAGTAAAAGCCTTTTGCCCACGGGCAACACGATGCGCTACGAATTCGAGCTGAGCGGGCCTCCTCACATGGGCTTGTTCATACAGCCACTGGAGGGCGTAACCGTTGAGGACTGGTCCTTCATCAGAAATCCGCTGGACGAGCCCGAAAAGTACGAGTTGCCTTACCAGATATTCTTCTCCTACGGCAAGGACAATTCCCCCCTAAGATTTCACATTGATTTCACTGTGAGTTTCTATAAATATTTGATATTTCTTTTAAATTCAATTGACATTTTCACGCTAGAAACTTGACGGCAATTTCGAAGTGCCCATCTTTGAGCTGGGCGTGGCGTGGCATTACGTGAGCTACGACTATGAAAGGGATGCGGCTGGTAAGCAGTTTATAGCCGACTTTCCAGACTTTGTGCATGTGATGGAGTGGCCGACGCTATATAAACGTTACATATACTAAGCTAACTTAATTTATAACTTAGTCTTAAGTTTAATGTTGTTCCGGTAATAAACTAAATATTCTATATAAATAATGAATATTTCTTTTAGCTATCAAATCTTTAAATATACTACATATATCACAAATGAAAATTAACAAACAAATCTGAGCTAAGGATATGAAATCACAGTTGCTGGGAATTATAAATTTGAGCTCTGATAGAAATCTGTTCCGTTCAGTTAGTCATGGAAAGCGAAGAGGCACACATAGGAAGCCTTGGAACTCACAACGATTATAAATTTTATTATATAGTAAAGCTGTTTAGAATAAGTTTCATTTTTTGTTTAAATACGGTGTAAGAATTTGTCGTTGCCATTGGAATTGATGGAAACTTCGGCAAGCATGGATACTGCCACCATTGACCTGGCTGAGAAGAGTCATGTGAAGAATAAGCTGCCCTGGTACCATGCGTCCAGCTTCCTGCTGCTCTGGCCAGCTCTCTTCTTTGCTGTGGCCTTTCCGCTCTACAATGCTATGCCCAAGCCGGTGAACATTGATGAGGAGCTCTACAAGCCGGGCCAGTTTGTGTCGGAGCGCGCTCAGCATCTTCTGCTGGAACTGGACCGTCTGGGACCCAAGATTATCGGCGATGAGATGAACGAGAGAACAATGATTGAGTTTTTGCTGAGGGAAATGGACAGCGTCCATCGGGAAATGCGACACGATCTCTTCACTCTGGAGGTGGATGTGCAACGGGCGTCGGGCGCCTATCTGGGCGTGAGCTCGATCCATATGTATCAGGCAGTGCAAAATGTGATCGTCAAGCTGACCCCTAGGCAGTCAAACAGTTCTGCCTATCTGCTCATCAACAGCCACTACGATACCAAAGTAGGGAGCGTGGGTGCGGGAGATGCAGGCTCCATGGTCGTCGTCATGCTGGAGGTGCTGCGCCAGCTGGCCACAGCCAACGATTCGTTCGAGCATCCGGTTATCTTTCTCTTCAATGGCGCTGAGGAGGATGAGCTGTATGGATCGCACGCATTCATCACACAGCACAAATGGTCCCCCAGCTGCAAGTGAGTGCCAGTTGAGTGTGCAATCCGCGTGAGCCATCTACTAACTCTCATTTCCAGGGCAGTGATCAATGTGGATTCGCTTGGAGCTGGCGGTCGTGAGATGCTCTTTCGTGCCGGTCCGTTTCATCCGTGGCTAATACGCGTAAGTAGAAACTAGCAACAATGCTTTCAATGCTTCCAGCTGTTCCAATGCTGCTCCACACTCACGGCACACGCTTATCAGATATTCATATCCAAATATCAGTTTCACATATCTTATCAGCCAACACCTGTTTACCTGTTCGCAGCACTACAAAGCCGCCGCCAAGCATCCATTTGGAACAATATTGGTAGAGGAAATATTCGAGTCGGGCATTACAAGGTCGAAAACGGACTTTAAAATCTTCAACGAGTACGGTCCTCTACCGGGTGAGCGAACATGTAGAGACATTTGTCAAATCCACTCCAATAATAATATCCCGCACAGGTCTGGATATGGCGGTCCAATATAATGGCTTCGTTTACCACACAAAATACGATCGCTTCGATGTCATATCCCGAGATTCGCTGCAAAGTACTGGCGACAATCTGCTGTCCCTGGTCAAAAGTATTAGCAATGCCAATGAAATGCACGATATCAAGGTAATGAAATTACTGATAATATAATTTTAGATCTATAGTTGCGGAGTTCAAGCTAGTCTACAATCCCAAGCAGAGTCTTACTTGATATAATTGTTTTTATCTCTCTCTCTCTCTCTCTTTGCCTCTCTCCATCTGTTCTTATCTTCTCCCATTTCAGGCACACGCAAAGGGGCGTTCGGTTTACTTTGATTTCTTGGGTCTATTTTTCGTCTCCTATCTGGAGTCCATAGCCATTTTCCTGAACATAGGCTTTGGCGGGGGTGGCATTATCATAGTGTGTTTCTCTTTATTGTACATGTCAAAGAAATTGGATATTGAAATGAGCACCGTGGCCATGGAGTTTGCTGTGATGTTTCTCATGGAGTTGCTGTCGTTTGGCCTGGCTCTGGGCCTGCCCATGCTGATCGCGACATTCTACGATGCCGGCCACCGGACGATGACCTATTTCACGAACAGCTGGCTGGTCATTGGACTCTACATTATTCCGTCGATCATTGGCCTGGTGCTGCCCGTGACGATCTACTTGATAATCAGTCGTAGTGTAAGTGCTTGAGCTGAAAGACTTTTCTGCTGATCCTTGGCAAATGTCTCTCTCATTCTCTCATTCTCTTTCTCTCTTGCAGAAGCAGATACCATCCAACTATCGCCTGCAGATAGCCGGCCACGCCCATTGCGTTTTCTTTGCCATGTTGTGCATTATATTGACCACCCTGAGCGTGCGCAGCGCCTACCTCTTTATGATCTCTTTGCTCTTCTATGTGGGTGCACTGTGCATCAATTTGATCAGCAAACTGCTTGAGCGCGGTATATTGCCAGCCTCAATCTGAACCGATTCCGACTCTAATAAACTTTCGCATCCACTCTAGGCTACTTCTGGTCGCTCGTGCTATGTGCCTGCCAGGCCATACCCTTCCTGTACTTCAGCTACTTGTTCTACGCCTGTCTGGTCATCTTCATTCCGATCACCGGCCGCAGCAGCACCACTACGAATCCAGATCTGTACATTGCCATTCTATGTGCTGCGGGCACTATTCTGGCCCTGGGCTTCTTGGTGAGCTGTGTAATTCAAAATATTAACGAATGTCAGTCTAAATTCATTTTTGTGTTCTTCAGGTTCCACTCATAAATGTTTTCCGTTATCCTGTATTAATAATTGGCATTATGACATGCACGGTCTATTTATTTGTGCTGGTATCCGTTTCAGAGATGGGCTTTCCTTATCGCCCCCGAACGAATGTGATGCGTGTGAATTTCTTGGTGAGCTCACTACTTCATTTATAGCCACGTTCATGGCATTTCAGAGATCTCTGTTTGTGCAGCAAATGAATCGCAAGCTGTATGAATACAACGGCTCCATCAGCCAGGAGAATTCCGGCTACTACTTCGGCCTGCGGGACCATCGCAAGGAGCAGCCGCTGCTCGACAAACTGGATCTCACCGGCCTGGTGGGCATCGCAGACACTTGCGACTGTCAAATGCAGTGCGGCCTGGACTGCGGCACTGAACGCTGGCTGCCACGCAAGCAGCCCGTGGAAGTGCCCGGAGATACCAAGCTCGAGCTGCTCAACAAGACGGTCGTAAACAGCGGCTATTCGATTCGCTACGATTTCAAGCTGGCTGGGCCCGCTCGCATGACCATATACCTGATGCCCCTGGAGGGGGTCAAGATGGTGGACTGGTCGTTCTTGCGGGGAATGCTCGATAGCCCGGCTAAGTACAAGCCGCCGTATCAGATCTCCCTCACCTGGGGCGCCGATAGCTCACCCATCGAGTTCTACGTAGAGTTGACGGTGCGTGTATTACCCAAATCTGATTATATTCCGTTTGTTCGCTAAAGCTTCTCCCCTTTGCAGAAGACCAATGGAAAGTTCAATGAACCCGTTTTCGAAATTGGCATCGCCGGCCATTATCTGAGCCATGTTCACAAGCGAGATGCGCTAAGCGCACAATTTATAAAAGAGTTTCCAGATTTTGTAAACGCCGTGGAATGGCCAACCTCTTACGAACGTTATATCTATTAAAGTTATTGTTTTTATAATTTTGGACTAATGGCAAAATATATGTAAACGTCAAGTGAATGCAATCGAACAATCCAAGTGTATAAATTTCTCCTCTCCTCACTTCTCCTCCCCTCTGCCCAACAGAAGCTGGTTGCATTATGTTTGAGCGTAAACAAAAGGCCCTCAATTTGGGCTGCAGCTCAAACAGTCGTTGAGCGTTTCATAATGAGCGCGGAATAAATATTTAAGTTTGAATAGAACTTCTCGCCCAGGCGTGGCGTGGCGTGGCGTGGCGTGGCAAACATTTGTGCAAACAACAGCAAACAGACTGTTGTAATAGCTGCACCAGATATTTGACGCTTTCCGTGCGATGCGTATAAAAGATGCGTATCGGGGCAGTGGAAGACACAGTTCAATTGCAGCAACAATTTGGTGAACAACCAAGGAAAGTTCGATAACAGACTGAGAGAGATAATGAAGTTCGCTTTGGTTCTATTGGTGGCCTGCGCGTTAGCTGCATCGGTGCTGGGGCAAACCCTCCCCCCCGATTACATCTACACTGACACTGACACCGGTGACTACAGTCCCACCAGCTATGACTACTCCAGCTACAGCTATCCATCGTATCCTACCTCCTATCCGAGCTCATACTACTACTACGAAGACGATGAAGTGACAACCCCCAAGCCATTCAAGCATCAATTCCTGTCTCTGCTCTTCAACAAGAAAGGATAAGCTAGATAGGCTGTGAGAACTCAGCTCGATAACGACGTCGTCCGCAACCAAATATTGTTACGTTAAAATGTGAAAATACAATTAAACTTAATTTAAAAACAAAAACAAAACCAAAACCAATACCAATACCAAACTCAATATCAATCATTTCATTTGCATTTAGTGCTGCAGCAGAGTGAGTCTGGGGCGAGTAAATGGCAGTTTCACAAGTCTTGCCCAAGCCGCATCCATCCATCGAGCCAATGAGGGCTCATTAACGCCTTTGGTCAAAACTGAGCACGACTGGCACAGCCAGCCGCCTCCAACAAAGGTCGCGTGGAGCGACAGCTAGACATGATCATGGTCAGGTGGTGGGGCAACAATCTGCACTAGTCGATGCTCGTCTAGTGCTATTCGTATAATGATGATGCTGCGAGGCCGCCCTCGCCGGCCTGCAACTGCAACTGCATCTGGTTAATGCGGGCGGATGAGATGGGATGGGATGGGATGGGAGGCTGGCTGCATTAACAGCCATTGCGCAATTTGATTTCTTGTGGCACATCAGAATATGTAGGCAAAGCCAAAGGCGAAGTCTTTACAAATGTAGCTGACAAATTGATTTGAAATGCGAGACGTGTTCTTTGAATGCCACGATGCAAGTTTATTTCACGATAAACATACTCAATCAAAAACTGACCATAATATATATTCAAGCTCCATTCACTCAGTACAGTGAAACCTCTGGCATGACAGTCATCAATATGTTTAAAGCAAACTAAATTTCATTTATTTTTCAAAATTATATAAATGCATATTGATACTTATTTTGTATATATTTGTATGTATAATTTATTTTATATATTTTTTTTTTATATCACACATATTTTATATTTTTATATATTTCATTTTCATTTTTTTTTTTTTTCAGCTATAATTTATATAATTTGCCAACATATTAAAATTATTATTATTTGTATATTTAAATATAAAAAAATATTTTTTTTTAATCAAATAATTTTTTTTCTGCAATAATAATCTAAATTCTAACTTGTATTCAAATTTTCTATTTCATTGAAATAACTACATATATTTCACTTACATTACTAATTCACCTACATATCTCAATTACCTTTAGTGTGAATCGAATTGCATTTAATTTGCATTTATTTTCCCTTATGTGAACGTTCTTAAGACTCTCGACAGAAGCCTCTATTGCGGCGCCTCGTCAGCTCTATGGGCTGTGAGCAATTTGGCCGACAAATTGCAGAGTTAACAACAACACGCGAACAATGCACTTGAAGCAGTCGCCAAAGATATAATCAGATTCGGCCAGGTTGTGGCTGTAGTGAGTTTGGCTTCTGATCTGTGTGCATCTGCCAAATGCTAAACACCCACCAATGGCCAAGCCGAAGCCGAAGCGCTGCAAGACCCGGCAGCTGTAAAGTTCAAGCATTCAGCATTCGGTTCGATGCAACGATGCAAGCTGCAAGATTTTTGCTATAAATATGCAAACCTTTGGCAGAGCTGGCCACAGTTGCACATCGCGACGCTGACAGTTGCCAGTCTAGAGCCCAGCATAGGATTAAAGCCCAGCTAATGCAATACATTGTAAGTGCGAAGCTCTGCTATCTTCAGCTTCACTGCGGTAACTCATCTAATCTTCTGCCAGCTGCTGACTATTGCAGCTGTGCTGCTGTGCAAGGCGCATGCGCGACCCCAAGGACCTGCCACGGAGCCCATCAAGATCATTCGGCAGGAGCAGGAGGTGAACTTCGACGGCTCCTACAAGTATGGCTATGAGACGGAGAACGGCATCAATGTGGAGGAGGAGGGCTATCTCAAGAATGCGGGCACCGACAATGCAGGACCGGTGAGTTGGTCGACTGCAGACCCCACAGCCATTTGGCATTTGCATCTGTTGCTCCCTCACGAGCTTGCAGCTTGATGCTGAGAAATTGTTCAGGTATTTTAATTAGCTGAATCTGTTCTTTTTTTTTCCTGCTGTATCGCTTTTCTCTGCTGAGCCGGGCTATAGGTCGCACAGGGTTTCTTTTCCTACACTGCACCCGACGGCACGCCCATACGAATCACCTATGTGGCGGACGAGAACGGCTTCCAGCCACAGGGCGATCATCTGCCCACCGCACCGCCCATACCGCCGGCCATTCAGCGGGCCCTGGATTACATAGCCACAGCACCACCGCCACCTGCTGATCAGCAGAGCGCCTACACTGCACGCCGAGGCTAACCTAAGTGCAAGTGAGACAGACAGACAGACAGAGAGGGAGAGTGAGTGAGTGAGAGAGGGCACAGAGACAACGTGAAACTGTTTGTTAACCCAAATTGTTAAGCCATTTTATCAGCAAAAAAAAAAAAAAAAAAACCCCTTTCCGCACATGTAAAATAAAAAGAAAATAAAAAAATAAAATATATATATTATCTATAGATATTTAAATTTGAGAAAATTATTATTATAATTTTATAGTAATGTTGTTATTATTTGCAGCTAGCCGAGAGGGTTTACTTTTTGATAGAGCTCTGCAGTTCACAGACATGAGGCATTGAAGCATTGAGGCATTATGCATTATATTAGTAGTAATATAGTAGTATATATGTAGTAGTATATTAGTATATTAGTAGTAGTATAATAGTAGTAGTATAGTAGTATATTATAGACAAAAAAAACCCACTTGCTACTTTACAATTACTCTATATAAGTAGAGAAGTTACCAGAAACTTTTAATGTTTATTTAAATAATTTTTGGTTTTTTTTGTTTATATATTTTAATAGTTAATGAATAGGTTCTTCGTCTTGCATATATACTGTAATTCAATATTTCATTATTCCACAAATATTAAATATAAATAATATTTTAATAATATAATATATATAATAATGCATTGCCGTGCTCTATGCTGATGTCATCTGTTTGTCCATTCAAATCGCCGTTCAATCATTTGGATTTCATTCAGCCAGCGCCTAGCATACTTTCAGGCATTCGTGTTAAGTTGCCAAGCAACTGGTTTTTCTGGTGTTCTGCGGATCGAGTCTTCAGCTCTTTTGTGCTGTTGGTCGACAAGAAAGCTATTAAGACCAATGCTTGCTTAAATTAGTCGGTGTCAAAAGAAATGTCAGTGTTTCCGTGACGATGACGATGACGATGTCGACTTCGATGTCGATCGTAAAATTAATTCAATAATCATCCATAAGAAAAATAGCTCATCCGCCTTGTTGCTGCTTGTTGGCCGCAGCTTCTTTCCAGAAAATATGTAGTAAACGCCCCATAAATCAGAACTGTTAATAGATCTAGTTTTGAGTGCTTTGTGCAAATGTTGTTTGTCCGTTGAGACGCTACGCTATGGCTAGTTGGCCATAGCACACATCGAGCGAGTGGATCATCCGCGGACGGACGGACCCGTGGGCGTTGCGAATAGCTCATATATAAAGCTCTGACAGTGGCTCAAGCTTCTCATTGCTGATTAAACATGCTGCGTCTAACGGTAAGTTGAGCTCAGATCAATTGCGTCGCGTTTCGCGTGTCACGTCTCACATCTCACGTCTGTCACAACTGCAGATTTGGCTGCTCATCTGCTGCGCCGTGGCGCTGGCCCAGAACGATGGCCGCTATCGTCCTGCGCCCAGGCCGATCTCCGCCCTGAACACCCGAGTTGCTGCCAACGCTGGTCGCTATCGGGGCAGCAACGATGGCCGCTATGTGCCAGGCGACGATGGCAAATATCGCGGCGGCAACGATGGACGCTACGGCGGCAACAACGACGGACGCTATGTGCACGTGGACAACAAGTACCAGCACGACAATCGTCCTGGAGGCGACTACTCTGGGGGCAGTGATCCTTACCGCGGTGGCAAGGACAAGTTTGGCGCTGGCGGTGGTGCTGGTCGCGGTGGTGGAGGTGGTGGTGGTGGCGGCGGTGCAGCCAACGCAGCAAATGGAGCTAATAGCAACGGTAGAGCTGCTGCTGGTGCTGGTGCCGCTGCTGGTGCCGCTGCTGGTGCAGGTGCTGCAAGGAAGCCAACAGTGCCTCGCCCCGTGCCCGTCGTGGAGCAGCGCCCCAATCTGCCACAAGGACGCGGCACTGGCGTTGGCAAGAACGGCTGGCTGATCCTGCGTCAAGAGGGCGCCGTGGAGACCGATGGCTACAACTATCTGTAAGTACACAAATGTCCCTACACTCACTGAAAAAATATGAATATTTGCATCTCCTTTCTGTTTAGCTACGAGACTGAGAACGGCATTCTCGGCGAAGAGAGCGGACGCATCGAAAAGCAAACGGAGGGCGATGCTCTACGCTCCAAGGGCTACTACGAATACACAGGCGACGACGGTCTGCTCTACCGCGTCGACTACGTGGCCGATGAGAACGGATTCGTGCCCGCCGGCGAACATATTCCCAAAGTACCGGAGCACATACCCAGGCTCTTGGCCTATCTGAAGGCCCAAGGCGCCTTGTAAAAACAAAAATGTAAAATATATTCATTTGTTTGTGTTGTTTCGGTTATCAGAAAATAAAAGAGTTTTTTTTTATAAAAATCCCAAAAGAAAATTCTATTCATCATTAAGGGGGAAATATGAGTATAACTCAGATGTGAATGTGTATAAAATATATTTATAATAAACAGAAAATATATACATTGTAAACAAATTTTTTTAATTTTTCATAATTTTATTATTTTCCAATATATTGTGTTTCTCTTAGTGCTTTAACTTCCATTTAATTCAGTTAAGATTCGGCACGATTCGTTGTTGTATATATTCCAGAACTTCATTAATCGTAGACTGCACCTTTTGGGGCTGCAAAGGAGAGATATATAAATTGATCTACCCACTCCCAAACTGGATTACTCACATCCTTTTCTGTATTGATATTTGACTGCTCGTAGCTCTGCTGTGGTTGCTGATCCTCGCAGTTGTGGTCATCCACTGGCTGCGCCTGTGGCTCTTCATATGCGTAGGCGCCAGCTGGCTGGGGTTGAGATTGACCCTCGGTGTCCCAGAGCCTGTTCTCGTTGACGTAGCTGAACTGACGCTGATCCGCGGCTGTGCCGTCGCCGTCTCGCACCCATTCAAACTGGATTATCTGCCAGCCGGTGCCATTGTAGTTGAAGTCGATCATGAAACGCAGATGATCGCGCGGCCCCAGGGCAAAGTTCTCCTCGGCCTCCTGCACACTGGCGGCCAGCTGCTGCTCGGCCTGCCTAAAGATGCCGCGCAGATCATTGGCATACGGCTGACCTCTATCCCCGTAGCCGCCGTCATAGGGCCTGGGCTCGTGTCGATACTTGCCGCTATTGTCCGGCTGATACCAGCCAACGGCGCCGTGGCCATAGTGGCCCCTGGGCGAGGCCGTGGGCAACGGCGGAGTTTCATCCGCTGATCCTGGTGCTGCGCCCAGCTGCAGCAGAAGGCAGGCAACTAGCAAAGCTGTGCACATCTCAAACAGTTGAATGCGTTTAAATCTAGATAATCGAATCACTGGCCAGGTTAGTTTCAGCTCAGACGGGCGTCAACTGCCAGCTAATTAATTGTCAGGTTTTATGTTGAAGATGCAACCGTGTAATTATTTAATTGCCTAGTTTATTCGGTAGTCGCTGCACACGCCACTCAGCCGAGGCGCAAGTAACGCAATGCTAATTGAAATTCTTTGCATACTAACAAGCCATAAAGTGGCTAACTAACCCAATCTAACCAACCGAACTCGTTTCCACTGCAAGCCTACCGCCCCCTTCGCACACTGAGCCCAATTGCGTCTGACCTTTTGATCGCCAGCGAAAATATCTCAAAACGGAAACCATTGGACAGATGTCGCACAGTCTTACGTGGTAATCCGATGAGGCTGAGTCATGAGTGGAAAAGGTAAGAGATATAAAAGTAGATAGAACATTTTTTACAAATATAATAAGTCAATCTACTAGAATTTGTTCTAATCAAGCCATTAAGCTTTCACTTTCTTTAAATTAAGTATCTATAAAGAGCTTTCCTCAAATATATTATTTATATTATAATGTAAGTACTTCAAATTGCCTGTCGGAAGCTTTGTGAACTGCTGAAGCAGCTGAATCTTTTTGCCTGCCGGGCAATTTGCAAAATAACAATTCAATGGATTTGATAGGATCAGAGTTAATTAGTGTCGCTTAAATCAAATTTAACGCTCATAATAAACAATAAAACGATCGTTCGCCTTAATGGGCACTCATAACGATCAATCAAAATGGGCGCTTGGCACTCATCAATCACTCACTCAGTCTCAGCCAGTTTCAACATGGGCATTAAAAACATGTTGAAAGCCAATCGAAATGCGCTTAGGGTGATTGAGTACAAAGAGTGAGTAGTTAAGTCGTGTTGCTGTGTGTGAAATGGAAAGTGAAATCCGCCCACAAAGAGTAGAACTATTCGTAGAACAAAACGGAACTTGGGCGATATTCAACTTTAACCTTTTGCCTTGCCGGCGATCATAGTTCAAATTAGTCATAGTCAAGTTATCAAACTTTTAACATTTAACCTCTTACTTTGCACATACTAGACTCTACGCGTGGCTTCATAAATGTCTATGAAACATGCCTTAAAATACAATCAGCAAAACAGCCTTGGGATCTTGTTAATATGACTGCAAAGCTGTTAAACCAGCCCTATCAAAACAATCAAATGTAATCTGGGGCTTTATTTGTCGCCTCGTAAAAACTGCGACAGTTTTCAGCTAGTCTACAAAATTATTGATATTTAAATTGGTTCTTGCTTTGCTGTTGTTTAAAGAAGATAAACTTGATTCGAATTTAATATAAGCTGATATAACTATAATAGAAATACCTAAGACAAAATGTTAGCAAAGCAAACTAGTGAAGGCATATTAACTATATATTTATACATTAATTCAGTTGATTATCTGAGCTTATTATAGTATTTAAGAGGAGTAAGAGCAAAATTCGTCAGTTGGATTAATAACCTGTTGTTTAATTGTTGTTTATGCAAATTTTCATGCGAAATCTTTTGTCAAATAATAAATTATTTTATATCACGTATACAACTGGATATATACATACATATACATATACATATACATATATGTATGTATATATATGTATACTGCTTGTAAATCGGTTGAGTTTAGACTGCGCCAAATCAAAACAATGCGTAATTTGGTGTTTGCTGCTTGTAATTAATTCACTTCGAATTATCCCAGCTCCCAGTGCTGAGCACACCTGCGGCCTCAACTCTCTCCGCCTCCGTTTCGGTGCACAAATTATCATCACTTAGGATGACAAATTCAATCGAATGAATCTGCTGCCGAATTTATGATCTTTGTGACATGAGAAAAATAATTTAATTGCATTTTTGCGGTGGCGCCCATGGGCCTAGACATTATCATATATAAATATATGTATATATGTATGTAAATTAATTTTTGGCATCACGACTGGATTCCTTGATCATAAAATAAAACCGCAGCCTTGAACTTAACTTTACATTCAATTGAAATTCCTTAAAGCTGAGTAAAATTACTTGAAGATTAAAAGAATGCAAAATTAATTTCTCTTTCACGCGAGCCGCTACTTTATTTAGATGGTAAGTTCGGTATTTATTTGCCTCATGAAATCATTCATTAATATTCAATTTATTTAACACCTGCTGATAAGACCAAAACTGAAAGCTCTACAAAATTTACGAGCCCAACTTCAGCGTATCGGATTGAATCAACTCTCTGATGCGGTGCCTTGAACTTTGCACGTCATTTTCTATAGGTTCTTCACTGACAAATACATACATAAATACATGTATATATATGTATATATACACGTTTATTTATATAGAATTGCTTTTTGTTAATTAAGTCCCACAGTTTAGCTGGCAATTTGTTATATTGTTCCCAATGCAGTTCGTATAACGCCTCGGGCAATATTTACAATGTGTTTTGTGTATATTTTCCAAATTAATTTGTTAGCAAGAACAAATGTAAGGGGCCAACGGCGACAAATCATGCGTCCTAATTGCATCCATTAAACGTACACACACCGACTGCTACCCGAAAGTCATCCATCTATTTGAGGCACTGGCCGGCAGCGGCTACCAATTTGCACAGCGGTTGCCAAACTCGCTTTATGGCTGGCTGGGTAATATTTATAGGCATTGTCTCCGGGCCAGAATATCTACAAATAATTTTCGAATATATAGAGCGAGTGATAATTAAACAAACTTAATTGAACTCCAAAACCGGCTCAAACACACATACATCCCGCTGACATTCTTATTGGATGCAATGAATTCGAAAAACCCACGCCCAGAGTAATGGCAATTTATGGCCAAAGCCTCAATGCTCAACAGTCACCGTATAAAGATTTCAATTGCTACACAAATGTCGTCTGACGTTCACGCAGCAGGTGAAAATACGCATTTATCATAAGTGTTTGGCGAGGTGTTAAATATCGAACTCGAAAATGTTTGAATTCCATGGCAAACAGTGTAAACTCAGCGGCAGCAGAACTGTTTATGAAGAAAATAATTAAATAATAATTTAAAATATTTTAATGTAGTTTTTACACATTTGTATAGTTTCTTTGTTAACTATAATTATTTTTATATTAATGTTTATCATTAATATATTTAAAATTCTATTAATTAATTAATTTTAATATCATACATCAATTTAAAAAATATGAATAATTAAAAATATTTAAAAAATTAAATTGAAATATTTATTTGGAAAAATTTACATTTAGATTTTCAGTCATCAAGAAATATTTGTTTTCAATAAAACTGTATATAATTCACTTTTGATTTTGCTGGTCTGGCATCTCAAAAGCTGGTCGACTATACGATACCCTGTAACTATTTTGAAAGCCAAGGGTCTTTAAAACAATCATGCTAATTTTTATAAACAGACACACAATAAGCAGAAAGTCACTTGAAATAATTTTAATTCACTTATGTATAACTTTTTTCTGCAAGATTAAAACCACAAAAACTTTTAAGTGATTAAGCTTATAAGCAAATGCCACAAAAAGAACAACAATAAGCAACAATTGAATAATAATGAAAAATAAATATCCGACCGGACGTTTAGTCATTCAGAGTAAGAATCGTAATGTTAAACCTCGCATAGCCAGCAGCTATATAGTTCGTGTTGTGACTTCTTACTGAATGCTCGTAGTACTTATACCTAAACGAATCGAGTGCCGTCATATCAGCATAGCCCAACATAATAATGTTCACACTGATATCCAGTTTCACTGTACTTGCAGTTCTGTGCAGCAGTTGCGCGGCCGACGAGATACTCTATTGCTACGAGTGCTACGAGAGCCCCGGATCGCATTCTTCGTCAAATCCACTTCCTGTCTGCTCCAAGCTGAGAAGAACGCCCGAGTTTACAACACCCTGCCCCAATTCGACAATGTGCCAAAAGACAAAGAGTACGATATACCTGCAAAACGGAGAGAAATGGACGATCGAGCAACGAGGGTGTGCTAATCAAGTTAAAATAGAAAACAAACTAGTCGGTAGACATTATGAGGATATTGCAGTCATAGAAGAGCCCTACGAGGAGGGCTGCACCCAGTTTGATTCATACAACATGCTGACATCCACGATCGAGCATTGCTTTTGCCGGCAAAACTTGTGCAATTCGGCGACTTATCGCGACCTCGGCGCCTCAACTTTAATCATATATGTTTTGTTCCTGTTAGGCAAGCTACGATAAGTCAGACCTCTGAGCTTTGTCAGCTTAAATGGAAAAGATGATTAGTAGTATAGCAGAAAAGTCTCGTCAATTACATTTAAGAATCTTTAAGAACATAATGTTGTAGTTAATAAGAAAACAATTCCGTTTCCATGCCAAATCCATTAATGTTAACTTTACAGTAAGTAGCGTTAAGTAGCTTTAAGAAATTCTAATTGAATAAAATCTATCCTAATACGAGATTCCATATATGATATTTACTTGGAAATTGTGAAATGCTTTCAGTCCGTATATATATATGTACATATATCAAGTTCAATGCCAAGTCTGAATCAGCGAGTCAAAGCCTGGAAAGGCCGCATTCCCTATGCGCAATCAACAAATTGGACTTGTAATTGATTAAAGGCAAGCATATTAAAATATTTATCAAGTATTTGTGATTTTTATGAATGCCATAATTATACTCACTATATAGTATAACAGTATGATTCAAGTGTCAAAAAACCACAGCAGCAGCAACAGCAGCAACAGCAGCCACGCGACGTGATTCACAGTGCGCGGGATTTGGAGAGTTGGCACCACTTGGTGTTCGGGTACGGAACGGAACGGAACGGATCGGACCGTATCTCATCGGATTGGATCAGATCGATTTGGCTGAGCGGGCGGGTTCATCGTACGACCTTTGCAGTGCAGTGACGCCTCTGACGTCTCTCTGCCTTGTCTCAGACTCGCCCTCACCTTTTCAGGATAGGCGTTGCGGCTGCTTAATCACTGTTTATGTTTATTGTCGCAATTAATCCGCATAATAAAAGATATGCTTGGCAACGGCAGCTGCAGCCCCGTTTAGAGCTAGCTGGCCAGTTGGGAGCCTATCAAAACACCGTTAAGCTAAGCTAAGGACACATACCACACCGTCGTCGTCGCGTCGCGTCGGCCGGTCGATGTCAACGTTTGCTTATGCAATTAAAATCAATTTTGTCAACATTTCTCTTCAACGTCTGTTGCTGATTTCGCATTTCAATTCCGGTTATATATATTCTCATATCCATATGCTGCGTTACCAAGCCCCAAGCCCCACACCCCTCAAGCCACAGCCCCAGCCTCAGCGTTGACTTGGGCGAAATTAATGCATTTCGCATTGCGGCAGGCGCGCGCAATATCTGAATGTTGTTTTTGTTGCTGTTGCTGTTGTAGTATTTCCGTTGTTTTTGGTTAATTTATGATTTCATTACGGCACTTTTATGGCGCTTCCGAGTGCCTCAGGTAGTTGGCTTGGATACGATCTGACCAGACGATGTTGTCATCAGCCCAGCTCCGAATGTTTGGGACTGCACCAACTACAACAATGTGATAAACAATATGCACAAGTCCCGCTACATTTAATCATCAGCGATTAAAAGTGATGAACTGTAAAATATCCTACAACTATGTGGAAATTAGTTTAATTATGCATTCAATGATCACTATAATATAATATAGAATAAACTCAAGCAAGATATAATTTGAAAGGAGTCGAATACTAAATATTAAATATATTTATTTTATTTACATACACATACACATAAATATACATATACGTATAAGAAATGAGATTTCTGACTGCAAATACCTGTTTAATAAATACATATTTATCAATTTACTTTGATATATATACTACATGAGATATAGATATTTCATTAGATTATTTATCAAAAAATTTATTATTCAAATCATAAATTTTTTAGCTGTTAACAAGATATGGCAATATATTGTAATATAATTCACAGCGAATGAATGAGCATTCATTGTTTTCAACAATGTGTTAATGCATTTAATAAGACGCACAAAATACAAAATAATGGCAAAGTTTTACAGACTAAATAACATACATACAAATAAATACAATACAATATATGTATACATGTTTAATATTATATTTCAATTTCTTGTTGTTGTCTTTTTTTTTTTTTTGTGAGTCTGACCTTTGTTTATCAGCAATTAAATTAATTTTGATAATGATTCGCTGCTGGTGCTACTCACAAAATATTCGAAAGAAACCGCATGACGTTTTGCCCAGGGGGAAATTTAGTTCAGATTTAAATGAAAAATAAAATGCGTCATTTCGTGACTTGGAATCCTTGATTAATTCTTAGATGAGCTGTAAAATGGAAGTTCGAGCCGTAAACGGTTTATGAATAACTGATGAATGCCAAGGGTGCATTCGCATTTGGGGTAATAAATTAGACGAATTATTTAATTGAATTAATTCGTAATCAAAATTATTAGCAAATTGAGTAGCAGTTTAATAAAGCACACACTTAATTTCAGCGATTGCCAAAAATAACCACAATAAAAACAAAAAAATACAATTTAACAAAAACAATAAATACAATATTCAAATTAATATCAACAACAACAACAACAACAGCAAGAGGAACTCGTCATGTGTCTAAATCAAAGGGAGAGCAGCTCAAGACATCGCAGTTATTGAACTGAACTGAGATGAACTGACTGAGCAGAGCAGCAAATCTTTATCTGTATCTCTGCTGCTGCTGCTGCTGCTGCTGCTTCTGCTGCTGCTGCGTCTGCGTCGGCGTTCGCTCTCAAATCGAGGAGCAAATGAGGCTAACTACCTCTCCCAGACAAGCGAGAATTTAGGCGCGGCTGTGAGAATCAGATGGCGAGATGCGCTCGCAACGCACTTGGCACATTCCTATATAAATCCGGTGTAGCTCAGCGAAACCCAAACATTCCTGTTGCAGCAGCAGTAGCGTCAAGCACACACAGGACTAACCGAGGATAATCGCCAAGGATCAATACAACTCAATTTCAATTTACAAAATGTTCGCGAAATCTGTGCTAAGCGTTTGTGTGATTGTGGTGAGTAAAGTTAAGGAAGAGGATCAATCAAACAGTCCCAAAAATCAAATTGTGATCAGTGCTACTTGAAATGGATACGAGTTCGAGATAATATAATGCATGCGCCACTGGGGCGCCAAGCTTAATTAGTATACCTATATATATATCTAAATATAGAGTATACAGTATATAGAGTGAGAGTTAGAGAGAGAATGAGCTGGTTATAAATATTCTGAAGTTCGTGCCAAGTCAGTTAAAGCTCAAACTCAGGGCTATGCAGGCGTTGCTTTGATTTGCAGCCGAGCCAAAGTCGAATCTTCCACGGCCTTATTAATGGCATTTGGAAATATCATAAAACACTTCATAAACAACAAACAACACATAACGTTTTGTGTATCTCTGAGCGTGCTTTTTGGCATTTATTGTGTCAATTCGTTGTCTTGCGTTGTTGTTTTCTTACCTTTTTCACTTCCGGCCGGCTAATTGAACTGTGAATATGGCCTGGGAGTTGCCGCGTTCATTTGAATATGCCAAATTCCACAGCTCGTAAACAATGAAATACAATTTGACTCTTGTTCTCTTTACAGGGCCTTGTTGCAGTTGGTAGCAGCAACCCCGTTGATAACAATGGCAAGTATACGGTTTCGACCGAAAGATCTAACGACGGCAAATATCGTGCGTATGATGATGGACGGTATCATCCGAGTCCCGCTGACGAAGGTATTTTTGAAGGCATTTGCCAATTTGATACCACAAACTGTTGCATGATGATCCAGCCACCGCAATGCATGTTGAAGCCACCTGACCTAATAATAACAATGAACCCAACAACAACAACAACAACAATTACTAACAATACAACAATAACAAACACTTATCTTAATTATTGTCCTCACTGATAACCCAATTGAATTATTCAACTCGTGATAATAACAAAGTTCAAGCTCAAGCCATAAATTCGTCTGGTTTCGGTAAACACAGAGCATTCAAAATCTATAATCTTTGGTCTTACCGATCGAGCTGGCTTTATTGCATCGCACACTAATTCATTGTATTATATACTTCTAGCATAAACTTGTGTATATGTATATCAATTAACATTTAATTTCTTATAGGCCGAGGTGGTAATCCAGATTCTTTAGGTAAACAAAACAATGGTTTCTATTTAAGAAAACATTTTGTTTTCTTAACAAATTACACACTCATCACAGAAACATTAAAAAAAAAAAAAACAACAAAAAACTATAAATAATATAGAATTTTATCATAAATCTTCTTCAATTTATCATAATTATAAGCAAGCGTGGAAGAGGCAAAGCTTAGCACTTCCTTGTATGCATGTTATCAGCGATCTTAAAAAGTCGTTGCTAAACTGCTTTCTTGCTTTATCAATTGTAAAAAACAAAAACAAAACAAAATTAATCTCATTATAAATATTTTCAATTATTTGGACATTTATTTTATGGTTTAACCTATATTGTATATAAATATTTGTAGATTATATACTATAAATAGAATTGAATGAAACAAGTTCGAACACACTCAAAATCACATTCACAAACTCACACATACAAACCATAATTTAACACTCATTTCTAAGAGTATTCGAATTCGGTTTTCATCCTTAGCTGGCCGTTATCATCACGATGTGCAGCCTTATCGCCATGTGAGTGATAACCGTGAACTTGGCATTTATCACCATATACCCTATCCATACGATGGCGGCTATGGACCTTATTCGGGTCTCAATCGCCCCTATGTGCACGATGCCAGACCTTACAAGTAAGTCGAAACTTCTATCAAGAGAATTACATTTCTAATGCTATATATATATATATATCTATATCTTCCGTAGCCACGATCTGTACACAGTAAGTAAAGCAGAGTTTAAAATACCCGAAATCCGCTTGGAATACGGCTTCCCCGACCATGAACCACAAATCGAATACTAAAGCTATGTCCAACACACAAACAAAAGAGAAACAAAGCAAAAAAAACTACAGTATTTTCGATCAGTTTTACAAACGAGATACCCCCCGCGCTCCCACACAACCCGTACCCCAACGCTTTCATAACTCAAACCAACAACAGCATAACACACCAAGAAGCCATTAACCTACAAGTTACCCGAAAACCGACTCCCGTTTCCTGCAACTCCCAATGCGCTGCATGAACTCCACCAACTGCATGAACTCCCTACGCATACACACAAACCACACTACACCCACACACACACACACACACTCGAACACGCAAACACGCATATGAAACTCCTGCCACTTTGATGCGCTCGTTACTCTAACACGTACCGTACAACAACACAGTCGACGACAACAACCACGACGAAGAAGCCAACCACAACCACGCCACGCACCACAACAACAACGACAACAACCACGACCACGCAACGCCCCATTCTCTTCAACTACGACGACGAGGGCGGCCACAAGATTCTGCACCAGGAAGAGATCCGCAAGAAGGACAAATACGATCATGCGTAAGTAACGCCTTGCATACATCACTCATCCGCATTTAACCCGGCCCATCCTCTGCGTCTTCCAGTTTCCTGACCGAGAACGGCATCTATGGCGAGGAGCAAGCGAAGCTGCATCATGGCGGCGGCACCCATGCCAAGGGCGTATACGAGTACACCGGCGATGATGGCAAACTGTACCGTGTTAACTACGCATCAAATGATCGAGGATTCATGCCCGAGGGCGACCACATTCCAACACCGCCCCCAATCCCCGAAGCCATTGCTCGTGCCCTCAAGTATGTGGAGGAGCAGCACAAGGCTAACGGCGATAAGCCTCTGTTCGATCATCGTGGCTTCCGCATCAATCACATGACCAAGGACATCAAGGCTCAGATCAAATCGATGCATCTGGAGAAAATGCCCAAGGAGCTGAGCGATCAGATCCGTATGCTGGAGCACGAGGTCGAGCTGGCCGAGGAGGAGGAGGCGCGTGAGCTGGAAGAGCTACACAAAGAGAACTAACTCCGCATCAGCATGCCCTTTCACATTGCTGTGCTCTCATCTAAAGCCATAGGGATTGTGTTGCGCTCAACACTTTCTGAAATCCCCCCGCCCTAAATACCCCCCAAACCATACAAACGTCCCGCCCATTCCCATGCATTTGCCGCCAGCAGCAGGCAAAACTATAACAAGCCATCGAAAAACTGAAAAAAAAAATCCACAAAAAAAATAGAATTGTACTCCAAAGGATTTGGTACTCATGCAGCCAGGCCCTCATATGTTAATAATGTATTTATTTATCGATATATAGTATATATATATATAGAAATATATATATATTTAAATTGTGTTATGAATTTAAAAAGCAATTATTTGTATATATTTTTAATAAACAAAAAATCATTATTTGTTACCGAAATACTTTCGTTTTCTTATTTTAATGAATAGTTCCTAATTGATATGGTTTCATTAATAACGTACGCAAATCGTGAAAAATATTCATTAAATATGACCTATATTTAAAAAAACAAACGTCAAAAGTTCAATTGATAATTAAATACGGGCTAGCTAATGAGTTTATTGAACCCAAAACAAATTTGAATAACCTTTTTTTTTTTTTGCAAGCACCTTTTGAGTTTGCAATGAAATTGAGGAATTGAAATATAAATTAAATTTATAAATTATAAATTAATATAATACAAAATATATTTTAAAAAATATGACATGAAAAAATTCTATATATTTAATAATTTAATTAAAATAATAATTTTTCCAATATAATACTCATTTAATGAATATGCAAGCAGCGTATTTAAAAGTCGAGATATAAACCTAAAATTTGAGCAATCGAAAAAAAAATGCGCAAAAAAAAATTTATAAGTGTCATTGGCCAGACAAATTTGGCTTTGTTGCTGAATATTACAAACATTTGTACTTTGTATAAATTAGTAGTAAAGTATATTGTAATTTCCTCGATAATATTTGAAGCACACTTTTGTGCTTGGCTCTTAAATGCAATTGTTGAGCTTTGTTGTTCGATCCAAAAGCTTTTTTCAAATCGAATAAAAAACAATAGACTTTTAAGTGAACAACGACCAGATACTCTAGCTGAATTTATGTGCCTAAACACAGATTTATTGCTGCTCTTGGAGTTATTTCATTTGTACAAGACGAGGGTGTGTCTTATTTCTATAGCAGTTCAACTAGATATTTTGACTTGATTAAATAATCATTAAAAAAGTTTAAGAACATAACTGGTTTTGAAATTAGTAATGTTCTACAAGTTTTGACAAATTCGACATACTCTATGCTAGAGTATATTAGCAAAATTTATTTATTCACTTGCCTCATTTCAAAACGGACCAATAAAAAATCGTCTGGCCGCCGCCATTTTGTCTGAATAAAGCTGGCGCAGATTAGATTTATGCATAGTTTTTTTATGCAAACTGAATATATTTGAAAGTTGGGCAACATGGCTAAAGTTAATTTATAGATTGCGTAATATAATATATTTCATTATTTATCTGCATAGTGAATATATCTTGTTTATTGTGAACAAGTTTAAACTGATTTTTGACAAGAAAAACATGTTACACATTAAATTAATTGAGATTGTAAAGAATATCTTTAAGCATAGGAATATAACTTAAATGCAGTTTATTCTTCAAATAAAAGAATAAAAGAGAAGATATAAACTATTTAATATAGAATATATTTATCACTTTTTCTTCTTTTAAGTCAATGATAAATCCCTTGTTTTGTGTTATTGAAAACGTTTTTTTGTTTATTAAATGTACTATTTAAAGCACTAATATATTTTACTGCCTTGTGTAGACCACGTTAGCTGGTGGCTGTTGGTTAGCATACAGTGCAGCATTTGGACCATCATCTGCAAAGCAAACAAATTTATAATTTTAAGTATTAACATTAATCACAAAGTACTCACAGGTAATAACTGGCCGAAATCCGTTGGCATCAGCCACATATTTGACACCGACACGAAGACCTTCAGGCGATATATAGGAGTAGGCGCCTTCCACTTGCTCCTCCTCCTGGCCATTGCCAATGTAGACGGGCGTGGCACGCTCCTCTCCGTGAATGCCATTCTCCGTCTCGTAGCTGTAGGTATAGGAGCCAGCGCCAGTGTTGGGCTCGTTCGACTCCTCGACGATGCGTGCCAGAGCACTGGCAATATACGGATTGTATTTCTTAAAGAACTGATCGTAGTAGCGTCGCTGGTTGTACAGGTCGCGGTTCCTGTAGTACAGCTCCCTGTACTGTGGATTGTTTAGGTACGGATTGTACTGACGTTGTGCATTGCAGGCGACCAAGACGAGGGCCAGCACAAAAAGGTAGCAGGTCTACATGAGAATTTATATTGATATAACACTATTAAATCCCTTTTCATATGCTCGATGAGTCGGAGCTTGGTTTACCAATTTCAAAGACATGTTGGATGCGAATAAAGGTCTGCTACTTCGGCGTTGATCTATAAAATCAAACTGTAACGGAGAAGAGCTCGACAGCAACATTTATAACAATGTGTGCCCCCGTTTGCCAATAGCATCAAATTTCAGACCATAAAATCATTATATTCGGTCACCGCTCAGCGCTTCGCATTGCCAAATCAAATCAAATCTCAGCTGAAGTGAATATTGGCTTGATTTTTTGGCTTGTTAATTTCCGCTTAGAATTTTATTGTTATTTAAATTGAGAAGCTATATTACCGCATACCCTGTATTTGAGACAGAAATTAATTAGTTAAGACTGCTTAGAAACTAACGCATTAAATATATATTATATAAATGTATTGTACATCTGTCTTGCAGGGTATCTCAAAAATAAACGCTTACAGCTTAGCTTAAGTAAATAAAAATTAAGATCAGTTCGGCTTGCCATCGGCGCCCGCACAGGAAATCGGTTGGCTAAACCAGATGCCAGAGCCACGCGAGAAATTCAAATCTTTCGGCAGACAACTAGAGAAATCGTATGGCCAAAGGGGGGGACTAAATTATTCAACGGTTCGGGGTAAAGGTAATAAAGGTAAATATGAATCCGAATTTTTGCATATAAATATAAACAGTCTACTGATTAGGCAGCGTTCTGATTAAATTGCTAATTCATAATTCGAAATTTGAGAAGCTGCTTAATTAATATGTAAATTGGCATTGCGAATTTTCAGTCAAATATTTAATAAAATATAATATTTATACAAATACGATTATAATAATAAAGGCAATAAAATATAGCTCATATTTAGCCAATAGAAAATATTTGAATGAATAAATCCGCATTCGATTCGATACATTGTCGACTTTATAGTACAAAGCCAACCTGAATCTGGCTTTGAAGTTCCGTAACATTAAGATTTAATCTATACAAATTCGTTTCCCACATATCAACTATTATATCAGATTTTTGCCAAATAACCTTGTCCGGCTATACCTTTCTTTCAGCTAGTCTCTTACTTGAATCAAAATTCTTCTTTGATTTTCTCTAGACTTTTATAAGAAAGCAAACAAACTTCCTCCCATTAATTATCATTTAATGAACAAGAGACTTGAGAAAGACACGAGTCAGAGATATTCAAAATAAGTCTCTGTCTCTACAACAATCAGACGAAACACCTAATTTTAACATTTAAACATTCCCCATGCTAAAGATTAACCAAATGAAGATGTTTCAATTTGAACTGAATACCAAATTAACTACTGTAGCTGATATCATAAGCGAGATTAAAGCAAATTACATTGATAAATTACTAATGAATGCCTTTAAATTGCCATGAACATAGCACTCAATGAATGAGTTGGTTACTGAATGAATGAATGGCGGCAGAGTGAAGGGGCAAGTGGAGGGGAGCGCAGCTCGTGTTGCCACCAGTGGCCTTCACATTTTGCATGAGGCTGCAACAATAGGTGGCACAGCTATTGCAACAGCTCTAAGCTCTCAGATGCTGAGATACTGAGATGATGATGCATCGCGCGACCCAGAAGCAGAAACTCGTCAAAACGGAGACAAATATAAACAAAATAATACTCCTTGCAGGTCCAATTACATTAGCTATGCACATCAAAGACTATAAATTCGAAAATCAATCTTAAATCAGATAGGAAGAGATTTTATTTCACATATGCCGCGCGTATCGTTGCGTATCTAAATCTATGCGATCACCATTTGTCAAGATTTTGGTAATTTTATGGTGGTTATTCGAAACTCGATTTGTGGGCAAGGCGGAATGTGTTAAACAGATTAGCCAATGCTTTGGCCAAAACAAACAAAGAGTTTTATTAGCCCATTTACATAAATGAGTCGTTGAAATATTTTTTTTAATTAATTGGCTGGGATTTATTTATGATTTTTAGAGGCATCTCTGAATATTCATTGAATAATTATGCATTCTATAAATTCGATTTAGCCGTCTGCCTGAATGAAACAGATTCGCCTTATCTTAATACATATGTATACGAATGATTCGAATTGAATAAATTTATGCAATATTAAACTTGATTCAGACAACTGAATGAACATCGATTTTTACTTAGAAAATTTAAATTATAATCAACTTGCTTACATTTTGAATATATAGTCTGATAATTTGCTATCATTTCCTTAGCTACCGAAGTAATTGAGTAAAATAATTTAGTAATAAGTTCACAGTTATATTTGGAATTTATAAAGGCCAATTGAGTTTTCCACATCTATAAAATATTTAAAAAATTAAATATTTATTTGTATAACACGTCAGATAATTAAACACCTGGCAATGCGACTAGTATAAAAGGAGCCAAGTGAAGCCAGCTCTCATTAGTTTCATAGTGAAAGTCCTGAAATGAGAAACGTTGAATCAGAAGTACAACGAAATTACGATGATTTCACTTACGTGCCGAATCTGATATTTAAGTCCATTGGCTATGACTTTCTGGGCACATCGAAGTCCAAATGGCAGAATATCCTGTTGCGCATCTACTGGATCCTTGGCTTCGCCAGCCAATTGTATATGTTTTACTACTTGATCTTGCGCACCGTCGAATGGGATACTCTGGCCGGGAATCCTACCATCATCATGCGATTCGGGATCGTCTACTTCTTTGTACTCAACGCCGATGTCAAGTTGATTATATTCATGTACCATCGTCGACGACTGCGCCAGCTGAATGAAAAGATGCGCTCGATCTATCCCAGCGAGAGTGCGGAACGTCGAGCCTACCGACTCAATGAGTTTTACTGGCCACGCAGTGCCCGCTATGGGGTCTATTACTACTACTTCGTGTTCTTCTTCGTTATGGCCAGTCCCATTCTGCAGTCTGTCGGAATGTATCTGTATGAGCGCTCAACCTCGCAAGACGACATCAAATTTGCCTATATAAGTACATATCCCATTGAGCGCATCAAGACAATGACTCCCCTTTGGTATGTGTTCAGTCAAGGCGTGGATATTGTGTTTTCCCTCTTTATTATGAATGCCAGCCTGGGCACAGATATTTGGATGATGTGCATCTCGGGCCAGCTGAGCTTGCACTTTGACCACTTGGGCCGACAATTGCAGACCTACAGTCCGAGCAGACGGAACGGGCCAAAGGATTGCGAGTTTTTGGCCAGCATTGTACGCAAACATCAGCTATTATTCATGTGAGTTTTTCAGATAAATGATACACCAGAATAATTATATAAAAGAATTACTTAACTTTAGATTACATAGGGAACTCAATGATATATTCGGCATGTTGCTGGCCTATAATATATTTAGCACTGCCATCACACTCTGCTGCATTGCCTTCTACACATTGTTACAGGGCATAACTCGAGAGGGAATTGGTTTCTTTTTGTTCTTCTTCAGCGTTTCCGCTCAGTTCTATATGGTTTGCTACTATGGCCAGCTACTAATTGATGTGGTAAGTCGAAATCACTTATGTTCTATGATATTTATTATAGTTGCTTCTCCTTATACAGAGTGCGCACGTTGCCGTCGCTGCCTACACACAGAATTGGTATAACGGCTCGTCTACCTACCAGAAGCATCTGCTCCTCATTATGCAACGAGCGCAGAGGCCAGCAGAACTCTCAGCAAAAGGTGTCATTATTATATCAATGGAAACATTCACGAGTGTAAGTTGTTGACAGCATAAGATCTTGAATAATACTAAAACTTATCTCAATTCTCTAGATGATGAACATAACATATCGATTTTTTACGGTTATACGCAGAGTTCTTCTTGTTGACACCAGAAATTCGAACTAAACTCTACATTTAATAAAATATAAGCAAAATGTTTAATATGTTCGACTCTTAGACTATTACAGACTAAATGTTGTTTGATCGGTCTTTAAACAGCTGCCCTGACATTTCAATCAATTTGCATTAAACTCACATTATTTAAGATTCGCCCCAGGCATAACACCTCGAGATGCAAGAAGACGGATTAGCATCAATTACCATCTCAGGGTCATCTTGATATGCAGTTGTTACACTTATATCCGCACTAGAGACAGTCCCTTGACCATGACAGCTTCGACTGGGACTCGTTCTTGAAGCTGTGCTAAGTTCTATTCTGCAGTAGCTGAAGATTCTTGCTGTGACCCAAGCCACTGACATTTAAACAACTCGTTCGACAGCATCAACAATGATTCGCTTGTGTAAAGAAAATGCTAAAGTATTAATTTATTGAATTATTATGTATATTGTGATTTTTTATTTAAGTGTAATTAAATTTGTATTCAGTTTTCTGTTCACATATTCAATAATTCTTCAACCTTATTAAACAGAAATATACATAAATTAAATTTTATTTTTCAATGAATGACAAATCCATTTAAATATTATAAAAATTAATTAAAATATAAATATATATTTTTTAATATGTAAATTTTTTTATTTTTCCTCTTTAATTAAATAAAATTTGATTGGATATATTACGAATTGTTTTGTAAGTCATAAAATCTCCATACATGTCTGAGTTCTAAGCCACAAACAATTTGATGAGAACTCAGAGGAGGGGTGCGGGTGGCACTAGCCGTTGAGCTTTTGGCCTTCACATTTCGCGTGCGGCTTGACAGAATTTCAACCAAGTCAAATTGTGTGCAACAATAGCTGAGATTGCAACACCAAAGCACAGCACAGCACAGTAGCCAACTAAAGCTCAAATAGTATAGACCCAACTTACTCACGAGTAATTATAATAGAGATTCCCATTGACTCCAATATTGAATATTTAATCAATACTTAATATATTATTCAAATGAAAACCCTTAAAACTGTCCCAGTTTCAAGCGTAAGACCTGACACCTATTTTCTATTTATTTAATTGATATTGAGCATCGAGTTTCTATATTTGAATAACGAATTCTAATTTCAATTCAACATACATAATAAAATTGTATTGCCCACAAATCGAAATGCGAGCCAGCTCTGCTGTTGATATATTTGATATTCTGTATAATTAACACTAATTGCCATTAAGTATTCCTCCCACACACTCGTCGCCCACTCGACACGCTGTGAGTTCCACTGACATATAACATTTATGAGTTAATTTGCATAACGAAGACTCACCTTCGCCTTCAGCGTGCCAGCCAAAGATGCACAGACGGATTAACATCAATACGAAGACTAAGAGGCGGGCTTTGCTTTGCTTAATGCCAGCCTAAAGTGCAATGTGTGCATAGTTTAGCATAATTAAGAGCCAATCTGTTCTAGAGCGATATCACCTACAAGTTCAATATCTTTCATTGAGGTGCTGTTGTAATTCGAGCTGACCAGAGCATGGAGCTTGGCCTAACTCCTTGACCATGAATTGTTCCCAGCGTTCATTATATGTAGTTCGACTGCTCTGCTTAGTTGTACCAGATCAGAGCAGAATCGAACTCAACTCAACTCGGTTAGCAGTAGCTAGAGATTCTCGACATGACCAAAACCACTGACATTTAAGCACAGCAACTGGTTCGACTGCTGACACGGCATCTGCTATTTGCAATTATTTATTTATGCCTGCATTGACATTAGCATTAGCATGGTTGCTGCCGCTGCTGCTGCTGCTGCTTCTGCCAAGTGGCCAGAGATGGGCGCCAAAAACTATGCCGGCCATGTCCAGCCGTTTAGGTCTAGACGAAGTCGAGCCACGCCACTTTGGGACTCTTACGCAATGGATTATCAATAGTTGTAATATTTTTTCTAAGCCACAGGGGGGTGCGAGCAGTGGCACTAAGAGCTATAACAAATTGCGTTTGCCGCCATAAAAAAGACGACACGACCTTCAAGGCCAACCAGACGTAGCCATAAAGCGCTGCACAGCGCGTGTCAAAGTCAGTGGATGAAGATGGAGGAGCTGCGCTTGCAGCTGGAGATGAGGCATATGTTCTAGGCTTTATGGCCAGCCGGCCAACTGACATTTTGCAGCAATTGCTGCTTGAATAGCTAATTAGAGAAGTCATGCGTAATAATTCAAGGTTTATATTTGCCAAAAATTATGCATTTTAAAGTATTAAACATAGTATTTTTTTTTTAATCAAAAGACTTAGGCAACGAACTTGCTGGCTGAGAATCTCTTACGCGCTAGCAGCAGCTAAATGGGAAGATGTTGTTATTGCGTAATTCAAAATAAACCCATTAAAAAAGACCATAATAAATATTAAAATTAATGCAGTTGAATGTCTTCATAATTATAAAGCGCTGCCTAACACTAGTCAACGGGCAATAACAATAGACCAGGCCCCAAAAACTAGAAGGCAGCAACTTTTTCAAAGCTTCCACTAACTGGCAATTGTTTTGCTGATTGCCACAGTCTGAGCACAGCAATAGCAACGGCAATAGCAACAAACACTACTTGGAATACAATATGGCAACAATCTTTGGGACAATCTTGTCACGAAATTCTGTCGCCGTCTGCGCTTGTGTCCCCATCTGCTTGCCCCAGCGCCAAGTCGACCCAAGCTATTCATTAGACGCGCCTACACTTTGGCAGCAACAGCAGCAACGGCGGCAGCAGCAGCGACAACGGCGTCGGCGGCGTTCGTTGCCGGCTCTTCGCGTTTAGCAATTTTTGGCATTTTGACCCCAGCACAATGCATACAGACGTGCACCAAGACAGACCAACGACATGCCCTGAGCTCGAATTTGGGCGCACCGTGATCTAAGATCGAAAATTAATGTGAAGGAAATAGTTCGCATGAAACAAAGCATGCTAATAAATTTCTATTAAAATAAATACTAAAAAAAAAAAATGTTCTTTGTTCTTTAATAAACCATTTATATTATATGGCGGCTATAATATTTTAAATTCTTTTTTAACTGAGCCAAAGACTTGGGTGTTTATGGAAGACTGCAAACCTGTTTTAAGCCTAAAGCTATTCAGATCCGGAAACTAAATTAGTTTTGACTAAAATTAAACTAGTTATGCCAATCCGAAAGTTGAGATCTGGGGAGCATCTGGTCTTTGCAATTCATGTAGGCCTTAAGTAATTTTGTGCAACTTTTATCATAATTTTATTATTATTTATTAATAACAAGCTAATTCTCAATCTCATTTTATGCGCTAAAAACTATTATTAATTCCACTGTGCACCTGCGCTGTCGACGCTGCCTGACTTTGATTGTATTCGCCGATTATTAGCCACGTATTGAAATGCAATTTTTTCGCTTGCCCAAGTTAAATTAAACAAAAACAAAAAAAAAGAACAACCTAAATTTAAGCTCTGCAGCCTGCACTGGGCAAACTAACAATGCCGCGAGGGCGATGTCGTCGATTAGTGAGCTGCTTTATAGTTTCCGCCACTGTTTAATGCACCTGCCGTTGACAAACGAGCTCACATACCTGCTGATATCTCATATATCTCTGCTGCAGCTATTTGCTATTTGCTTATTATGACACTGACCAAAGGGCGTGCTGCTGATGTAACTGTAGCTGCTCTGACGAGTGGAAATCAATGCAAAATCATTTATACGCAATTGCATAAAAAATATTTTGCATTTGGTTCTCAATTGCACAGAACAGCTGAGCCGGACAGGCCAGAGGCGTATGCCCAGAGGGGTTCGCCGGCGGCCACAGCGGTTTTCACTCACCTGTGCTGCGCTTGCGATTTTCCAGCGCAAATGTTGTTGTCGTTGTCGTTGTCGTTGCCGAATGCAGCTGCTGCGGCTGCTCTTTTCAAACAACGCCAGCTTCGACTGCGACGCTAGCGCTGGCATCACCAACAACTACAACGAATCTTTACTTTAGTTTATATATGTATATATATTTTTATTTTTTTTTTTTTTTGCTTTTTTTTGCATCTTGCATGTGCGACGCTTTGCCCGCTGAATTTGCAGCTTCGTCGCAGTCATCGGCGTCGTCTTTGGGCTTTTCGTATAAATAGACTCAGCTGCCGGCACTTGGGCATCATTAAAAAATCTTTTGTTCAATTAACAACAAGTGTGAAGTGTGGTGTGCCGATCGCTGAAAAGGATAAGCCCAACTTTGGATTACATTACCGAATCATATAATACAACATGAAGAACGTAAGTGAGCGAAGGAACATAAAGGAAATATAAATATAAATATATATAAATACTGTCAATATTTGTGTAAAAAAAAAGTGTGTCTAGAGTTATATGATCATAAATCATCATATATAATCCTTCCAGTATAAAATTTAAAACATCCTTTTGTAGAGAAAAATTGGGACTGTTGGAAATATTTGCAGCGTTAGAAAGCCGGATAATTACACAGAATATAATGTATCCCAAAAGAATCACGGGATATATATTCACTATAACATATGTGTTATATCAACTGTTAGAGCTATATTTACCTTAGTTTATATGCTAGTTGAGCAGTCAGCAGTCACTAACTATAATAATTATTATGCGCGCTTATTGATCTATACATTCTAGTCGATCTCTTTCTTAGAATGAGTTACTTGAAAATTAAAAGACTTAGGCAGCAAACTTGTTAGCTGAGGTATTTTTAATACGTCAAATAACATATAAAAAATAATACAATATAGCACCTATACAGTTGTACAAAAGTGCGAGCCACTGACAGACAAATCTTCTGCCACTACCAGCTAAATTCAGTGGAGCCTAATAAAAGTCCAACAAATTTCGGATTACGAAATATGCCAAAATAAAGGCGGCCCTTAAATGCGTAAAATTGGCATTTACAACAGAGTCGTAAATCAATCAGCATGCAAATTGAAAACCCAAAAAATACATAAAAATAACTTGTGGCAGAAGGCCACAGCGCCTCAGTTTAAAGTGTTGTTTCCGCGTTGGTTTATTTACCAATTGTTATAGCCATTTGGCTAGTAAATGGGCAAAAGTCGCTGGCAAGCCCGGCCGAAATGGCAACAGCAATTAATGAATGCCGAAGACGAGGCAACCACTTAAAAGGCTCGAGCACGATGCCAAACCAAGCCAAATAACATGCAGCCGGCATGCAATGCAAAGGTCAGACAACAGCTAAACATCCACACCAACTGTGCGACTGGACAAGCAGAGGCTGAGACTGAAGCTGAAGCTGAAACTGGCGCTGACGCTGACGCTGACGTTGGCGCTGGGGCACGGGCACGGGCTGGGACTGTTGCTGAGGCTGTAAGACATTTGCTTAACAAACTGCTGGCGACGAATGTTACGCTCAGTTGGCAGCTGTCTATCTGGCTAAGAGCCCAAACTAAAGTGAAACATAAAAGACGTAACTTACTCGTTCATTGGCAATTGCCTAAGCGAACAGAGCCCAGGCAGTACTTTAAGTAGGACAGACACCGCCTCTAGGCTTAGTTGCAACACGCGCGTACAACATATAAACACCCAACTACCGAGTGTAATAAAAACATGCAGTAGAAACCTTTGTAGAAGAGGAGGAGGATGGGCAGATTTCTAACATTAACGGCCTTACGCTGAATTGCCATTCAATTTATAACCGTCTATCCATTTGTTGGCTCACGCACGACTCAGTCAATCTCATCTCTAATCTCCACGCCCCACAATTTTCCATACACTCGTGAGATAATTACTTTAAACACATACGTAAACTGAAAATTTGATGTGTAGAAAATTTAATTGGCGTCTAGTTATTGGTCGACCTTAAGAAATCTGTGGCAAATTGACATATGTCTATCCGCTCGACACTCCGACACCAGGTCTAACTGGCTGTAAACATTATTATAAGTGAGAACAATGTAAACAAGAGTCATAAATCAAACAACTATGCGAAACGATGAGCCAGGTTTCAACACAAGTAACAAAATAACACACAAATTTACATAAGAAAAAAAAAGTAAAAAAACAGACGAAAAACTGGAGAAAAAAAAACAACAGCTCACGATTTTTGCTCAAACCGAGTCTAGTGTAATTGCGCTCGTTATTTATAAACAATTGCCAATTTACAATTAACTTGAATTGAATTAATTTCCGTTTCGTTCTTAACCCATTTGCAGTTTGCCCTTTGCCTGTCCGCTGCTGCGCTGCTCTGCCTGGTGAATGCAGCCCCAAAGCCCCAGGGTGGTGAGCCCATTGCGATTATTAGCCAAGAATCCAATATCGAGCCGGATGGTGCCTACAATTATGCGTAAGTAATGAACAGACCAAGTCTAATGCATAATAGAGAATAGAACCAGCTATGAACTAGCAGTTCGCCAACGGAACTAGCTACGTAATGTAAAAAGTGTTGCCTATTTTTAGGCATTTTTTAAATATATAACAGAGGCAGCGCTGTAACTGTTATAAGCATAGTTGAGGAGATTATTTTGGATAAATCTTAGATAATTGCAAATTGAACAAACTATCGAAATTAATTAGATTTTTTTTATTTTTCATAGATCATAAAAATATTAAAAATCTATTTTTCTTCAATTTTAAATTTCTATAACTATTTCATATGATAAATATTTTAAATTGCTTTAAACAATATATTCAAAGATCTTTGCTCATATACAAAACATCTAATATTTATGCTGTTAATACCTAAATTAAAGCAACATTTAGGTCGTTTCAGTTTTTGGTTCTCCAACCTAATCCAATTATAAATAGATAAAAATAAATATATATATGTAAATTTGTTATAAATTTATAATATTATAGCCACTATAAGCATTTGCATCGGTTAACAAGTTAAATGCTAATAACAATATAAATAAATAAACATCTAGACTGGCGCCTCAGATACAAATGAACAGTGCCATAAAAGAAGACAAAACAAATTTGAAAGAAGAACGCAGAATTAATACTCTTTCAATAAAGAAATAAATTAGTCTTAGCTCTCCATAGATTGAGTTAAATACACAAAAGTTGAGCTCTTACCGGTCTGATTAATCATTGGAAGTGTGGTCAGAGACCAGTTTCGTAGGCAGATCAATGGAAATACACTGTTGACCCAAAAATTTGATTCGCTTGCATTACTTGTTTAGCTATAAGATTATAATACTTCAGGCTAGAGTATTCATTCAAATTTTTCACAGCTTTCAAGGTGAATTAGGTTCATATTGCAATTGCTAAAAAATTAACAATACAAATGGGAATAAAACTAACGAATCTCTGAAACATTTCAGCTACGAAACGGCTAATGGAATCAAGGCTGAGGAAACTGGAACCGTAAAGAAGGCCACATCGCCGGACTCCACGGATGTGATCATTGTCAAGGGCTCCGTGTCCTACACCTCACCCGAGGGCGAGCTGATTACTCTCAACTATGCGGCCGATGATGAGAACGGTTTCCAGCCACAGGGCGCACATTTGCCCACTCCTCCACCAATCCCACCAGCGATCCAGAAGGCGCTCGACTATCTGCTCAGCCTGCCCCCAGCTCAGCGTCGTCGTTAAGATGAAGATGGAGTTTATTTAGTGAAAAATTGACCTGGCTAACGTTACTCTGATACTCTACACCCAATGAAGCAATTTGCTGCTAACCCGTATATCATCAATCAATACCTTAAAGCGAACACCAACATCGAGCAGCTGACTGAAGAACACAACCTGCACACACACACACATATATTCACACTGACACACACATATATACTCAAACACCCAAATATGTTATATATTTTTTTGTTTTGACTTTTAAACTTTTTCTCCATACCTTATCCGATTTCTGCAATTCTTTTTCGTCTTTAAACTTATACTGTGCTTAAGATCTTTTAGTCGCCGGAACTTTGCCATTTTCGGACTCATGTGATATCATCGATTTACTAATGAAATCAAGAAGAAAATGTAAAAAAAAAATACGTGAACGATCCAGAACGATCCAATTATTGTGCACAGCAATTCTTGTGTAAATAGTCTATATAACTATAATCTTTTGCATGTATGTAAATACGAGTATAAGCGATATGGATGACGAAGATGTACTTATGCATATATACATATGTATATATATGAATTGTTGGTTTTTTGTACATGTCAAATGATGTAAGCATACATATATGAGACGAAACTCAAATATCTTTAGCCTTAGCTGCAAATAAAGAATTAAAGATTCTTTGGAAAAAACAACAAAACTTAACTGGTTTTTCTTTTATGGGAATAAAACTCTGAAGCCGGAAACCTAATACCTCTGACATATCACCCAATTAATCTTGTCTTTTATGGGGCTTTCAATCATTTTAAGTAAAGCACTTGCTTTAAAATATATTTTTAAAAATAGCATTTGAAAACTATGTATTTGTTTTTTTTTCCAATTTCAAGGTAACTCGGACAAATTTGTTGTATGCAAATTTATTGAATATTTGGCCAGGCTGTTTATATATATACTATAGATATATATAAATGGATATTAATTCTGGCTAAAAATGTGGTCAAGTTAGTTCCAAAAAGAACCAGAATCCGTTGCTGACGCCGATGATAGCTACTATATAGCCAGATTTGCAAATAATCTTGATCATAAACAGAAAAATACGAAGTGCACACACTCTTTCACAAGGCCTCAGGATATATGCAAAAATATCTAGCATAGATTTTGCAATAGAGAAATAGTTTCTATATCTTTTACAGGGTATTCTGGTCCTTAGAGGTCAGACCCATCGACAGTTTGGCTAGCGCCGCGCGTCTGCACCAAATTTCACACTCATTCTGAAAAAGGCCAGCCAGAAACCAAACGAGTTCAATATTATTTATTGCTGCAGCTTTAATTATATGTTAAATAGCTGAGAGTACGAGAATTTTATGAATCTTGTCTGTTTTGTCTATCGCTATCCCACTATAAAAGTCTGTTTGTTTAGCAGTGCAAATGTCAGTCGGCCCGAGACATTTGCACAGCGTGGATATTAATTCTGGAATAGGCCAAACAACAAATCGATAATCAAAACCAAAACAAACAGAAAATGAAACTAATTTTAATTTGCGCTTTATTTGTGGCCGTGACGTGTGCCGAAGATCAAGTTGATTTTATCACGAACGAGTCGAACGTGGAATACAATGGCAAATTCTACTACCTGTAAGTCTGAAAAGTTTAAGTTTGGATCTTGGCGTGCGATAAGATTTAACGTGTTCCATTCAAAAGATACGAGCTGCTCGACGGCTCAAAAGCCTCACAGAACGGCGAACTGAAAAAGATCGGAGAGGATCAGTACGGCGAAGCAGTCAAAGGATATTTCTCGTTCCTCGGCGACGACGGCAAGGAATACGTCACTAGTTATACAGCAGACGAGAACGGATATCGGCCAGTTGGCAATCATTTGCCCACACCACCGCCCACGCCCGAGTCGGTGCTGAAAACCCTCAAATACCTAGCCGAGCATCCCTACCAGCCCAGCGAAAAGCAGCTTTAATCCATACACTATCGCGCCCAGCATATATATGTGATCTTTAATGTAAAGTCAACAACAACTGTGAACCAAAAGAACTGAACGAGTCAAGTTAAAGTTATAAAATATACACAAAACTAGCAAATTGAAAAAAAAAGAATGCTACAAAAAGTGTAAAGCAATTTCCTTGGACTCATATCAAGATTTAGCAAAACTCTTCTCAAAATAGTTTTCAACAGAAATAAGGAAAGAATTTTGGATTTCTTTTCACGCACGTTGATTACTTTCTCGCCAGTGCGAAATTGTATTCAAATTCGTAAACATGTTTTGCATAATTAAATTCTTGACTTTTGCGGCAATTGCGTAACTTTTTGGCGCATTCTCTGCCTTTCATACACTCTGCCTGGGGTGCCCCGCCCAAAAATGTACAACGAGATTACGGATCTGTAAACTTGGTCGATCCATGTGTTTGTTAGGCGTGAACTCTGCGAAATATGAATATGTTCAATTTGCCTCGTTTAGCAGCTTTGCTCGATTGCAATTCTGCAGTTGCCAACAGCTGCAAAGCTTCGACTTGTTAAACTCTTCGTAATTAAGTTCTAATTGGCAAATACGTGATGCTGGAAGCGGGCCGAAGACAACGCCTATTACTTGAAGCGAGTGTGGAGCAAATGTTTGTCTAGACAATTCCTTATATCTCAGAAAAAACTTCATCTGCTACCGAGAATTCTATACCACGACTGAATGTTGTATAACCCCAAAACGGAAAACGAAAGTGTTAATTCGGAATAAATTTATTGTATTAGCAAGCAGCTGTTAAATTGAATACATCGAATCTGGCCTGAGAGAATCTGAGAGAAAGAATGAGGACGAGAGAGACAGAGAGAGAAAGGTGTACTTAGAAATGTTTTTTGTAACTCTCTGTCTCTCCCTTACAATACTTTTCTAGCTAAATATCTGTCGGAAAGACTGTCTCTCTCTCACACAATACTTTTCTAACTGACTCTCTCTCTCTCTATTCCCCTCTCTGTTCGCCTCACTATATACCCTTAATTCTGTCGTTCTGGTCACAGTTCAAGTTCATTGACCCATTATTGGTATTCATTGCGTATACGTAATAGGCAACTTTATCATTTACAATACTCGTACTCTACATTTTTTATAGCCGCCTTGCCTGCGATCACCGTTAGCCCGTATGCGTATTTATGAGTGCTCTAATGTCTGCGGCAAATTGTTTCCATAATCGAAACGTGCCTGGCATGCCAAACAAGCCCAAAATTTGCCATTTGCCTAAATGAGAATTTGATTTGATCCAATAGTTATGTGAGGGAACGTAGCGAATCATCGTACCCTTTGATCAGAATCGCCGTGAAGAAACTCTGTTGCCTTGATCAGAGTCGTTGTTATACTAACTTAATTCCTTAGCGAACAAGCGGCTTCTCAGCGCCGCTGGCACTTCCCCCATATCCTCAATATTTCAACGGAACTTACAGCAGTTGAGCAAGAATTATATTCGGCGCAGGCAACTCACGTAGCTGCCAACTCGGACGGGCAATGCCATCAACATCATCGCGACATGTCACAGCTCAGCCTGTCGTAGCATACAGCTTCGGGTATCACCCGCTGACATCGTCGTTTCATCTTCATCTCTTTGGCGGTGCGCGCGCGGTGTTTACTCATCGGCCTCATCGGACGCGCGAAATGGACAATATAAAACCTCAAACGATGGCCACACCAAAACAAAACAAAACAATGTACTTGAGTTGGTAGTGAATGACTACAAAATACCCTGTAGGCAAGTAAAAATGTATAAGGTATGCTTAAATGTTAACTGAAATGTCATCAGACTAATATTCAAATAATATTTGTTAGTAAATGAGGCAAGTCTGCCAAATACTCTGTAAAAAATACTTGCTCTGTTTATATTTGACTAGCTGAAAAGTAAGTCTTAATAGACTTCTTCCGTTATCTACATACACTAACAGACCGTCACACTATATACCCACTCTGTGCGACTACAGGGTACTCATTCGGAATGAGACGAAGAAGCGCCCGCTCATAATTTGTTTTTTATGGTGAAGTACGAGTACGAGTACTTGACGCTCTCTGCTGCTTATCTAGTGCGCCCATCGTAATCGTTAGCAGCGGCAACCGAAGCTGGCGCGGTGCGTGCGAGTGCGAGTGCGAATCAGGTGCTCGCCCTCGTCAACGAGATGGTATATAAAGGCCAGGCGGCGGCTGGGTAGTCAACAGTTGTGCATTAACTCTCTGCAATTGGATAACCCCCTCTACTGACAATTCTAAGCTCAACAGAATGTACAAATTCGTGACTGTCTTGTGCTCGGCTCTGCTGGTGACCTATGTCTTGGCCCGTCCGCAGGATGCCCGCGCTGCTAGCTCGATAACAACAACCACCACACAGGCCAGCATCATCCAGCAGGAAAATGTGAACAATGCCGATGGCAGCTTCAACAGCAGGTGAGTCTGGAACGATCGCCAGTGCAGCAGAATGCGAAGCTAAGTTACGCTCTCCATGCAGCTACGAGACATCGAATGGCATCCGAGTGGAGAACGTTGGCTACCTGAAGAAGATCATCATACCCAAGACGGAGACCAGCGATGGCCAGGTAATCGATGAGCACGAGGAGCTCGTCCTGGTCCAAACCGGCAGCTACAGCTACAGCGATCCCGAGGGCAACATCATCACCCTGCGCTATGTGGCCGACGAGAACGGCTTCCAGCCCGAGGGCGATCATCTGCCCGTTGCGCCGCAATAGTTGCGTTTGTGTAATTAAGTAGTTAGCGTTAAGTATGTATGCATATCTTATATGAAGTATAAAGTATTACGTACTGGATATAGCACAGCACAGCCCGATGCCATACGATCTGTCTGCAACAATTCAGTTCTTATGTCACTTATGGCACTGACATTCACACTCACATACACCTACACACACACCTGAATACCCGAATACCCGAATAAAAGACCACAGCGAAGAAGTAATAAATAAATGAATAAATATTGAACAATTAAGTTTGTGTCTCATTGCCACTTAGCCAAGTATTCATACACTCACTGCACAGCACAGCACAGCACAGCACTTATGAGTGTTTGAGTGCTGCTTCTCAGCCTCGTGGCGCTTACAAAATTACCAAACTGCCCTTCACGCCGACTTGCGGTTGATGCCATCTCAGAGGCTGCTACGGATGATGATGATGATCAGCTTCCATATTGTTTACAAACACACACATGCACACATAGACAAGCCAGCTGCTGAAGCCGATACCAGAAAACGAATCAATACCAAAACCAACATAATCTAAATGCTCTAATCGCTGCGCAACCGCAGTGACTAGCATTGTTATGATCGATCCCCTCTGATTTGTTTGCGCATCAGTTTCGTTTGACCAATGTCCACAAATCGCAATCAGGGCAAACAACGCTGCCTTTGAGCTGTTTGCAGTTATAATATGTAAAACTATGGGACTGACATTAAATCGAAGTTGGCATATGCAATAGAGATGTTAAAATTTTGCAACACTAATAGCAGGCGCGTATACAGGGGGGGTTTCGGGGGTTCAAAAATGAATGTTGCAAAAATAAAACTTGAAACTTGAGTTAAGGCAGCTGGCTGACAAAAGCTGACTGCTACAAGACTCGATGTAAGGAACATCTATGCCAAAGACATCTTTGAAACTGCTGGACGTATTTATCTTATTTGCTCGCTAAATAGACGTCCTAGCCTTATAATTGACTATGAATGTGTGCTCAATTCTTCCAATGAATGTTGCAAAAATAAAACTTGAAACTTGAGTTAAGGCAGCTGCCTGACAAAAGCTGACTGCTACAAGACTACAGGGGGGGTTTCGGGGGTTCAAAAATGAATGTTGCAAAAATAAAACTTGAAACTTGAGTTAAGGCAGCTGCCTGACAAAAGCTGACTGCTACAAGACTCGATGTAAGGAACATCTATGCCAAAGACATCTTTGAAACTGCTGGAAGTATTTATCTTATTTGCTCGCTAAATAGACGTCCTAGCCTTATAATTGACTATGAATGTGTGCTCAATTCTTCCAATGAATGTCGCAAAAATAAAACTTGAAACTTGAGTTAAGGCAGCTGCCTGACAAAAGCTGACTGCTACAAGACTCGATGTAAGGAACATCTATGCCAAAGACATCTTTGAAACTGCTGGAAGTATTTATCTTATTTGCTCGCTAAATAGACGTCCTAGCCTTATAATTGACTATGAATGTGTGCTCAATTCTTCCAATGAATGTTGCAAAAATAAAACTTGAAACTTGAGTTAAGGCAGCTGCCTGACAAAAGCTGACTGCTACAAGACTCGATGTAAGGAACATCTATGCCAAAGACATCATTGAATCTGCTGGAAGTATTTATCTTATTTGCTCGCTAAATAGACGTCCTAGCCTTATAATTGACTATGAATGTGTGCTCAATTCTTCCAATGAATGTTGCAAAAATAAAACTTGAAACTTGAGTTAAGGCAGCTGCCTGACAAAAGCTGACTGCTACAAGACTCGATGTAAGGAACATCTATGCCAATGACATCTTTGAAACTGCTGGAAGTATTTATCTTATTTGCTCGCTAAATAGACGTCCTAGCCTTATAATTGACTATAAATGTGTGCTCAATTCTTCCAATGAATGTTGCAAAAATAAAACTTGAAACTTGAGTTAAGGCAGCTGCCTGACAAAAGCTGACTGCTACAAGACTCGATGTAAGGAACATCTATGCCAAAGACATCTTTGAAACTGCTGGAAGTATTTATCTTATTTGCTCGCTAAATAGACGTCCTAGCCTTATAATTGACTATGAATGTGTGCTCAATTCTTCCAATGAATGTCGCAAAAATAAAACTTGAAACTTGAGTTAAGGCAGCTGGCTGACAAAAGCTGACTGCTACAAGACTCGATGTAAGGAACATCTATGCCAAAGACATCTTTGAAACTGCTGGACGTATTTATCTTATTTGCTCGCTAAATAGACGTCTCAGCCTTATAATTGACTATGAATGTGTGCTCAATTCTTCCAATGAATGTTGCAAAAATAAAACTTGAAACTTGAGTTAAGGCAGCTGCCTGACAAAAGCTGACTGCTACAAGACTCGATGTAAGGAACATCTATGCCAAAGACATCTTTGAAACTGCTGGAAGTATTTATCTTATTTGCTCGCTAAATAGACGTCCTAGCCTTATAATTGACTATAAATGTGTGCTCAATTCTTCCAATGAATGTTGCAAAAATAAAACTTGAAACTTGAGTTAAGGCAGCTGCCTGACAAAAGCTGACTGCTACAAGACTCGATGTAAGGAACATCTATGCCAAAGACATCTTTGAAACTGCTGGAAGTATTTATCTTATTTGCTCGCTAAATAGACGTCCTAGCCTTATAATTGACTATGAATGTGTGCTCAATTCTTCCAATGAATGTCGCAAAAATAAAACTTGAAACTTGAGTTAAGGCAGCTGCCTGACAAAAGCTGACTGCTACAAGACTCGATGTAAGGAACATCTATGCCAAAGACATCTTTGAAACTGCTGGAAGTATTTATCTTATTTGCTCGCTAAATAGACGTCCTAGCCTTATAATTGACTATGAATGTGTGCTCAATTCTTCCAATGAATGTTGCAAAAATAAAACTTGAAACTTGAGTTAAGGTAGCTGCCTGACAAAAGCTGACTGCTACAAGACTCGATGTAAGGAACATCTATGCCAAAGACATCTTTGAAACTGCTGGACGTATTTATCTTATTTGCTCGCTAAATAGACGTCCTAGCCTTATAATTGACTATGAATGTGTGCTCAATTCTTCCAATGAATGTTGCAAAAATAAAACTTGAAACTTGAGTTAAGGCAGCTGCCTGACAAAAGCTGACTGCTACAAGACTCGATGTAAGGAACATCTATGCCAAAGACATCTTTGAAACTGCTGGAAGTATTTATCTTATTTGCTCGCTAAATAGACGTCCTAGCCTTATAATTGACTATGAATGTGTGCTCAATACTTCCAATGAATGTCGCAAAAATAAAACTTGAAACTTGAGTTAAGGCAGCTGCCTGACAAAAGCTGACTGCTACAAGACTCGATGTAAGGAACATCTATGCCAAAGACATCTTTGAAACTGCTGGAAGTATTTATCTTATTTGCTCGCTAAATAGACGTCCTAGCCTTATAATTGACTATGAATGTGTGCTCAATTCTTCCAATGAATGTTGCAAAAATAAAACTTGAAACTTGAGTTAAGGCAGCTGGCTGACAAAAGCTGACTGCTACAAGACTCGATGTAAGGAACATCTATGCCAAAGACATCTTTGAAACTGCTGGAAGTATTTATCTTATTTGCTCGCTAAATAGACGTCCTAGCCTTATAATTGACTATGAATGTGTGCTCAATTCTTCCAATGAATGTTGCAAAAATAAAACTTGAAACTTGAGTTAAGGCAGCTGCCTGACAAAAGCTGACTGCTACAAGACTCGATGTAAGGAACATCTATGCCAAAGACATCTTTGAAACTGCTGGAAGTATTTATCTTATTTGCTCGCTAAATAGACGTCCTAGCCTTATAATTGACTATGAATGTGTGCTCAATTCTTCCAATGAATGTCGCAAAAATAAAACTTGAAACTTGAGTTAAGGCAGCTGCCTGACAAAAGCTGACTGCTACAAGACTCGATGTAAGGAACATCTATGCCAAAGACATCTTTGAAGCTGCTGAAAGTATTTATCTTATTTGCTCGCTAAATAGACGTCCTAGCCTTATAATTGACTATGAATGTGTGCTCAATTCTTCCAATGAATGTCGCAAAAATAAAACTTGAAACTTGAGTTAAGGCAGCTGCCTGACAAAAGCTGACTGCTACAAGACTCGATGTAAGGAACATCTATGCCAAAGACATCTTTGAAACTGCTGGACGTATTTATCTTATTTGCTCGCTAAATAGACGTCCTAGCCTTATAATTGACTATGAATGTGTGCTCAATTCTTCCAATGAATGTTGCAAAAATAAAACTTGAAACTTGAGTTAAGGCAGCTGCCTGTCAAAAGCTGACTGCTACAAGACTCGATGTAAGGAACATCTATGCCAAAGACATCTTTGAAACTGCTGGAAGTATTTATCTTATTTGCTCGCTAAATAGACGTCCTAGCCTTATAATTGACTATGAATGTGTGCTCAATTCTTCCAATGAATGTTGCAAAAATAAAACTTGAAACTTGAGTTAAGGCAGCTGCCTGACAAAAGCTGACTGCTACAAGACTCGATGTAAGGAACATCTATGCCAAAGACATCTTTGAAACTGCTGGACGTATTTATCTTATTTGCTCGCTAAATAGACGTCCTAGCCTTATAATTGACTATGAATGTGTGCTCAATTCTTCCAATGAATGTTGCAAAAATAAAACTTGAAACTTGAGTTAAGGCAGCTGCCTGACAAAGGCTGACTGCTACAAGACTCAATGTAAGGAACATCTATGCCAAAGACATCTTTGAAACTGCTGGAAGTATTTATCTTATTTGCTCGCTAAATAGACGTCCTAGCCTTATAATTGACTATGAATGTGTGCTCAATTCTTCCAATGAATGTTGCAAAAATAAAACTTGAAACTTGAGTTAAGGCAGCTGCCTGACAAAAGCTGACTGCTACAAGACTCGATGTAAGGAACATCTATGCCAAAGACATCTTTGAAACTGCTGGACGTATTTATCTTATTTGCTCGCTAAATAGACGTCCTAGCCTTATAATTGACTATGAATGTGTGCTCAATTCTTCCAATGAATGTTGCAAAAATAAAACTTGAAACTTGAGTTAAGGCAGCTGCCTGACAAAAGCTGACTGCTACAAGACTCGATGTAAGGAACATCTATGCCAAAGACATCTTTGAAACTGCTGGAAGTATTTATCTTATTTGCTCGCTAAATAGACGTCCTAACCTTATAATTGACTATAAATATGTGCTCAATTCTTCCAATGAATGTTGCAAAAATAAAACTTGAAACTTGAGTTAAGGCAGCTGCCTGACAAAAGCTGACTGCTACAAGACTCGATGTAAGGAACATCTATGCCAAAGACATCTTTGAAACTGCTGGAAGTATTTATCTTATTTGCTCGCTAAATAGACGTCCTAGCCTTATAATTGACTATGAATGTGTGCTCAATTCTTCCAATGAATGTCGCAAAAATAAAACTTGAAACTTGAGTTAAGGCAGCTGCCTGACAAAAGCTGACTGCTACAAGACTCGATGTAAGGAACATCTATGCCAAAGACATCTTTGAAACTGCTGGAAGTATTTATCTTATTTGCTCGCTAAATAGACGTCCTAGCCTTATAATTGACTATGAATGTGTGCTCAATTCTTCCAATGAATGTTGCAAAAATAAAACTTGAAACTTGAGTTAAGGCAGCTGCCTGACAAAAGCTGACTGCTACAAGACTCGATGTAAGGAACATCTATGCCAAAGACATCTTTGAAACTGCTGGAAGTATTTATCTTATTTGCTCGCTAAATAGACGTCCTAGCCTTATAATTGACTATGAATGTGTGCTCAATTCTTCCAATGAATGTTGCAAAAATAAAACTTGAAACTTGAGTTAAGGCAGCTGCCTGACAAAAGCTGACTGCTACAAGACTCGATGTAAGGAACATCTATGCCAAAGACATCTTTGAAACTGCTGGAAGTATTTATCTTATTTGCTCGCTAAATAGACGTCGTAGCCTTATAATTGACTATGAATGTGTGCTCAATTCTTCCAATGAATGTTGCAAAAATAAAACTTGAAACTTGAGTTAAGGCAGCTGCCTGACAAAAGCTGACTGCTACAAGACTCGATGTAAGGAACATCTATGCCAAAGACATCTTTGAAACTGCTGGACGTATTTATCTTATTTGCTCGCTAAATAGACGTCCTAGCCTTATAATTGACTATGAATGTGTGCTCAATTCTTCCAATGAATGTTGCAAAAATAAAACTTGAAACTTGAGTTAAGGCAGCTGCCTGACAAAAGCTGACTGCTACAAGACTCGATGTAAGGAACATCTATGCCAAAGACATCTTTGAAACTGCTGGAAGTATTTATCTTATTTGCTCGCTAAATAGACGTCCTAGCCTTATAATTGACTATGAATGTGTGCTCAATTCTTCCAATGAATGTTGCAAAAATAAAACTTGAAACTTGAGTTAAGGCAGCTGCCTGACAAAAGCTGACTGCTACAAGACTCGATGTAAGGAACATCTATGCCAAAGACATCTTTGAAACTGCTGGAAGTATTTATCTTATTTGCTCGCTAAATAGACGTCCTAGCCTTATAATTGACTATGAAAAAAATTTCTGGCTACGCGCCTGACTAATAGTTAAATTGAGTCCTCTTGCATGCAGCCAGAGATTGATGAACAAATACGAATGACATGTATTCAATACATATTATAATTAATAAATATATACATATATATATACTAATGCCCTAGATCTTACGAATATTTCTGCCATTCTCTGGCTTAGTTAAACTTTTTCTGTGCAACATTTATTAAGACTATGCCAACTTCATGAGCACACCTCGCCACATCTGCACACAAATAAGCATTTAAAAATGAATATACATTTAATGACTCAATCGTTCCGATAATTAAACGGCCAAACCACTTTATTATCGGAGAAGTCCAATGCCAAACTGTTGAATCAGTTCTGTTTCAGTTGGACTTGGAGTTGGAGTTGGATTTAAAGATGCTCACAATCAACGGGATGTTGGGAATTAGCTTATTTATGGCCAGCACGCTGTGCTTTTGTGTTACAGCACAGATGATGCCGGTAAGAAATCATAGCAAAAGAGAGAGAGAGAGAGAGAGAGAGAGAGATCTATATAGTTTCACTTTTGTCTAGCATATGGGCTACTATATTGTAGTTCGGCAAGTGGAATGTTCGGGCAATCCAAAGTACATAACTCAAGCGAATTGCAGTGCGGTGCCGCCACGGAATCAAAGCATCAATGCAGCTCTGACGCTAATGCAGCACATCACCAGCTTAACGGGTACCGTGAAGGTGTCCATACCGAAGAGGAATAAAATGCACAAGATATTCGAGGTATCATTTGAGCTGTGCAAGCTGTTGCGGGAGCAGAAGAGGAAGAGTCTAATCGAGATACTCAGCGCTATGACCTGCCTGGGCAATCGCACCATTCAATGCCCAATACGCGCAGTAAGTCGAAGCATTTCAAATATACATAGGTATATACATCATTTAGAGCATCTAGCTAAACTGATTTCTCTACCCTGCTCTAGGGCTATTACAGTGCGCGCAATATCACAGTCGTCGAATCGCTGCCACCCATACTCTCTGAATCCGACTTTCTAATACGTTTCTATTGGTTTTTGCCCAAAGTGGCATCGGTCCTGAATATTACGGTCATGGGGCGCTTATATGAAAATGCCAAAGAACGTCCGAGATGGAGGAAATATTTATAGAATATATTTACAACATATTTAAATGCCCGAAAGTATGCTGCGTTTCTGCATTTTTATGCTACAGTTACTACGAAACTGTAAAAAATGAAAGCATACATAATTATGCTGTAACAAAATGTTTTATAAATAAATAATTCTGAGAGTAATCGTACAAAATAAATAATTTTTGAGTATGAACTGTTGTAACTCTTTCGTTTCACATCATTAATTACTACTATGAAAGCAATTAGATATATAAATATTCCATGAACTATTTTGTTTAGGCACTCTCCATTCCATAGTCAGGCAACATGTTTCGCATGATGGCCCTACTAATTTTGGGGCTTGCAGTAAATCTGACTATATCAAAGGTAATCACTACAAATCTGACTGTTTTATGATATTCCAAACCATTTCCCACCCTTGCAGAATCGAAATTTGAGGCTACGCTGGAGTACTTTCGAATGCCAGGCGCATGTCGACTATATATCAGAATACAAATGTGATGTGGTGCAGCCGCGACGCTCAGCTCTCAATGTGGAACTTAATTTGCTACAAGAACTGAAAGCTGTACAAATACATTCTCTAATATCCACAAAGTATACGGCAGCTGCGATATACCAAAAGTTATTTGAGAACACTCTAAATGCTTGCCGTGTCATATCTCAGGTGTCGCGAAAGGGCATCATTACCAATATCTATGGCTCTATAATTAAGGCCACCAATCAGCCCACGAAATGTCCAATAAAGAAGGTAAGATTCAATTCAACAAAGTTACGAAATATAAATACATTTAAATATATACGCACACATATATTTGTAGGGCTTGCTTTACTATTATAATATTAGTGTGGAAGAGACAATGCCAAGCTTCGTGCCCGTCAGCCATCTAATGACCCAGGTCTACTTCTTTGATCAGAATCAATGTTATTTGAATATTACGCTCAAAGGGACTGTATCGAAAAACTAGAGCCATAATTGATTATTACACTGTGTACAATGTCAATCAAGTTGAGTTTTATCGTCAAATATAAATCATTCGACATTAACTCAGTAATTAGTCAGCTTATTTTCCATACAATTCCATATATTTATTTCTGTTTTCCACCTCCAGTACGTTATTAACAATTAACCAGACCAGTAATTAGCTTAGCATGGATAAAGTACTTGCTCTCCTACTGCTGCTGTCAACGGCTAGTCTGGCCGCCAAGGTATTCCCATTAATCAATCACTCAAAGATGAGAGCTAATATCTCCGATTCCTCAGCGCACCATTATCCAGTGGAGTAGCTTTGAGTGCGTTGAAAATCCGGATATTGTTACATACCACAGATGTTTCATTGTGAATCCGGCCAAAACTATTATTACGGGCGAAATAGAATATAATCGCGGATTTCAACAGTACAGTGCCAAGCTTGCATTATATTTGCCACGCCGACCGTTCAAAGATTTTTACAAGGCCGTCGATCTGACTCTAGACATTTGCCAGTTCTTTAGTGGGGCCTATAAGAATAATCTGATAAAAGTCGCCTACAATAGTATGCTGAAGCACAGCAATATGCCCAAGAAGTGTCCACAGCCCAAGGTGAGTCATATTAGAGATCAAAGAGAAATGTTCAAATCCATTTATATATCATACAAATCTTTGCAGGGCTTTTACTACTATCCCAACATGAGCATAGGAGACAATCTGCAACCCTTCCTGCCGAAATACGAATTCAAAGTGCAACTGGATTTCTTCCTACCCAATGTGCCCATGTTCAATGTTTCTCTAAGTGGACGCTTGACTGACTATCCAGTGCATAGGGTTAAGAAATCCTAAATATCCTTATATCGTTACTGCACATTGTATTAATTATTTAAAATAAACCATTTTGATATGAATCATTTACGGATATATATTTACCATATAAAGCTATTGTTAGATTGTTTTAAGTTCTAAAATTAAAGTGTAGTTTGTATACCCTTATACCCTTCTTACTTGTTTATAGTATTTTCAGATTTGCCACGACCCTATGACGTGTTAGATAAGCATAAAATCATTTGAGGCCAGTCATCTAGGTTGGCAATTGCACAAAACCAATATATTCTATTTATTACGTGAACAAGTATTATTATTGGTATTAGGAAAAGCATTTCGCTTAACGATTTGAGAGCGTCCTTAATGAGGAAACTACATTTGCAATTTATTGCATATTCATCGTACATAGCTAAAAATTGTAATTTAATCACATAAAAAGCTAATAAATGTAATTAGGAAAAACAAGTTCGACATAGACTCAAATTAGATTTAGATACCGAAACAATTTGCACATATGTACATCAACTATATTTAGTCATTATACAAGAGTCAGCCTATTCGCTTGCCAAATGTATAAATTATATTCTATTTGTATTGTTTTGGCAGTGCTGTGGCCTTTAGCTGATCTAGCTAACAAGGTGAGTGCATGAATGTAGCCCAAATTTCATTGTAAATTCAAATATGCTCAACTATTCAACAGCCCAACCATTTGATTGTGACTTGGCGCTCGTTAGATTGCCAAGTAAATCCTGATATTATTCCGTTCTACAGATGCTTCATTCTTGATTCGGATAAGACTCTCTTGACAGCCGAATTTAAATATATTCGAGAAGTTGCAAGGATTAATACCACTCTTACGGTTTATTTTTGGCGCACGCAGACGAAAGAATTTCGGAAAATATTTGGCTTATCATTCGATATTTGTCAGCTCAACAATAAAACAGTATTTCACAAAATGGTGAATATTGCCTACAAGAGTATAGTAAAGAACAGCAATTATCCAAGAAAATGTCCATTGCCCAAGGTAAGTTTCTCTCTCTCTCTCTCTCTCTCTCTTTCTCTCTGTAAATATTACTATAACGCTCTTATTATATAATCTACTTTACAGGGCTTGTACTTCTACCGCAACATTAACGTGGGTGAAAATCTTCCGCTCTTTTTCCCATCTGTGGATTTTAAGGTGCAATTGGATTTCTTTACGTTGGATTTCTCACTTACAAATATTTCGATAAGCGGAAATATAACGCGCAGATAAACAAATAAATACTACATAATTTACTATTATAATAAAAGCGTGAGCGAGATATTGCTAGACTTTATGCACGTCAGCCATTTAATGACCCAGGTAAAAATCTTTCAGAGGTAACAAAAAGCCGTTAATATTATTGTATGCTATTGTTGAGTTTCATCCCAGGCAGTCAAACAAACATTACTTAAAGCTAAAATACTCTTCTCGCTTCATTACATACATTTGTACTAAACATTTTTAATTGTCCTCAATTGGAAAATGTCGATATTTGCAATATATTTCGCAAAACTCTCTCAGCTAAAAATTAACAACTTAATTGAATAAAAAAAATGCAAAAATATAATTGGGAAATCAGAGTTTGAAATAGATTCAAAGTTAATGTAGGTATGGACATTTCAATTGCATTTAAATTATTTAGTCATTGCAAAAGCATCAGCCGATTTGCTTGCCAAATGGATAAATTATATATTTTGGCAGTGCTTTGCTATATGCCTATAGCATCAGTCAACATGGTGAGTTGTTTTTAATTTTAGTCATTAATTCAGGGGATCTTCCATTATATATGCCTAACTATACAGCAGCCCGACCATTTGATTGTCACTTGGAATTCGTTTGATTGTAAGGTAGATCGTGATTTCATTGTGTCCCATAGATGCATCACTGTTGACAAGGAAAAAACACTATTAACTGGCGAATTTCAATATATTCGAGATTTGCCACAGTTGAATATTAGTCTAGCCATCTATATTCGACGAGGGAAGTCGAAGGAACTCCGCAAAGCTTTAGATTTATCTGGAGATGGCTGTAAACTCAACTCAAAAAGATTAGTTAACAAAATCGCGAATATTGCCTACAAAAGTATAATAAGGAACAGCAATTATCCAAAAACGTGTCCAGTGCCCAAGGTAATTATTACTGTATATCTTTCATTATAGATATACATATAGAGATATACAATGTATATATTAATGTGTATATTAATTTATATTATATCCCTCTCTATTTATATTGAAAAATTTTTAGGGCTTCTACTACTATCGCAACATTAGCTTCAGTGAAATTCCAATTTTCTTTCCAACTTTGGCATTTCAAGCTGAACTAAACTTTTTTACGATCAATGCAAAATTTTTGAATATTTCATTGAGTGGAAGCTCAATACGGAAAGGGGAAAATTAATAATACCGACTCAGATCAAATCTGTTATCACAATTAAGCTATTATGTAAAAAAAAATATGACAATAAAGCCAAATTTTGGAGAAGCATAAAGATTAGTATTAAAAGTGTTTTAATGAAAGACAAACGGCATCTGAAAATCGACATGACATTTACTATACAGTTAATAGTATCAAAAAATACTTTAATATCAAGAAATGCAAATTCAATATTTAAATGGATGAAGTTTATTTATATAGCAAGCCAATAGGCATAAATAATTATTGGAAAAAAACAGGTGTTTGATTGATTTAGATACCAAACACGGAATATATTTTACCAAGCTAAAAATTATAAATTTAATTGCTTAGAAAATATAATTGAGAAAACAGAGCTTGAAATTGAAGCAAATTCCATTAAATACAGTTAGTCATTGCAAAAACGTCAGCCGATTCACTTGCCAAATGGATATATTATATATTTTGGCAGTGTTTTGCTATATGCCTATAGCATCGCCAGCCAACAAGGTGCGTTTTTATAGCTATTGATGCAGTGCATCATCGTAAATTAAAAATACGAAAATATTCAGGAGGCCGATCATTTGATTGTGACTTGGGAGTCGTTTAATTGTAACGTAAATCACGATGTTATTGGCTCCTTTAGATGCTTCATTGTTGATCCGGATAAAACTCTGTTAACGGCCGAATTTGAATATATTCGAGCATTTTCACACATCAATATTACCCTAGCACTCTACGTTCGACGCGCAAAGTCAAGGATGTTTCGCAAGACTATAGTCTTACGTATGGATTATTGTGAACTCAGTCTAAATAACATAAGAAACAGAATCGGGAATATGGCCTACAAAAGTGTAATTAAGAACAGCAATTATCCAAGAAAATGTCCAGTGCCCAAGGTAACTCTCTCACTGCTCTATCTCAATGTGAATATTAATATATCTCTCTATCTTGTTTACTATACAGGCCCTATACTATTTTCGCAACATAAACTTATCGGAAAATATTCCGCCTTTTCTCCCAATTACGTCTTTTAAAGCAGAAATATATTTTTTCTCGATTGATATAAAAATGATAACTGTTTCGTTAAGTGGAAATTTTACACGAAAACAAAAAAATAAATATCACTTTGATTAAAATCATGCTATTTAAATATTATTGAGCTGCGTATATTTAATGTCAATCATCTTTAGTTTTATCGTAAAATATGTATATATCATTCTAGATTAACTTAGTACTTACAAAACAATACAATACACTAATTTCCCATGAAAAATATGCCTAAAAAAATGCTTACGACGAACGGTGAGTCAGATCAAAGACCATAAAATACTAGTAGATCTTATAAATATGTATATTTAGAGTTTTTACTACTATGCCAACATCATAATAGGAAACAACAATAGAGCAATAATATAATATATAATCTATATATAAAGATTTAATTGTTCATAAAAAAAAGAAGATAATCAAGAAATTTAAATTAGCTCAAACACAAAACATTTTTCATATACATACATTGTACATACATTGTACTATATTTAGTCATTGTAAACGTGCCAACCGATTCGTCAGCCGAATAGATAAATTATATATATTTTTTGACAATTATATGGCGCGTGCATATAATCGATATTTGTATAAATACGTACAGAATAAATTCAAATACATTATAGACTTTAATATTTGGTGAACCTTTTTAGCAAAAATCAATAAAATCGTGTATATTATCTACCGAAATTATCCAAGAAAGTGTCCTCAGCTGAGGCGAATTAGCACACACTCTCTCTCTCTCTCTCTCTCTCTATCTCTTTCTGTCTCTGTGAGTTCAAGTTAGAATTCAATTATTTTGCACTAGGGCAAACACTTTTAAATATTTCGATAAATGGAGCTTTGACCCGCAGATAAAAATCAGCACACATGTAGTAAATAAATTAAAATAAAAGTATAATATATATAAGCATATGCTACACATAAAGTTAATGAAAGAGCTGCTGATATATTTGCAGATTTGGGCGGTCAATAAACTGAGGCGACATCTACAATTAATATATTCTGAATTCAGAATTAGCAATCGGAATCGGATCAAGAAGAATTTCTTTGAACAGGAAAAATGGAATGCTTGTTAGAATTGCCAATTACCGAGTGGGTATACGTGGCCTGTCTATCAAGTGGCGATGATTACGCTGATCAACGGACATCTCCATCCATTACTAGAGCATTATTTACGATTCAAGCTCAAGATGCCAGCCACTGACAAGAAATTTCACAACATCATGACACTTGAAATTGCCGCAAAATTTATTGCCTCGCCGTTCGCCTCCCACCCGCCACCGTGCCGACTTTTTTGTAAACCAGTCTTCGGTGTTCGGTCTTTGGTCTCCGATCTGCGGTCTTAAATGTCAAATGGCGCACGAGCTAAGAACACAATTCCCAACAAGAGATGCAACCTACACCAAATGCTAACCGGAGAATGCAGCAGCCAAGCATTTGACATTTTCAATGGTCAACAAAAAAGAAACAAGAGACCAGCTCAAGGGGCTCAACTATTTGGGGCTGCTGGACGTGCTAGTTTAAGTGGGTCAGTGTGGATGTAGCTCTGGAGCTAACCTTGCCAGCTTTCGTTTTCATTGAGTTGGGAAAAATTACACAATTGACGCTGCGCGGTGACTCAGCGGGCACTCCAACAACTGGTTGCTGGCACCCGAAAGACAAGCGTTTAATCTGACGGCGCTGAGGCTTTTGGCTTGGGTGAGCAGTTGGCAGCAGAAGAGGTGCGGCTGCGCAGGCGGCCAGGCCCAAAATGTTTGCCTGTCTCGCTCTTTTTTTTCTTTTTATGGCAATCGGCAACACTTGACCAGTTTTTTACACATGCTCTTCCGCTTACGCTCACTCTTCATCTCTCGCTCGCTCTCGGCGACCGGCAACGCGGTTGTTCAACTCTCCGCGTTATGTTGCAAGTGATTCTTGCATCTTCGTAATCAAATTGATTTGCATTTTTTCCATTTGTTCCATTCCAACAGAAATTGGCTAGTAATCGTGGTAATCGCTTTTGCATGATATTATCGTCAGAGATTGACCCATTTTCCACAACTAATTAACATTTGCCAAGATCCATTACCCATTGCCGTTTTGAACTCAATTATCGTCTTGCCTCATCAGCAGCTTCGCTAGCCAAAACAAACAAAGAAGAGCCAAACCCGATCCACAGCAATGCGAGTATTACAACAATTTTCAGTTTCAGTCTATGCCACATACAATATATTGTATGTCACTGTCCTCTATGCCGATAGTTTCCCCTGCCCGAGATTCCCCCAATAGCATTACAAGAATCTGAGCTCTAGCAGCCGTAACATCTTCGAAACAAAATACAGAGCCAACACACATATGGAGAGCAATTGAGCGTACATAAGCTCGAGAGACAAAGCAAGAGAGAGAGCGAGAGAGAGAGAGAGAGAGGAAACGAGAGCGTGAGCGTAAAACTGGCTGAGAGAGAGTGGGAGAGCATTTTGCAGGGTTCGGCTGCATTTTGGCGAAGACAAGCAAACGTTGTCGAAGCTAGCTGCAAAAAAAACTCGTTCTGGCTTATTTCTAAATAACGGCATTACGAAGATGAACGACGGGACAGACGCCGACGATCCGCACACTTTTGCCGTGCCCATTACCATATCCAGTCTGCATAAGTATTATGTGAAATCCAACGATGTCGCTTGACATAAACTCCCTATAGAGAGAAGACCGAAATTTGTATATATTATATTATTGATTTGTATTTGCATTTAAGATCATTAGATCCAATCGTCTGTAATAATTTAATTGTGTTATTTATGCTTAACGATTGGCAATAGTATTTAAAAACAACTTAACGGTTCTTTTAGCTTAGCCTCGAAATCAACAATTTAAAAAGTAAAAGTATTCTACTTTTCGCATCACCTTTATAGTCGAGCCATAATTATCAAGCTGTTCGCAAAAAGCTAACAACATGATGGCTGACTGGCTGGCCGAAAGAGCAGCAACAGCATCTGCAGCAATATGGCAATTGCAACTATTGTCAATGTAGTTGTGCTGGAACTGTATCTGTAACTCTATCTCTATTTTGATCGTCGTCTCTCTGGCCAAGGCGCTCGCTGGCACGCGGGCTCCAGCTGCGAGCGCAGGAGACGCTGACAAAAGTCGCGGCTATATAAAGCACTTAAATAGGGCCGCCGCAGCACAGTTCGCAACGTTGCAGCTTTCACTTAACCAACTACACGGGCGCCGCATTAAAACGCGCATTTGCCACTGCATTTAACTGTAAATGCACACAGCATCTAACGGCTATCAAAGCAATCGAAATGAAAGTGTTTGTAAGTTCCGATATTAATGGATCGTCAAATTAGTTTTGCATGGGTTGTGGTTTGTGCCATTGTGGTGTCAAGTATATAAGTTTAATAATAATACAAAATTTAACAATAATAACGTTGAAGAGTGCAAAATAGTTCAAGGTATAAATAATATCAATCGTAGAGACAAGCTAAAAAGCTGCAGAAAGACGTTGAAGAAATTATCGATCTACTCTGAAGTTTATCCAACAGCTTATTTTGCAAAATAAAGTTAAATTAACTAAATTAAAATTAAATGAACCAATAAAAAAAATTATATTCGGAAGAAAAGTCTTATAAGAAATCAATTACTGTTGAAATGTAAAATTATTATCAAATAATTTAAAAAATTTAAATATTGCATTTTTATTCACAAAATTTCTTTATTACAACCAAAAAATTATTCATTAAAAATTTTTATTTTATCATAATTAAAAAAAAAAAAAATAATTGTTAAAAATGTTGGTAATTTTAAATGCGATTAAATCATTTAACATTATATTTTGTTTTTTAGTTCATGTTTAAATATATTAAAAATCTCAAATTCATATATTTACATATATTTTTTTTTTATATTTCACTTATAATTTAAAAGTATTTAATTTAATTTAACAATAAAAAAAAAACAATAAAATTTAAAAAATATATATACATTTACAATACATTTTTAGATTTATTAAGATAAAGAAAATTAATTATTCATCAAATAAATATTTAAAAATATTTAATAAAATGCGAAACAAAATTTATTTTTTGTCATTTTTATTAAAAAATCAAATTAATTTTATTTTAGGGAAATTAATTAGTAGTTTGAATATAAAATATAGTTTATTATTAATATAATACGAATTTAAAAATGAATTGTAAAAATTAATATAATTTATTTATTTTCATTTTAGATACTTATTGCGCTGTTTGCCCTTTCGTGCCATGCGCAGCATCACAACCAGCATCAGCAGCATCAGCAGCAGCATCATGCCCACCTTAATTCTAACAATATTCCGCGCGACGATAAGGCGGACCATCGGCGTGAGGATCAACGCGAGACCAGCACCTGGATACCCATACTGAAGTACAACAAGGAGCAGAGCGAGGATGGCAGCTACAAGACCGAATACGAGACCGGGAACAGCATTATACACGAGGAGACCGGCTTCCTGAAGGACTTCGATACCAATCCCAATGGCGTCCTGGTGCAGCACGGCCAATACTCCTACCAATCGCCAGACGGCACTCACGTCAACGTTCAGTACACGGCCGATGAGAATGGCTTCCGTGCCACAGGGGATCATATACCCACTCCGCCAGCCATACCCGAGGAGATACAGAAGGGTTTGGATCAGATCTATGCTGGCATTAAGCTGCAGCAGGAGCGCCTGGAGCAGCGTGCCAAGAGCGATCCCGGCTTTGCCAAGAAACTGGAGGAGCGACGCCTGGCCAACCAGAATGGCCAGTACATTGGACTGCTGGAGAATCAATAGAGAGTCGGCGCTCACTGCTCACTCATCAACAACGTAAACCAAAACCTCTCAACCAGATAACGTGCTGCATTTTTTGAACATTTTCCAAATTTTTACAACCTTACGACTTGCCGCCCTCACTGACCATAACCAACCGGGAGACTGCGATTTCTGCTATAAATTCTACAAAAAAAAAAACAAAAGTTAATGAATCTAACACTTTGCAAACAGCCGCAGCACACAGATATTTATGTTAACGATCGTGAAAGTTTTGTTGAATAAAAGAAAATAATCACAATAAAAGCGGAAAAACAAAATTTCCATCCAACACACACGCGACCCCAAGTAAACATTATTCAATGATTTTCCATTTCCATATTATACCCACACACACACACCTGTACACACCTATGCACATTTCTCCATAATGTTCACAAAACGTGACAATGCGCAATGGGTGTTTTTTTTTTTTAATTCATTTTTTTGGTTGGCTGTTTTTATTGTTATTATTATTATTTGATTTTTGTATTCACAGCATAAATTACCTCATGAGTCCGTTTGCTGATCCCATTCCATGGTGCATAATCTTTTTTGTATAAATATTTAATATTTTCCATTTTCCATCGGCGCAATTTTCCATATGCCTCACTTTGTGCATGTGGCACAGTCGCAGACTTTTGACAGTCCCGTCAGACCAGCTGTTGCATAATTTTTTGGCAGCTTTTCTTTTGACGTTTTGACTTGGTTTCGATTTTTGCAAGTGGTTTCGTCTCGAAGTCACTCGAGTGCTGCTTCACTGAGCTCCATTCAAAAAAACAGAAAAAAAAAGAAAAACAACTGCGACTGGAAAATCTGAATTATGAGATGCACATGTGAAGCTTATGAAACTTTAATGTGAAAAGTATTGAAGTCGTGGAGACTATGGGAGCGGTAGCAGCGGGTAAGCAAATATCAATAGGAGAGAGTTTTGCAATCAGAGATACCCTGTAAGCCTGCAAGATATGATATATGATGATGATATGGAGAAAAATAAAGATAAACTGAAATTTGTTTATGAAAATCCAATCTCTAGAGTTTGTATAGATGGTAATAAAAACTCGGATGCCCATTAATGCTATAGCAATTGAAAGAAAGTCATTAAAATGGAAGTAGAAATATCTTATTCGTCTTTAAGACAAACTCTATTGAAATCACTTCACACCTTTCGGCCTACTGCTGTTTTACCGTTGGACCAATCATTGTGGTGAAAAGTTTGGCCCCCAGCCATCGTCGTCAGCTTTTGGAGATATTTACAGACAGCTCGCATAAACGGTGCCAAAAAATCAACAAGAAAACTTTGTTAGTAGCACAAACGAGACGAGTTGCCTAGTAATTTGCATAAATCTTCGCATATGAGAGCAGATATCGAGAGATATATATATACATGTACATATGTATGTATATATGCATATATGTATATGTTTAGCTATCTAGAACCCTCCACATTGACTGCTGTGCTCGGCACAGCGAAGTATTTCAGGCCCGCTGCATTTTCACCAACCACAACGAAAGAATGTTTATTCGCCATTAAATTTTAACGCTCTTGCGCATAATTAAGCGAAAACTGAACAAAAGAAAACATTTCAATAGCCATGATTAAGAATGTTTCTCTGGCTGTCCACTCCATGGTGCTGCGGCAGCAGCCCAAGCGGCCGCAAATTGATTTGGCCAACGTCAGTTGCCGTTTAGAAGCCGCCGTGTTTAGACCACGAAACGTGCAAAAGAAACAGCCAAGCCGAACGTGCAGATAACTGAGTGAAAAATAAAAAATAAAGAAAATAAGAAAAGTAGAAAATAAAAAAGCAGAAATCTAAAGTCTGAAATCTGAAATCTGAAATCAACATCAACAAAGTGCGAATATCGATGGGCAGGTGGAATTGAGAGTCGATAGCCCGCTTGAACAATGAGTTGTTGCCGTTGTTTTGTGTGCCAGCAGCAACAACAAAGCCTAACAATAAAACTAAGCTAACTGTGAATCGACGATACAAAACAAAAACTAACAGCAGCAGCGGCAGCAGCAGCAGCAGCTACAACAACAACAACAACAATAGTAATATCCACTTCAGAAGTGGCACATCATTTCAGTAAATAGAAACCGAAACCGAAACGAACTGAAACCGTTCGAACTGTTGTCTCTTAGTCCAGTTTAACTATGGCCAGCAAACAGTTGTCTCTCCGAATCTTGTGGCTTTTGTTCGCGCTGAGCCGCCAGCCGAACGTCCTCGGCCAGGACGAACCGGATGCCCAGCAATTGCAGTCGCTGCGACCACGGGGCCGTGTACGCATTGCGGATATGCAAATGGCACAGCCGCCACCGCCACCGCCACCCGCGCCAGCCATGATGGGCCACGGCTCTATAAACTGGCCGGGCTATGCGCCAATCGTGCCCAATGTGATGCCCATGCCGGCCAGCTCCACGGTGCACACGCACATTCCGCTGCTGCGCGATCAGCTGGACAGCCAGGCGCCGAGCGAGCAGCGCGGCCCAGACAAGGTGTACGGCAACTGGAACCCGGAGCATCCACAGATGCCGCCTGAAGCCGGCGAGGAGCCGCCAAAGCAACGCAAATATGGACGCCTCGAGGCTATGCTCATGGGCATGCCAGCTGATGGTGAGTTGGCAGAGCTAGATCTAGCTTAATTTGATCTAAGTCGCATGCATCACAACTAAAAGCATTCACTCAACATTCACATTAACCTACTTGTTGCAGCTACCGATAGACGCGACACCTCCAGCGAGGAGATGTTGCCGGAAACAGAGCAACGCACTGCAGCTGTTGGCTATCAGAATCCCTATTCCCGTCGCGATAGCTTCGAGCATTCGCAGGAAACGCGCGGTCGCTGGCGCATACCATCGCAACTGCATCCATCCCAGCTGCAGCCGCAGCCACAGCCGAAGCCATCAGGGATTGAAGTGGTGCGCGTGAATGCAACGGATCCTCTGATGCGAGCGATGGCCCAGCAAATCAACGAGTCTATTGAGACAACGACTGCCAAACAGAGACGCCAGCATATGCAAACCACAGAGGATAACTGGATGCCGCTGCCCTATCCATATCCCACGCCCACCTTTGAGAGCACGCAGCCGGTGCCCCGGCTGAGTCCAGGGCTGAGCAGCACGGCAGCGCCCACGCTCAGCTCGGGCCAGACGGAGTCCACCACCGTGTCGCTCAATTGGCCCACAGACTTTCTGGATGCCACGCCCAGCAGCACTGAGCGCATCTACACAGATGCCGGCAGCAGCATCGATCGTGCCGATCACATCGACAGCATCGATCGGGTCGACGACGACATCGATGACTATAAATACTATGAGGAAAATCTCAACTCTGCTCAAATGCAAAGCGAGCTGAGCGTGCCAGAGACCCAGGTGCCACAGGCGCCACAGGTGCCGATCAATATCACGCGCGTCGGCATACCCTACGAGGAGCGCAACTCCGCCGAGGAGCCGACCATCTGTGTGCCACTGACCGTATCGGAGATGGCCACGGAGAGCTCGACGGCGGTGCTGGTAGAGGTGGAGCGGGTCTATTGCTTTCCGCTGCCCAAAGTGGAGATCAAGACCGGCAAAGTTCGACAGCAGTTCGTGCCGCAGGAAATGGAGCAGGAGGCCAGCTCCAACGCAAATGTCACAGCTGTGAACATGGATCAGCCTCAGCCAGAGCCGACTGCAGGTGCCAGTCATCCGACCAGCTGGGCTTTACTACTCATCCTATCGAGCTACGTCTTGGTTCATTTATAGTCTAACTAACGCGATTACAAATCGCTGAATATTAACTCAGGGCCTATTTGTAATTAGAAATCGAAACATATTTATTTACACCATTAAAGCAGAACCAAACCCATGTAATTAAGCGATCTCTCTCTCTCTTAGTCAGCTTCTATTTTTGTGAAGAACAGAGCAGCCTCCAATTGAGATTGTGCGAGACGCAGTTGACGTCAATCAGTTGCTTCGAGTGTTTAGCTAAATGATGTTTATTTTGATCTTCACTTACCTGAGAATTGATTTGTGATTAATTTTTCAGATTACTGTGAAGCATTGAGCTAAGTAAGCAATTGTGATTTCAATTACTCCACTTTGCTCCACTCCAGTTGCTTTCAATGGGATTGTCGATGGATTCCAATAACTGCATGACTATGTAGCCCTGGCAAGATCTCGTGCTTACTTATATAGAGAATTGCATTCTTCCAGTTAGATGAAACTGAAATAAGTGATTCCTTAACTTTATCAAGACTAATCAAATAATCATTTATATGTATATGTATATACATATGTATATTTCTTTCTGGATCTTAGCAATAGCAACTAACTATCCAAAACTCTTGCATGAATTCTAATAAAATATAGCTATAAATAATATACGTTATTAAAGCATACTTTTTGGTAACACTTTAAACAATAATTTAACCATATTTTTGGCTATGCAAACAAGTTAGGAAATATTCGACTATGGGATACCTAAATGCTGTCAAGAGTGTATAGCTGTGTTCTTTCTTAATGAACCGAACAATCATCTGACAAATGGCAAAGTCAAAATATATATATTATATACATATTTGTATATAAGCAAAAAAACATTATTGATTTAGGAAAAAAAACCAGAAACTTGTTTTGTTTTTCAAAAAATACCTTAATTAATATACTTCACAGGGACATATCAACAATCATTTTCACAAATACTCTTACACGTACTTAAATAGCTGTCACTAGACTAATACAAATACCCCCTATCGATCGACGCTCGACTGGGTCAGTTGCTCTTTGACCGCGCGACGCAACACTTTGCCGCTGGCAGTTACGGGCAGTTGGTTGGTGAAGTAGACGCCTCCATGCAGCTGCTTGTGGTTGATCACCAGCCGCTTGGCCACATGCTGTTTGACTTGCTCGGCGGTAAGGGAGCTGCCGGGTCGCTTAACAATCATGGCAGCGGGCGCATCGCCGTACTTGTCACTGTAGACGCCCACGACACACACCTCGTTGACATCGGGCAGCTCGCTAATGACGGCTTCGATATCGTTGGGCGAGTATTGCATGCCCAAGCACTTGTAGATCTCCTTCTTGCGGTCCACAATGTACAGATGATTCTCCTCATCGAAGTAGCCCAGATCGCCCGTGTGGAACCAGCCGAGAGAGTCATACATGCGCTGAGTCTCCAGCGGATTGCCGTAATAGCCCTTCCAGTTGCGGCCATGGTTCACATAGACCTCTCCGACCTTGCCGTAGCCCAGATTCTGGCCTTCCTCATCGACAATGCGAATCTTAATGCCGGCATTGAGTTTGCCAACTGTGTTACCCAGCTTCTCATTGTAGGGACCGGCGCACACTCCTCCGAATTCTGTAGTTCCGTAGCCAAAAAAGACATATCCTCTTTGAATTAGCTTCTGCAACTTCTGCAATGTCACCGAGGGTATCCAGCCGCCGCCGACGGCTACTAAAAACACCGTGGCCAACTTCTCCGGCGTGGCCTGCGGACAGGCGACCAACTCGCTGGCGTGACGCGGTGCACAGCTGATGATATTGATCTTATACTTGACAACGAGCTCTAAGATGTTCTCCGCACTGAAGGGCTTGTCGGCTATGATGCGCGTGCAGCCATCTGCGACGCTGTACATAAAGTTGATCAGACCCGAATACCAGTCCAAGCTGGAGCCACAGTAAATGACTGCCTCAGAGCTGAGGAAACTGCAAGGGACATAACCCGATTATGTAATCTACACTAAATACGGAATCGATCAACACTTACGGATTGCTGCATGACAGCATGTAGTTGGCCATGCACACAGCCTTGGGTTTGCCGGTCGTGCCAGACGAGCACAAGATGGCCATGGTCTGCTCCCCGCCGAAGATCAAAGGTTGAGGTCTGTGACATAAGTAACGTATTGATAAGCAGGGCGTATTATTTATATGCACGATTTCAACTTACTGATAAAACATTTCAGTGTTCGTTGGGGCAAGAAATTCCTCCACGTATGGCACGCCCTCCACTTTACCTGTCAGCGTTACGAACTCAGGTGACCATGCAGCACTCGCCGTCTTCAGCTTCTCCAGGTCCGCGGCATCGCAGAAGAACAGCGATGGCTTTGTTATCGCCAGCACGTGGCTGAGTGCTTCGGGGTCTAGGATGGGGTTGACGGCGTGAAAGGGTGTGGCATTGAAGAGGCAGGCAACAGCCACGGGCGTAACGTAGGTGCTGTTCTTGGCCGAGATGCAGATGACATCATCGTGACGTAATCCACGCTTCTTGAAATTCTGCGCCAGGCGCACAGACCAATTGAATACATCTCGATTTGTCGCAGTTTTTCCATCCGCCAGACATATCTACAATATATAGCAATACATAAGCTATATATTTTTCGTCTATCTGCATTTCTTTTGCAACTCACCTGACAGATATGATTGGGATTATTCCTGAGCTGATTGTGCACTATGCGACCGTATGAACAATCAAAATCGTACATGGGCGACGATTTCGAGCCACTCCAGATCCGTGCAACGGGATCGTAGTGAGTTTTAAAGAAGTCGTCCATTCTATTTATTTTGTATTAGCTCCGATCGCCTTTAGCTTCAGCTACTAAATAACTAATTCGCTGAAGACCACTCAATTAAATAGTAAAAATATTGTCTTTTATCAGTAAATGCTGAACTCACGGTGAATAGCCGAAAGCAAAAGAAACAAAAAAATAAATAAAAAATAAAAAAAAACAGGAATAGGACCATAAACGTCATAAGCGTTTACCAATAGGAATCGTATAGAAAATTTACGTTACGCTTATCTGACGCCCAGTCCAACTCGCTATCAGGTGCACACGTATTTCTTAGAGCCATTATCTTTGGATTCAGCTTCGTTAGAGCTTTAATTGATTGTATATAACGGGAAATCTGATCGAAGTAATCAGCTACTAGTCTGATTTTAATAATCTGGCCATAAAACCCCCTATATACCATAATGTTACTCGGCTATTAATCTTAACACATTCCGATTTATGATGCCTTTCCTGGTCATTGGCATTTCTGGAATTTCCAGATTATGCCTGAGGCAAATATCATTCAAGATTTTCAACTTCTTTTCAATGTAAAGCGTGTTTTTGAGTAATAAAACAATTTAGCCATATAAAAAGAGATTTGTGAAAAGCTGAATCAATCAGAAGCTGATAGTATTATCAATATCGAATGCAATCTGAAGTGCCATGAGAAATGCTTCCTCATTAACACGTGCCTCACCTTTATCAACAAAAACAAATTCATATTATTAACTTATGCAGAATCGTATCAAGATATATACTTATAAATAAATTCTTATGATAATGAGCTCAATTTAGCCAGCTGTATAATCAACCTGCCCGTTCCTCCGCCGTTCCGTCCAATTGGAGTCCTCACTTAGGCATTCTTATTAGATTTGCTTAATTATAAAGTTCTTGTTTTCTGGCTATTTTAGGAATCAATGCTGACGAAATCAGTCAGACGCAAGTGTTTTTTGACTTTAGCGCTGAATCAGCTAGCCTTGAGATTAGACTATCTGAAAATGGTGAAGTACTTAAATAAATTCATATCTGTTTTAGCATTAAACTTATTATGGTTAAAATTTATATGTACTTTATAAAGCTGTGTGATAGTTCTTGTTGAATATGTAATTGAAAGTCTGTTTGTTTGTGTTTATTCATGTTAAGCCCCTTATCAGCCGGCTCTCAAGTACTTCTTTTTATAACGTAAACTATACAATTCAGGTGAATATTTGTTCATTGGCTCAGTTGGGCTGAGCAAGAAACACCTCCTTGGCGCTCTTGCGCAGAGTCTTCCCGTTCACGTTGGCTGGTAGCTTGTCCACAAATCGCACTCCGGCGCGCAGCTGCTTCTGCATGCCAGTCAGGCGTTTGGCCACATGATCAATCACCTCCTTGGCGCTGATTTCGCACCCTGCTCGCTTGACTATCAGAGCGCCAGCCGCATCGCCTGAACGCTCGTCGTAGATGCCAACGACACAGACATCCTGCACCTGGTGCAGCTCCGCAATGGTACCCTCGATTTCGGTGGGCCAGTAGTGCAGTCCCTGGTACTTGAGGATCTCCTTTTTCCGATCGACAATGTACAGGAAGTTCTGCTCATCAAAGTAGCCCAGGTCGCCGGTATGGAACCAGCCCTCGAAGTCCTGCATGCGTCGCGTCTCCACGGGATTGCCGTAATAGCCGTTCCAGGCCTGTCCAGTGTGCACATAGATCTCGCCCACCTGGTTATAGCCCAGGCTCTTGCCGTCTTCGTCGACAATGCGGATTTTAATGCCCGGCAGGAGTCGGCCCGCTGATGCGGTATTGCTAATGCCAATGTTCACTGTTATGGCACCCACCTCGGTCATGCCGTAGCCCGAATTGAACATGGCCGACTTGCATATCTCCTGGGCGCGCTGCAGGGTGGTCAGCGACACCAAGCCTCCGCCGTAATTCAGCATACGCAACGGCTGGAGTGCTTCTGTCGTGGCCTTTGGACAGGTGACCAGGGCAGACAAATGCCTGGGCGGCACCACGGCATAGTTGATCTTGTACTTCTGGACCAGCTCCACAAAATAGGAAGGCTCAAAGGGTCGGTTAGTTATGATGCGAGTGCAGCCAAACACCGTGCTGAAGACGAAGGCCAACAGCCCAGTTAGCCAATCCAGCGAACTGGCCACAAAGATAACCGATTCGCTAGTCACGAGCCTGCCAAGTTAACATAAATTCAGAATGAGTAATACCAGAGACAAACAACGGGGGTCTTACATGCTTTCCTGTATGAGTATACTATTCGAAATGCAAACAGCTTTGGGCAAGCCTGTGGTGCCCGAGGAACACAAGATGGCCACCGTTTGATCGCCGCCAGTCTTCAAAGGTTCCGGTCTAAATGAGAATATATGTAATAATATAATATATACATATGTTTATAAGAAACTAGATCACTTACTGATAGAACATTTCGGTGGTAGTTGGATCCAACAGAGTCTCTATTTTGGGCACGCCCTCAATCGGATCACTCAAGGTGTATATCTCTGGATGCCAGCTTAGCGTAGCCGCGCGAATTTTTTGATAATCGGCACCATCACAGAATATTAGCATCGGCTTCGTTATTGCAAAAACGTAATTAACGGTGGCTATATTAATTAAATTAATTGCGATTACATTGACGCAATCCAGATAAGATTGAAGACTACGATTCACACACCTTCGTCCAGCAGAGGGTTCACCGAATGGAATGGCGTGCCATTCATGAGGCAAGCCACGCCCAAGGGCATGACGTAGGTGGTATTTTTGGCAGCGATCCCAATCACGTCCTTGTGGTTGAGGCCACGATTTTTCAGGTACTGCGCAATGCGCACGGCCCAGGTGATGCCCTGACCATTGGTCACTGTGACGCCGTCTATGTCGTTAATCTAGGCATTTGTATAACTGTTGTTAGCTGGTTGGCATCAGGGTATTTCGTTTGCACGCACCTGACACACGTTTTTAGGCCAATTCTTCATGGTATTGAAGATGACCTTGCCCACAGATATATCATAGTTATAGATGGAGCTCCGCTTGGCTCCACACCACGTATTCTCCTTCTCATTGTAGGTTGTCGGTATTGCTGCCATACTGATGCCTCGCCCTAGATGCACTTACATGTAAGTTACCGAGACATATGTCCCATCTATTTATATTGTCAACTGGCTGCACATGATCAACTTGTTTTCTATAGCCACTATCCATTGGAGTGGATCTGTAATCTGTAAGTGTGCACTGCCTTTTAGATCTAATCAGCACATAATGACTCAACCATCGATAGGGTATCAGAAGACACTTAAAGTGCATCAATCCAAGCACTCGATTGTCTACTTATCGCTATTCAAATCCATACGAAACTATAAATGCATTCATCCATGTCCACTTGTTGCACAGTAATCGCCTGAAAAGAGGTTTAATCCAAATGCATATTTTCGGCATAAATCCAAGTCAAATTAAATAATAAGGTAGCAGCTGACTATAAAAATCTTAGCAATCAGTAAATTATGGCATTGTAACATTTATAGTTGGGCTTCCACGCACAACCCATTGTATTGGGTAGATAAAGATAGGCAGGTGTTTAAATGGATGAAGCTTTCGCTAATTTATAAACGAGGTACTTAAAGCATTAGCGTGGAATTTCCCTTGATGTTTTTTGACTTTGAACTGCGTAGATAAGATACAGTTTTATAATTAATAAGAAATTTTCAGCATTAGCTATTTAATACTGTTTGTACAAATACTTCTTTATTTTGTTTATTAATTAAAAATTGATATATTTTATTCAACAAGTCTTGGGTCACATTTAACTGGAACTTAATCTAATTTTACATATAAAATTGATAAAAATGAATATAAACAATTTTATATCTCTATAGTGCGTCATTCCCAAGGCTCATACCCCGTGATATTGCTTCAAAATAAACAAATATATGTACAATGCCATCAAATTAAATCTCTTGGCGGCTGAAAACATTCAAAAAATAATATATTATTTTCCTCCTGTTATAACAGCCCTGTGCTTTTACATTTGAACTTTAAAAGCCGATATGGCAACGCTGCCAACAGCTGGTTTCTTATCTGCGGCTCGTTTATGGGCGGGATTAGCGTGCATAGTGCCATAGTGCGTGTTATTCTTGTCAACTGCCAAAAAGAGAGCATTCTCTCGAGTAAAATTTAATATAATGGGAGTAAAAGTGAACAATATCTTGCCCTATGGTACGTACATATATATTTATATCCATTATTCTTATATTGCTATTGATCTACTTACACCTTCTCAGATGCCTCCCTGCTCAAGGTAAACTTTTCACTGCCTGAACTCAATAGGAATGCATTGAGCTTATCAGAAAATTCGACTGTGACGGGTGAATATGAAGTCGCGTGGGCTCTGAAGGCTCTAATGCTAACGGACCTTACCACCCTCGCTGGAGATGATACTGCCTCCAATGTGAGGCGGCTCTGTGTGCGGGCGAGTTTGCCCTTTGAGCCCCAACTTCTCGAGAACTCTGTTGAGGAGAGTTTGCTCCCAGACATTCATTGTGCTGCTGTTTGCGTTTATCCCGCGCGTGTGGCAGATGCATACAAGGCACTGAAGCAGCTTGACAAATTGAATGATATATCAATAGCTGCCGTGGCCACTGGCTTTCCTACCGGCCAGTATAGCTTGAAATCGCGTCTGGAGGAAATCAACTACGCTATCGAATCTGGTGCTACAGAGATTGATATCGTTATCAATCGACCGCTGGCTCTGGTGGGCGACTGGGAAGGTGTATATAATGAGGTGGTCCAGATGCGGAAGGCCTGTGGCGATCGTGCACATCTAAAGACCATCCTGGCTATTGGTGAACTGGGCTCCATGGAAAACGTAAGTATCCACCATTACCCCAGATCATCCCAATCTCATTTGCTGCTTTCTGTTTGCAGGTATACAAAGCTTCTATGGTGTGCATGCTGGCGGGAGCGGACTTCATCAAGACATCCACAGGCAAGGAGGCGGTGAATGCTACACTAACAGTTGGCCTGGTAATGATATATGCCATACAGGAGTTTAAGCGACGCACTCAGCAAATTGTGGGCCTGAAGCCAGCGGGCGGTGTACGAACTGTGCGGGACGCCATCGCCTGGATGACGCTGATCAAGAATACTCTCGGCATGAACTGGCTGCAGCCCGAACTCTTCCGATTCGGTGCCTCGGGTCTGCTCGATGATATTGAAAAGGTTGTGCGCTTGGGCATCGCTCAGCACGCTTAACCGACAAGAGATTCTGATTGCCACACGAATCATTCCCAAATGAAGCTTTACACGTAATTATAACTCAACTGAACACTTTGTTTGGTCTCTTGAGCATTTATCCCCGTAATTGAGTAATGTAACATGTATAAATATATATTTGTATTTTTGTAACCGACTACAATTAAATAACAGTTGTCCTCGCCGCAGTGCACCGCTAAGCAGGCTGTTTCATAGTTTCCGTTGGCTTGTAGCTGTATGTGAGCTGGGCCGGCGCGGCCATCAGATCATCCTCGGTCAGCTGTTCGCCGTGCTGCAGCAGTTCGGCGGGCACGGCACTCGACTCCTTGTGCGGCTGATTGTCGGGCGTCTTCACATGCATATCAACAGCAAAGAAGGAGTCATCAAAGTTGATGCGATTGCGCTCATCTTGCTCCAAATAGATTGCCTTGGGTGCAACTCCGCCCATCGCCTTCTCGTATGTGTTGAGCCACTTGAGGTTGACGTGCTTGGCGGCCGCATTGAACTTCTTCGGCGTCTTCTTTGGCTTGTCGGCGTAATAATTGCGCTCCTGTTGCAATCTCTGTGGCGGCGGCGCAATTTTCTCCATGTGCCGACTCTTGGCGTCCAGCTTGGGATCAATGTAATCGTAGAGCGGCAAGTAGAAGTTATAGGGCTGATCTGTGGGTGGCAACATGTACTGCTGTGGCTGCATCTGCAACTCTACCTGGGGCTCCAGTTGACTGCCAGCCGATTCAGAATCCTCGACCTGGGAAACCGGACCAAATATTTCGCCTGCACGCCGGAGCAAATGCTCCAGCCTTTCAATTGTTATGATTTGCGGATGTAATAGCTGCACATCCTCTTGCAGCTGTGCACGACGCTGTGCTATTGATGACGTGGGCGTGGCCGCCACACTTGAGCAAAATGCCCACAGCAGCAACTAAATGAGAGAGAGAGAGACGAGTGTTTTAGACAGACAGATCTTACGGCTGCAACTCCAGGCACACTCACTATCAATGACCCATTCGACATGGCGAGTTTTGTTTAGCTTTTGTAGCGTAGCTATTATTAGTCCATATACGTTGTTGGAGCAGCTGTCGTCAGTTGCCGTTGCAAAGATCGCACAATGAGTAAGGCGGCCTGGACACAGCGAATTCATTTATACTCCACACACTGCAATCATTTTCCATTTTCCCAGTCTTAAAACGGAAGCTCTCGGAAGTCTCCACAATCAACAATAGCAACAACTGCACTCCAGGCACAGTTAGCTGGAAAACGAGTTTTCCCAGTGCAAAAGAAATAAATATATAACGAGACAACTCCACACACACACGCCTGGCTGCATAATAATGTTAATGTAACAACCCAAGCCACGAACAACCTGAAGTTGAACAAACTGGATGTGAGTTTGTCACTGGTAATGAGTTCGTTGCAGCCAGAGGCAACGAGCGAAATTGCGTCAAATGGTCAAGTAATCGCTGCAAAATTGTCCAATCCCAAAGAAAAGTCGGCCGCTTGCACCAAGTGCATTGACTTTAACAGTGTGTAAACGTTATGACAAAAACAATGGAGCTGCTTGGGCAGACGACTACGAAATACTCTTTCCAATTTCCAAACTTGAAATGCATTAAAAGGGAATTTTAAATCATTTCCACATTCTTTATATATGTAGTTATATCCTATAAAAATATACTTTTTTCGTAGTTCGCATTGACATCGTGCTTATTAATTAATCAAATTTCTACAATCTCTGACCTATTCAATTTCTGATTTCCACAAATCAGAAATCTTGTTTTAAATATTATGAATGCATAAACAAATGTATTATACCCATTTTAAGTTAGTGTACAAAATTGTCGTTCACATAATTTCCGCAGCGTGAGATGTGAACTCGTTTCGATTGTTGCAACGAGAGCCAAACACATTTGTTATATTTTCTATCGTGCCAGCCGTAAAAGTGCAAGTTCAAAGTTACAGGAAATACTAGACCGGTGGCAATAGCAACAAAAAAAAAGCATTAACAATTTGTAACGATTACATCTTGTTCATTGACTCTATATTAGACAAACAACTATATAATTTCGGCACTGTTCGTATGGGGGGATCATGTTTGCTGTAACTCGGGCAAACCCTTTATAATAATATCCAGTGCTTCCATGTCTTTGTTAACTGTTTCTTTCAGCACCTCCATGGCGCGCTGCTGCATGGTCATTATGGTTCTCATTTCATCCTCGGCGCTTTTATCTAATGCATATTCCGGCAGGCCAGTGCTAGAAAATTGACTGCGCTGCATACGAATCTGGGAGAGTAGCTCGCTCAGCCGGCCCTTGAACTGAGTGGGCGCAGAAACGACAGCCTGCATATTCTGCAGCTTGGTGCGCAGTGCCTCCTCTTCGGGCGTCAATGTGGTGCCCACCTTGCGGGTGCATTCCTGTTTCACAACGATCTGTAGAAATTGTATAATAATTTAGAATATATCTACAAAAATTTCAAATATATTCGCTTACTCTAAGTATGCGATGGCTCATTTCGGCTAACTTCCTTTTGTGCTCCATTATCCTGGCTGTTGCGGAAGCATGGCGCCGCCGCAGCTCCTGTAACTCGCCTTCCACCTTCTTCAAGTACAGCGCATGCGTATCGGTCTCCTGTTCCTGGCATTTGACACGCCACTTCAAATCGTTGAAACCAATCATGGGCACAGGTATAAATTGACTGGCATCTGGGTTGTCTAAATTTGCTTGCCGCCACATGCGTGGGTCAACGCTGCGCGGGGGATTCTCTAGGTATTCTTTCAATTGATCCTCATCAGGTAGCGTAAGTGCCAATGCTTCCGTCAATCCCAGATTTGTCAACTGTGGCTTTACTGTTGCCTGATTTAAATAAGTGGCCAGTTCAGTGGCAAGTATCCGCTTGCTATCGTGTGGTCCGTGCGGAATCTGCACTTTCTCCTCCACATAGATAACCATTTGGCACTTTTTGTTCTCCAGCTCTTTGAGAACATCAATGTGCACCAAGAGATTTGGTTTGCTGCCCATTAGACTGTGCAGGGTTTGAACAATCTGTTGCTGTTGAGTCCTATAAATGAGAAGATAGCCAAATTAATTAAAGTAAAATTCAGATAGGCTGTTAAACGCTCACTTAATCGTTGCTAAGTCCCGATCAAAATTGAGTGCGACAAGTCCCAGCTTGTTGTCCTTGCCAGGCATGCGACTGTAGCCGATAGCCTTGAAACGACATAAATAATTCTCCTGCGTAATGTCCACTGGTGCTGCACTTTGGGAGTAAAATAATTTGCCAGTGCCCCACATTGCCTGCAGATAGTTCCATTTGGCTACAATATTATCACGCTCATCGCCAAAGATGGAGACATTTAGAATGGCCTGTGCAAACGCTTCATCCGCTGAAATTGGCACAGGCTGCTGCTGTGGCTGTCCCAACATAAAATTTGTACCGCCAAAGCCTCCGAAACCGGGAGTCACTGTCGGCGCAGCTGGTTTTCCGAAAGCTACAAAAATAATTACTATAATTAATATATTTTCTGTGAATGGAACTTAGGCAATTTTACCTGATCCAAAAGTGCTACCGCCAAATGCTGACGTTTGGCTGGCGCCAAAGCCACCAAATGCTGGGGTTGTTGTCGTTGTTGCTCCAAATCCGGAGAATCCACTAGCAGGTGCGTTGCTCGACGTTGGCAGCTGTCCAAACCCACTGAAAGCAGGCGGGGCCGAACTTGCGGGTGTTGAAAATAAACTGGGCTGATTTGTCGATGCTGCCGTGCCAAAGCCACCAAATCCACCGCCCAATGTTCCAGCGGGTGCACTTGTTGGAGCACCGAAAGCTGTGGGTGCAGCTCCAAATGCAGACGTTGATATATTGCTTCCAAAAGCCGGTGCCGCAGCTCCGCTTGTCGCACCAAACGCTGACCCAAACATACCGCCCGCTGTGTACAGGAAAGATAAGTATAATAGAAAGGGGTCAATGCTTTAAATGTTTTGTTGCTGGTCCAGCTTCCGCGTAACATATCTTATCAGTTCGAGAGACGTGTTTAGTGAGGGTTAAGAGTTAGTATACTATAGAAGCTGGACAGCAACAGAAGTGTTTGTTTTTCCCACTATGTCATTACTCATTCTATTTGTAGTATTTCTGCTGGTCTGCGTTGCCTATGTCGGCTACATTATTCACAAAAAGGAGTAAGTGCAGTTTTACTGCTGACGACTCTATACTTTTTAATATAAATATGTATACCTCATACTTTCCAAACATTTTAGAATTAATCCAAAGAAAATACGCGTGAGCAACTTTCAGGATGCAATGAAGTTGCTCACCCTGCCTTCAACTGCTGACCCCCAACGCTATTTAGCGAAAAGAGCTTGACCGGAATTATATTCAATTACCGCATGCATTTTTTGTATCAATACCACCTGAAGAATGAAATGCGGTGTCTACTTACGTTTAGCCGGCGTGCTTGTCGCACCCAGGGATGTGTTGCCACCAAAGAATGACATAATGACTATTATTCAGCGCTTCTGTTTATATTCCACGCTTAGTTTTGAACAGATGTTTAATGCTTTTTAATTAAAAAATAATTGTAAAAAAAACTAAAAACGAGAAATTTTGGCGCTATCAACACGCTCAACAATGCTATATTAGGAAGGAGAAGGTTTCGATAGACTTGGCCTTGTCAAACAATCGATATATTAAAATAAAAAATTATTTCAATACGATATTTTCATCGGATAGAACAATAGTTAGAATTTAGAATTTGGTTTGTGTAGAATGTGACGTCATAAATTATTATTTTCATAACATTGTACAATCCGTGTTCCCTTACTGTCAGTAATTTTATAATGATTTAATTTTCATTTTCCGTCTTTATTTAAAAAAAACGACCTTAAAACTCAATTTTACAATACTCCTACTTATGTTCCCTGCGAATATCATTTTGTTTGTGACGTTTTACCATATTAAAGACGTACTCTTCTAATTTCGATAATTTGCCGCTAGTGACGGCCTCGTTTTGCATTTGGTAATTTGTAAGAAATAAATTAAAATAAAATTATTCAAAATGAGCAAGTATACCTCGAAGTATCTGGAAGACAAGCTAAAAGAAAAACTTGACGCAACCTATGTACAGGTGACAGACGAATCGGACGGATGTGGTGGAAAATTCAGCGCTATCATTGTCTCTAAGGCATTTGAAGGGAAAGCACTCCTGCAGAAGCACAGATTGTAATTCGCTCTATACTTAAATATTAAAATATATAAAAATAAATAATATAATTTTGATTTAAGAGTTAACACGACGCTCGCCGAAGAACTTAAGGAAATACACGCTTTCTCGCAAAAATCATACACACCAGCTGAGTGGGAGAAAGTGCAACAGCAATAGCTAGAGCAGTAGCAACCGCAACCAGTTACTTCATTGCGGAGTCCAAAAACCTGTACATGCATGCATGTGTGTGTGTAGCCGATTTAGCCAGCCAACGTCAGACAACATCAAAGCAGTCGAAACTTAAAACAGTTGAACAAAGAAAGTGAAAGGGAAACAGCCGATGAACGGAGTAACAGTAAACACGCAAAATTTCGCGTAACATTACATAAAATCTGAACCAAGCATACATAATATAAATAAAACGAGAACCTGATCTCCAGTGACCCTTGTCGCCGCCATCTTGTATGAACTCGAGGGCACTCATTAGATATTCAAATATCTAAAAAAAGATATATTTGCGTTTCAACAGAAACAAGCAATGATGAAGTTCCAGGTGCACTCTCCTGGCAAGGTTATTCTACATGGAGAGCATGCTGTTATTTATCAAAAGCCCGCACTGGCTGCAGTCGTTGGCCTGGGCACCACGCTTCAGTTCCGTTCACTGTCGGACAGCCAGGTGGCCAGCTTTCAGCTGAAGTCTCTCAACTCTACTCTGGAAATCAAATTGAGTAACTTTAATGCCTTTCTGGATAGCTTTCGCTCCAAATATCCCGGCGATAAGTTGGAGAGCACCGCTAAACTATTGGAGGAGGTGCGCGCAGAATTGGCTAAGGAAATGGAACGTAATATGGGCACACCCAAGGCGCAGAACCAACGCGCGTTTGTTTCAATATTCTACCTACTAGCAGGCGCTGTGCTCACGTCACCCATAGAACCCAATCTGAAACTTTCCCAAGGTTTCCAGGTGCAAGTGGATTCAGAGCTTAATGTAGGCGCCGGCTTGGGCAGTTCGGCGTCTTATGGGTCTGCCTTGGCAGCGGCTTTCCTTATTTTGGCTGGTCATTTCGACGAAAGGAGCTATTTGCAAGAGGAAAATTTAGCTTTGATTTCGCATTGGGCATACGAATCGGAGCGCGTGAATCATGGCACACCCTCCGGCGTAGATAACACAGTGTGCACCTATGGAGGAATACTACGTTTCGTCAAAGGCCAAGGCTTTCAGCCGTTGCGCATACAGAAACCGCTCAACATTTTACTAGTAGATAGCCGAGTGGGCCGCAGCACTGCTGATATTGTGGCGAAGGTTCGTCACTTGAGCGAAGAGTTCCCACTGCTAATCGACGCAATTTGGGAGGCTTGTGAACAGCTTGTCAATTCCGCCGTGCCACTTTACGAAAGCTTTGGAAATGGGCAAGATGACAGTGAGAAATTCGAGAAGCTCGAACGTCTCTTTCAAATAAATAACGATCTGCTCAAGGCAATTGGCGTCACACATCCGAAACTGGAGCAAATATTTACAATTGCCTTCAAGCGTGGCTTTTTCTCCAAGATGACGGGTGCTGGTGCTGGTGGCTATGCCATTGTTTTACTGCCCGAGAAATACGAATGCAACGAGGTATACTGGAAATTAAAGGCGGAGTTGGAAGTAGCTGGCTTTGGTGTGCATGTTACTACAGCTGGCGGCGATGGACTGCGTGTGAGCTCTCTGGATAATTGATAGCGTGTTCACTTAAAACTGTATTTTAATCTAGTTGTATTTTCGTGGTTTTGTTATTGCTTAAAATAAACTACATTTTTTATACGCCAAACGCAGTATTCGCCGGCTAGCGCTGACTTCTATCTCTTGACTTGTATGCAATTCCTCGGTTCTTCATTTCACGGATGGTCGATTGTGGTAAGGTGCCCGATACTGAGATGGCATAGATGCCACGCGTGAAGCGAGCTGTAAGGGTAGCAAGTAAAAATCTGTATTATGTCTAAGCGTTTAGTTGTGAGTTACTTACAAAGTCGTTGCCATTTTGCTACCCACGAGTCTGTGGGTGTTGTCAGAGCAATGATGCCATCAAAATTGTTGCTTGTGTGATCGTAAACATTATCCTTGTTATTCTTCATACGCAGAAACTCTTCGCAATTTTCGCAGCCATCAGTCTCAAATTGATCAAAACTCTATGGGAAAGTAGCGCAGCTAAATTGTGATGGCGTGTACTAATCAAATTTTCAATGCATACCTTTACAAGGGAGCATACCAGACAGGCGCGTAGCCCTCGTAAATCTTTAGGTATAGCATCAAAAGACATTACAAAACTAAACAATAACAAGTAATTCAGTACGAATCTACTTTTTTGTGAGCACAGCAAGGAATGCAACTGTAAATATACAACGAAAGATTAGAGATGAAAAGTGCTTTCGTAATTCTATCGATAAAGACCGATAAGTATATCGTTATATTAACAAGTGGTCTCAAATGTGGTGGCGAACTCATACCACAATTATCTACATATCTAATGAATAAATCTGTTTCTTATAATTAAAAATATTTTCATTAAAATAATATAATAAGTAATATAAAAATATGTGGGTTTCATTTGCTTAGATTTTACTGGAACCAGTAAAAAAGAATCTTCGATAAGAGTCGAGCAACTTTCGTCATGTGTGGAGCATTCGCGATAATAGTTGATTGGCTAATTTTGTCGCCGCTTCGCTGTGAATATCATAATATATATATGTATATAAGAATTGCACGACAATTGGTATTTTGTTATTTTGCATAGCCGGTAATAGAATTAAGTTGTAAATTCGCTAAAAAAAAATTTACCTGCACTACAAGTGTTCAAATCTTAACAAAGATGTCAACTTCGACAACTACCACATCGAGTCCAACGGGCAGCTCTAATGGCTCTCTAGCAATGTCATATGGTGCTGTGCCCGTGCTGCCAGGGGCAAACACGCAGAAACCCTTTACGCTCTCTGAACGGTTAAGTTTCGAGATATACCGTTACTCCAGCTATTCCCCAAATTATTTGCCTGAGTAAGTCATAAGTGTTATTTCTTTAACTGTAAATGTCCTCATGCAAATGTATTGATCTTGGCAAAAGTGTGAGTGAGTGTATGTATGTACGTGTGTATGTATGTTTGCAAGTGCATAAACGACGCGTCCCGCCCATATCATGCATTTCGTAATTGTTGACAAGTGCGCAGCTGTCGCTGTTGTCAATGTTATGGGTATTTTTACAGTTTGTTTTCATTTGCTGATTTCAGAAACGTTCTCGTCGACTGCCCAAATGATCAAACCTCACGCTGGTCCGCATACACGAATAGCCCACCACAGTTTCTCACACTGAAGCTCCGACGTCCCGCCATTGTTCAAAAGATCAAATTTGGTAAATTTGAGAAATCGCACGTATGCAACATAAAGAAGTTTCGCGTATTTGGTGGATTGGAAGATGAGCACATGGTTCTCTTGCTAGAAGCGTATGTAACTATAATGCTCTATAAATCACCAATCTATTTTACATATATTTTGCAGTGGTCTTAAAAATGATAACATACCTGAAGTATTCAATTTGCGATGCATGACCGAGGATGGCGCCGAAAATCTGCCCATTCTCTATCTGAAGATAGTGCCATTGTTGTCTTGGGGACCATCGTTCAATTTCAGTATCTGGTACATCGAACTGCATGGCCAAGATGATCCTATGTACACATGTGCACGGATGAAGAGCTACAATACGCTGCGTGAAACTGAGATTATTAAGCTGTGTCTCAAGCACTTCCGTCAGCAGGGTTATATGAAAGCCTTTGGGGCGCTACAGGAACAAACAAATGTGCGCCTCGAACATCCACTCATTAGTGAATTGCACAAGTACTTGGTAATTATTATTAATGAATTCGAAACGAGGAAAAATGTATTAAAATTCTCTCATCGCAGGTGGTACAAGGCGATTTCGAGCAGGCGGAGCGCTTCATTGTAAAGTGCATTGATGACGGCCTAATGGATGAGTATTTAAATAAGCAAGACTACAAGCATGACTGGCAAATGAAGTACACTCAAAGCGAGATAAAGCCTGGCAACCGTGGTGGCCACCAGCTGGTGGTCGATGCCAAAAAGCGTCTAATATATTTGTATGGTGGTTGGGATGGCTACCAAGATCTTAGCGACTTGTGGGTGTACAGCATTGAACTGGACGAATGGACGCTACTCTGTGAGCGCTCCGAGCTATTCAATGGACCCACTCCGCGCTCTTGTCACAAACTGGTCTTTGATCCAATCAGCGAAAATATCTTCATGTTGGGCCGCTATTTGGACAACTCAATACGCACCAGTGATTACATTAAGAGTGATTTTTACTTGTATGACACCCGTGCCCGTAATTGGATGCAAATCTGTGACGACACCAGCCAAGTCGGTGGCCCGCAGCTTGTGTACGATCACCAAATGTGCATCGATGCCGATAAGCGTACGATTTATGTGTTTGGGGGCAAGATACTGACGCCGCGCAGCCCGACGGCTTCGACTGAGCCAGAATACTCTGGCCTATTTTCTTATCATATTGCGACAAACACTTGGACGCAGATACTCGTAGATTGTCATCATGCAAGTGCATCGCAGGCGGATGTTATGTCAATTAAGTCGCGCATTACCCACTGCATGGTTTTCCATAATGTATGTATATTCTTAATATAAAATTTTGTTTATATTTTATACATATATATGATTTGCAGAAGCAACGAAAGCTTTACATCTACGGTGGACAGCGCGGGAAGGAGGATCTTGATGAGCTGCTTACTTACGATGTGGACTCACAGTCCATTTCACTAATAAACAAGGAGCATTCGCATCTTGGCACCAATACCAGTACTGAGGCCAAATTTGAGCCATCCTCGGGCTACACATTGCGAGCTACCATTGATTGTGATCGCGATGAAATTTACGTATTCTCGGTATGTTAGTGAATCTCATCATTGTTTCTATAATTAATTTGTTTCTTTTTCAGAGCCTTAACAAGGTTAAGGACAGGCGGGATGTGCATCATGTAGATGCGTCAAATTCTTTTTGGGTTTACTCGTTGCGCAACCACAAATGGTCGCGCATCTATTACTGCCGACACAATGCTCAGGACTTGAACTCCATTAATAAGGCCAACTTTTTGGGTGCCAGCAAGGGCGATGATGTACTAGAGCCATGTCCGCGATATGCTCATCAGTTGGTGTACGACGAGGTAGCAAAGACGCATTATCTGTTTGGTGGTAATCCAGGCATATTTCAATACCAGCAACTGCGCTTGGATGACTTCTGGTTGCTGCACTTAGAAAAGTATTTAACTCATATCCACTTGAACGTCGTACAAGTCCTAATTAATTTTATATTTTATAGGCCAAAACGCGAGGAGATATTGAAACATTGCCGCTATTTGGTGCGTAAGTTGCGGTATGAGGAAATGACACGTACAGATCCAATAAAAGCGATGGAGTACCTTAGACATCACATCGCTGATGTTATAGATCATACTGACACTGAGCAGTTGAACAATGTAAGCAAATGCCAATAATCATACAGTTAAATAATTAAACAATTAACGTTATTGCAGTTTCACAAGTTGGCTTCTCTTCTCTTCAAACCACACGACAACAGTCAAGACTCTGGTAGTCCCAGAGCCTCACCCGAGCTGTGTACAGAAACCGAAGGATATGGTGCAGTTGGCTCTACAAGTGAGTTCTTCATGAATTTCTTGATATAATGGAGTAACTAATAGTATTCTATTTTAGTTGAAATGACAGAAAATGTTGGAATGGGTGCCGCTGAAAATATCTCGCTGGAGTCAAATGAGAGCTTGGCGACTTCGGGTATATCAGAACCCGCATCCAGTCCCAGTGGCTCGTCGTGTACAAAGCGTGCGCGCACCGAAGCCAACTGTGAACTGAAAAACCGCCGCGCATACCTTTTCAACAAGCTGGTGCAGCTCATGCCGGCCAGCATGGTGCAACCAGAGCGGAACCTGAGCGACTTTGTGATCATTTAAAAGATTCTTCAACTTGCAATCAGTGCCAAAAAAGCATGCAGACGTTTCGAAATTTTATTCTGTATTGAGTTGTTCTGTTTACTATTATTTAATTGTCTCGAACTCTGGATGTGCATGTGATACTCAATTCGTGTTTAACTATCGTTTTGTTTTTGAAATGTTGAGTTTTTTTTGGCCACTGCTTAAAGCATTGCCACATGTTTAATGTAATTTTGTTTATCATAAAACACAAAAACTATGTCATTGTGATAATTAAGTTACACGTTACGAAAAGAAAAAGAGATCGGTTATTATGTTTTAGTCAAACTACATGAATATGTCAAACGTGTTAAATTTAAACTTTAGCTTAGATATAAAAGATAAGTTTGAAATAAAGAATTTTACACCTAATCTATGGACAATTGGAGTTTAATTAAACTTAGTTAAAACAAAGCAAACATATAGTTGACAAGGCAACATCATTGATATCTAGTTGATTGCTCTGCCGTTCAAGATCACATTTAACCCAAATTGAATTCCTTAAGGGCATTTTGCATAATTGTATCTTTGACAGCGCAAAACACAAGCTTAATGTTTTCGGTATCTGTTTGCAAATATAAAATAAATCATTAATAATGTATAATTTATAAACTACAAATTAAGGGTCTAACCTGTGGCTGTGGTGAAATGCGAATAACATTGACGCTCTGGATCCGGATTGCAGGCCAGGTATTTCTTCAACACAAACTGCTTCGCTGCTGCGTGATCTTGTTTTGGACCTGTTTAAAAAAAAACGTTCATTAATAAAATAATATTTAAAAAGATTTGACCCGTTACTCACCATCATATTCAGTGAAATAGTCACCCATATGCGAGTACATAATTTTCTCTTCGAACAAATCTTTCTTGTTCATAAATAGAATAATCGATGAGTTTTGGAACCACGGGTATGTAATTATGGTTCTAAACAAAGCTTTCGATTCCTCCATACGATTCTGAGAACAAAATATGAAGAATAGTTGAAATTATATGTTGAAAAGTCTAGTTAGACTCACCTCGTTGTCAGACTCAAACAAGATCTGATCATATTCAGAAAGCGCGACCAAGAATATAATCGAGGTAACATTCTCAAAGCAATGAATCCACTTTCTTCTTTCCGAACGCTGGCCGCCAACGTCCACCATTCTATAATTGATTTAGAATTATGAAAATAATTCTATTTAATGTCCATATCTTAAAGAGTGAAACCTGAAAACGATGCCATCCAAATCGAATGGATATTCCAGTATTCCAGTTGTGGGCACACGAGCACGCAGAATATCCTGTTCAGTGGGCAAATAATCTTCCTGCTCAATACGCGCCAAATCGCTCAAATAGCTATGGGGAAAATATTGCTAATATTTCACATATGTCTACATTAAAATTTTCAGTTGCACTCACTATTTAGCAGAATCTGTTAACTGATATTCTCTTCGGCGATCATAGCACTCCTGTATGCCAGCATCATCCCAAAGGGAATGGAGGGCCTTCAAAAATGGATCCTCCAATCTTGTAACAGATTCGTAGTCAATGCTCATCACCAACTCACCACATTCCTATAAATTTATATTATATATATGCCCGTATGTATATATATGTACATATTTAAAGTAGGAACTTACGCGAATCTCTGGAGCGCCATATTCTATTTTGAGCAAGTCCATGGCTTTGATCATTGACTGCATGGCCATGAATATGTTTTGGAACACGAGCTTTATGTAGCCACGCTTGTCATCGTCCGAGTAGCCGCTGCCGTGAATAATACGCATTTGCTTAATAAAAGTTGATTTACCAGATTCACCAGTACCTGAAAAGATTAAAATAATGTTTAAAAAGAACAAAAATAAATACAATTTTTTTTTAGAAAATAAGAAAATGTCTTGTTTTGATTATAATCTTGATCTAATTTAAAGTCTACCCAATAATTTGTTTTGCTTGCCTTCTTAAAAGTTATAATTTGCATTGCATACTTTTAAGCGCACACATTAAAAGCAAGCGAGCAAGTTAATATTATATTTTAAATTTTGTTTCACCATGCCTAACCAAGTAAATGTATGGTTTGATAGATTTTTGTTTATATTAGAAAAAAAAGCTCTATCAATATAGAAAAGGCAGCGTCTGGTTTCACCCTCTACCAGAACATATATTTATAGCAATATTATAAGAAACCCTCCCTCAGAGGCGCATCCACATGGCTTCGTTGGGTAGTCGAGCAATTTGAGTGCATAATGGGTTCAATCTCTTTGAATTCTAGCTTTTCTTTTGGGCTTCCGACTAAGTCGTTTAACTATAAAGCTCACCCAGTAAAAGCAGTTTAAGTTCGCGGCGAGCATCTTTCTTGTCACGACGTAGTTGTTTTTCAATTTCCTGATTGATACGCTTCTGTTCCTTGGCCTCTTCCGATAAGCAGCACTCCATTATGAAGAATCTTCTCTACGTTCTGTGATGTGCGTAAGTCTATTTTAGCTGCTGGCTTATCCTTTTATATATTATCCAGTGTGGCTTGCTTAAATACTTGAATCGGGATTTTGTTTCCCGATTTATATTTGAATGGACAGAGGAATAATTATTTTAAGATTAATAGTTGTGAGAGTTGTTTGCTCGACAAGAGTCCGAAACGTTGTGTATTGTGTTTGCAGTGAGCATATAATATTTGGGCGACACTTGAATCGGCTGATGGAGGTGCTGGCCGTGGCTTTGACACTGGTGGCAAAGCGCATGCACCGCAACTACTACATATGTAGGTTTATAGACGACATCGACATTGGGCCGATCCACAGTTCGTGCAGCAGGTGAAAACAGATTCAGGAAACGCTGCCCATGCCCAAGTTCATAGCAAGAAAGCTGATTTTGGTAACTATACGGCTTCTTAGCTTGGTCTAGCGGAAGACCCCACACACTTCCGCCCTTAAACAGTATATAGAAGAATACAGCAGACATGAAAACTATATAGGAATAGGCCAGTAGTTGTGATTAGTCTAGGTTCGATGCGTTTCCATATTGATTTGTTGCTATAAATATTCAATAAAATGTTTTCTTTAGCAGGCATTATTCATCAAGTTAAATGATCTTAACTAACACTGGCAATAGTTTACATATTTTATTTTAATTTATTTCTTAGTTAGCAACATCGGCCTCCAACCATGTCCTTGGTCCACTCTAATGTGTCATACTCGTGTCTGTTTGTTTTGGTAATATGCTGCTGATTTCAGTCTTCCACAGAGGGCTTGGTAATCCAATTGTAACTGTATACGAGTATATAGCAGCCAAGCACACACACACACATACAGACACATATGTTCAATTACAAACCTCAGTCAAGTTTAAATATATCTGCAAGCAATCGCAATGGTATTTATTTTTAAAAGAACAAAAATCACTTTTTATTTTTAATATATTTTTATTTATATTATATTATATATATATATTTATATATATATATATATATATATTTAGGTGTACATAGATAATTTTTCATTTGTTGTTTTTTTTTCCGATTTTTTGTTTTTAATTATCTAAAAAATTTCTTAGTTACCATTGCCACCTCAATACAATCAATTCTTTGTCTAGTACTTGTATCTTTTGTAATATGATTTCTATGACAAATGTGTAGAAACAACAAGCACACACACACATACACACACTCACTAGTACACACACATAAACACGCGCACACGTATATGCAATTTTCATTGAGTGCAAATCCCACACTTTGTGTTGTGTAAATTTCCATAAAAAAGTCAATCAATTCAAATGCTACAAGTTGAAAATCTTACACTCAATGAACAGTTTCGAAAATACATATGAATATGTGTGTGTGTGCGTGAGAGAATAGAGATGAATCTTCTTCTGTGTATGAGTGTGTGTGTGCGTATGCTTGTACGTACTTAATTAAGGACGTGCGTTTGCCTTAAGACTTAAGCTAAGCATGCAGTTTTTATGTGGGTGGGGAGGGGAGTGAGTGGGAAAGGGGGGCGGGTTAGCTTCTTGATTTATATGTATATGTATGCACTTATGTTTACATGTATGTAGAAATATGTCCGTTAAAAATATTTCTCACAAGTAAACTGACCAACCATCCTCCAAATCCCATTTACAATAAATATAAAGTTTTCAAAGTAGCCTAAAGATGTGGAATATTATAATCATATTTTCTTTTCATCTTTTTTTTTTTTTTTTTGTTTTGTTTTTCATTTTGTTATATTCGATTTTTTGGTTTTTCTGTATATTATGCATTTTAGCCTAGTTTTACATAATTTCAACGTCAAAGGGAGAGACTTGTTCTTTTTGTTATTATTATTATTATTATATTGTATTGAATTAATTTAATAGCTTTTCAAGCATGTTATGAAATATGGTCTCTATATTCCATATGCATATATAAGTACGACTACCCATCAAAAGTAACCAATGTATATGTAAATCGAGATGCCCAACAACTCAAATTCCACACGTAAGTACGTTAGTTAGTAAATGTTCTAAGCTAAACCCCATTTTAAATTAATTTCATTAGTTCTTGTTGGTTTCTGCCTCTCGAATGCTTTTCGATTCGTTCGAAATTTCATTTTTCTTAGTCCGTTTTTTTTTTTCATCTATTTTTTTTTTATAGTTTACACAAGAATACAAACATATACAATTGAAATGTATTCAAATGCTTGTATGTTCCGTTAGCCTGCAGTTCTTGAATTTTGTATATAAAAATACAAAATACTTGTACATACTTCAACATACATAGGTATGCATATTTATCATATACTTAAGTATATTTTTATCATTTATCAATTTATATCAAATTTTTGCTCAAATGTATTATTATATATAGCTTCATTTTGAGCTCGAGTTAAGCTAATAAATATTTACATACAAACTTGTCTGCTAAACTTGTTGTCCCTTAACTTAAAACTCACATTCAAATAATCTAAAAACCAAAACAAGTAAAGTACCCAAACAACAATCAATGGATCACATACAAATGTTTTATCTGAAAAGTTCAAAACAAGAACAGAAGAACAAAAAAAATGCACATGACAAATTATATAACTAATTTCAAAACATAAAACACTCTTCTTAAATATGTATATATATTTAATGTATATGCTTTTCTCATATACGTACATTTTACTTTAATGTTTCTGCCAGGGTCTTCTTCATGGATTTAATGAGCACTAGAAGGCACAAAACGCTAACTAAACCAAATTGTTTATTATGTATGTTTTTTTTCTGTTTGTTTTCTTCGTCTTTCCCTTTTCATTTCCTTTTCGTTAATTTACTTTTTATTATAAATATATGTATGTGGTATGCTCATATGTTCATGTCGACTACATATACATATGCAACGCGTTAAAAAGTACGAATTTTTGCTTTTGCCAAACTGAAAAGTTGTCGTTGAAACCGCCAAATGTTATTTTTGTTTTCATTTATATTCAAACCGAAATTCTCTACAATATTATGAAACATAAAAGCGTAAAACGAAATCAATATATGGAACTAGAGTTATGGTATGGTATGTTTCCCAAATAAGGATATTCAGCTTGCTCTCTAAGGATTCGCCTGCGAAATGAATGTGTGGTCAATGTCAACCAAAATACTGGAGACTTTTCTCTGCTCACCGATGCAATTCATTGGACGGAAAACTATATAAGTATGTGTGTGTGCTTGTGTATATGTGTGTGCGTGGGCGTGTGTGCTTGTACTGCTAATACAAAATGTACAGCTTCTGGGCCTGAACCGTTGTAAAACTTGTTGGTTGTCTCCCCTTTGACGGGGTCGCATCATTTGATATAAGAACTAAACTCTTTGTGGCTTTTAGTTCGGTTTCTTTTTCTTCTCTTTTGGTTCTGTTATGAGTCATCCTTTCAAAACCCTTGTCGAGCACTAGTAATATTCCTCTGTCGACTTTTCGCAGCAATGATGACGTTTCCTTCTTTTCTTTTTTCTTCCGTTCGGGCTTTTAATTTCGGCTAGCCGAGCATTTCATTTCTTGTGTTCTTCTTCTTGTAAACAACGAAAAATTCGGTACGCATTTGTTTTTTTTTTTGCTTTTTTTTTTTGCCTTATATAAATACACATTTATCGACTTAATCAAGCTTTTTAAAAGCTAATCAATTCATCAATTTATTAATTGTAAAAATTTTGTTATTCATTTCATTTACTACATCTTCGGTTTACGTGGATTAAAGCTTTATACAACACACTGTTGAATCTTACTTAAATTCTAGATGCGTATTACAATTATAACGGCGGAGTTGTACGGTCTTTAATGTTAAATGGATATTTTGATGCCGATTGTACGGTCTTTAATGTTAAATGGATATTTTGATGCCGATTACACTAACGTGTGTATGTAAATGAGGTTACGAGAAATGTGTATTATATGCATTTATCTATAATCTTATGTATATAAGTATTTGAAATAGGAAAGTTCATTTTTAGTTATTACTTTTTTTTTAAATGTCCATAATAGCAAATATGTGAGTGTGTGTGTTAAGATACCCAGAAAAGGAAGATTTACACTGTCGAAAACAGCCGAAGTAATTTAATCATAAGTAGGTTCTAATCGAAAGAGTTGCAATGCTTTACCTTTCTCTGCATTCTTGTTTACCTTCGCCCCAGCAATTGACCGATAAAAGTACAAGGGGTAAACTACAAATTTTTTGCTCTCTTTCTATAAAACAGTTCAAAATATATAAATCTATGAAAAGCATAGTTTGATCCATATTTATTTTACATATACATGTATGTATTGTAGGTGTAGGTGTATGTGTGTGTGTGTGTGTGTGTGTGTGTGTGTGTGTAGGTGTGCGTGTTTTCATTTAGTTTTGACCACATATACATAGAGTAAAATTGTGTTTATTTGGATTTTTACATAAATAGTTTTGTTTTGTTGTTGGAGTTGTTTATTCATTTTTTTCTCATTTTCTTTTTGTTGTATTTTCTTTGCTGTTTTTCGGTAAAATGTGCGCTTCGTTTAGTTACTTTACTAACATTCTATAGCTGTAGATTAAATTAAACTAAAATTTAAAAACAAAAACAAAACATTGTCTATAACATAAGCAAAACAGACTAACAAAATAATAATTAATATATAAGTAGTTATATTAAGAATATTATGTGAAATAAATCAAGCTACAATTCTTTCAAAACTTATTCTCCTCTCAAATGATACAATTTGTTAACAATTTAATTTATGATCATCATATTTGTTTCCTTTTTTAGTATTTATTTATGTATATGTATATATAATTTTTTTTATTCTTTTCTTTTTTTTCAGTTTATGGAAAATTTGTTGATGGCATCAAGATTAGCTGCTTCTGATAGTAGGTTCTTACGTAATTGTATGTATGTATAACATATAGGCATTAATTAGTTTTAATATTGATGATTATGACTGTTGTTGTTGTTGTTGTTGTTACTGTCGCTAATTATGGTTAAGCTGCAGGTATGAGAACGTGTTAAGTAATTAATTATATATAGATGTAATCTGGCTGCCACTTGTAAAATACAAATGCGTTTATCAATTTCTTGTTTAGTGAATCATTATTACACTAGTACTTAATCATCACGTTGATAATCGTTTCCCTATTTTGTGTGTGTGTGTGTGCGTGTAATTAGTAATAGGATTTGTAATTTACATTTGAATGATTCTTTCGCGCAGTACAAATTAATAAATTTATTAAACATTACATAGTTATCTATGTATTTATACGTGTATGCGTGTATGTTTGTATGTAATGTATATATACACATATTATGGGCTTGTATTTATGTATATAAATATTTCAGTAAACAATAGTTACAATTTTACGCTTGTAGCTTAATAAAAAATACAGTATTATATCTGCGATTTCTTTGTTGTTGTTGTTGTTGTTGATTTTCTTCCTTTTTGTTTAGTTAGTTTACAGGATTTGTTGTGATCATCAAAATTGTTATTATTATGAGAAATTTCTAACATTTATTGTTTATGAAAAATTACTATCTGTTTATAAGTTACAATTTGTTGTTTGTTTGCTTCAGTAAAATGTTTATGCTTCAGTACGACAAAAATTGTTTCCGTTTGTTGTTCCTTTTAAGCGTTTGATTAAATTAAAGTTAATTAATTGTGTTGTTATCATTTTTTCCCTCAATTTTCTATCAATTTTATTACAAAAGTTCTATAATATTGAATTTTAAATATTATTATTACATTACTCGTACTTTCTTCTTTTAGTTTTACTTTTAAATTTCACACAAATTAAAATGTATACAGCGATCGCATCATCATCATCATTATTAATTATTATACTTTTTTTGCATCAGTTTTTGTATAATTTATGCTACAATTTTCCGCTGATTTTACAATTTAAGAAACTTGTGTTCTGGGTCTAATTTATGCTTAATCTTCGGCAAACATTATTAGTTATTTTTTCTTTCTTTCTTTGTTTTATTTTGTGTTTTTTTTTTTTGTTTTTTTTTTTTCTTGTTTTCTTTTTATTAATATGCGAAAAAGGAATTATGAATGTTTATATATTTTTATATATATTCATATATATAAGTATATATATATGTACATACATATACGTTTTGTATATATATGTATAATAAAAATCACAAAAATAGTTTTCTGATCCAAATCCAGTTTAGACCAAATTGTATTCCTTAAGATTGGATTGCAGAATCGTGTCCTTTACAGCTGCAAACACAAACCTTATATTTTCAGTATCTATAGAAGAGAAAAGAAATCGTTATTAGTTTTATATAGTTTTTTTTTTTATGAAGAACACACAAAAATATATAATTATCATTGTAACCATTACCAGATGTACAGCATGCTTTTTGGATTCCCCCAAATAATATGTCGATTATAACAGTTCGGAATAAATTAATTCAAATAAAACAAAAAATTGCAAGTTACTCTATATTTTAATAAAAAAAATAAAAATAAAGCATACAAATTTTAAGGCATGTTATATATTGATGTATTTGTGAATGGGTTAACATCCCCATTGATATTCCATTAAAACAACTGGGAGTAATATGGCGTCGCTCAATCTAAGCCGACGGCTAAAAGTGTTGATTGCAAAATAAAATCTTTCACAGCGCTGAATACGAGGTAGATGTTGCGCGTATCTAAAATTGCTCAGTTATTTAGTAACAATTTCATTTGTGATTCATTGAAAAGCACTAACTAGCGACTACTTGCAGCGGGCGGGCAGCAAACTCTAAATATGTTTAAAGGCTCATCCCGAGCTATTTACATTGTTAAATTTCAGCAGAAAGCATTCACGCTATATACATAAGCAGTAAGCATTACTTACCTGTAGCACAGGTGAAATGAGAATAGATAATCTTTTCGGAATCTGGATTTAAGTCTACAAACATGCGCAGTATGAATTCACGGGCTGCGATTGCATCTCGCTGTGGACCTGTTACCAATTTAAAAATAAATACAATCAGTTTCCGAACTAACACAACTACAAGTCTAGCGTTAGCAATAGATCTAAAGGGATTGCTTGCGTGAAGCTGATGCAGAACAATATCTCACCATCGTATTCAGGAAAATAGTCCACCAAATGCGAATACATAATTTTCTCCTCTAATAAATCCTTCTTGTTAAGGAATAGAATTACTGATGAATTTTGGAACCACGGGTATGTAATAATAGTTCTAAATAAAGCTTTTGATTCCTCCATGCGGTTCTGTAATGTACAAACAAAAACATTTATTAATTGCAAAAGAAGATTTTAAACATGCCCTTAAACTCACCTCATTATCAGATTCAAACAAGATTTGATCGTATTCGGATAGCGCAACCAAAAATATTATTGAGGTAACATTCTCAAAGCAATGAATCCACTTCCTTCGCTCCGAACGCTGACCACCGACATCTACCATTCTGCATTTTATAGATAATAATGCATTAGACAATGAATGATTCGATAGTGCAGCAACGACTTATAAAATAAAGAGCCAAATTAGTGATTAATAAAGAAAGCGAGAAGCCAAACCAATACAGTAAATGAAGAAAATGATATGCACAGAGATATTGTTGGAATGTTGCTTTTGTTGTTACACATACACACACACACATAAATTGTGTTACTACTTTGCTTTAGCAATATGGTAGGTATATTGAGATAGATGCGATAGACTGATATACCTATAAACAAGTGGATGCAACATAAAACTATATTGTAGTATTCCAGATGTCGGCGAACGGTTTCGCAATATATCCTGTTCAGAAGGCACATAATCAGGTTGCCCTATGCGATCTAAATTGTCAAGGTAGCTGATTGGAAGATATACATATATGTTTGATGATTTTTAAAAACATAATTAACACTTTTTTGTCTTATTTTGTCCGTTTGTTTGGTACGTCCGCTAAATTTGGTCAGCCTGAATTATTTAACGTTCGAAACTCTTTAATAGATCTAGTATCAAAGCTACTCTTACTTATATTTAATGATATGGTATGTGTAGACAAATTCCACAAATTGTGCTGGTTAGAAAGGAAACAATTAAACGAAACAATTAACCAATAACCAAAGAACAGTATTAGAGACATGCAAATCGATATCATTGGAGTCGTTGTAGCTACCTAAATCTGATCTCTTCTAAGTCAAAGGGATACTCAATGATCCCCGTTGTCGGCACACGCACTCTTAAAATGTCTTGTTCAGTGGGTAAATAATCAGGTTGAGCCACACGATCGAGATCCATCAGATAACTATACATAATACATATATAAGAATAAAATCGTATTTAGTATATCAAAGTATTCCTTGACTATAATTAAATGTTGTCAATTTGATTGTTGTCAGCTCTATTATCTAGTTGTGGCAGTGCTGTGCCGCATCCAACAATTAACTCACTATTTAGCGGAGTCGGTCAACTGATATTCTCTTCGGCGATCGTAGCACTCCTGTATGCCAGCATCAGACCACAGCGTTTTTATGGCGTTTAAATAGGGATCCTCAAAAGTTGTAACTGTTTCATAGTCAATGCTCATCACCAGATCGGCGAGTGCCTGCAAACGAATCAAATTAATAAATATACATATATAGTTTTTAGTTGCTCAACGATAATACTTACATTATGCTCGCCAACGCCGTATGATATTTTGAGCATATCCATGGCTTTGATCATTGACTGCATGGCCATGAATATATTTTGGAACACCAGCTTAATGTAGCCGCGCTTGTCCTCGTCCGAGTACCCGCTGCCATGGATAATACGCATCTGTTTGATGAACGTCGATTTGCCGGACTCGCCCGTGCCTGTGCATATGGAAAAAGCAAATGCGGCATTAGTCAGCTATCGAATCACTCGAACCTGCCACAACACCGCAGTGCACCACACACCACAGTCAGTGCACTCTCTACTAATTAGCAAAAATGCTGTGATATCAAACAGCCGCAATAAATTGCAATTGCATTAAGCGCCCTGGGTGCGGGCGAAATTCAATCACGTGACATACATAACGCTATATACGTATATGTACTTGCATGTATGATATCACTAATACAATTTCGCATACTAATTGAAGCATACACGCCTTCGTCGGCCATCGGCCATCGACCATCAGCCATCAGCCATCAGCCAGGAGTGCAACAATCAATGGCCGCCACATTTACATATACATTTATGGGTCAAGGCTGTTCGCCGTTGGCTGCTGCCGTTGACTGTTGGACTCTTGGCGGCAGGTAGATTGATGGGCAGGTGAATGGCTACTCACCCAGTAGGAGCAGTTTAAGTTCACGTCGCGCATCTCGCTTGTCACGGCGCAGCTGTTTCTCGATTTCCTGATTGATCCGCTTTTGTTCCTTGGCCTCTTCCGATAAACAGCACTCCATGCTAACTGGATTAAAGGACGCTTACGCGTTCTGCAGTCCCTGCCTTACGCTCCGTGACGTGCGTAAATCTTTCAGTTGTGCGCTAGTAGGGTTTATCCGGTTTATATGGTAGTAGTGGGTGGAGTTTTCCCACTAAATCCAATTTTATTATTTTTGTTTGTTTTTGGTGTTGCTGCTTCTTAAGTTTCTTCTTGTTATATTTTTATATTTCTATATTTAGCCGAAAAATTGCTTAGATCCCGTTAGTGTTTTGTTGCTCTCTAAGGTTGTCCTATATAAATTGTTGAATGTTTTCTTGTGTTTATGTTTATAATTTCGATTTACTTAGTTGCTCGTGAGCATTTGTACTTTGGCGTTGCTCGCTGTTTCCTACGACACTCAGGCTCTCTTTGGCTATTGCTTAATTTCCTTTAAAGGATTCTCTTCTTTGCAGTCCGTTTCTTGTATGTGTCTGTGTGCGTCTTTTCGTGTGTGTTATGTGTGTGTGTGTGTGAGTCCTAGTCCGAGTGTGTGTGCGTATATGTGTGTGTTTATGTGTTGTTCTGCAGGGGTTTACTCTATTCCGTTGTTGGTATTCAGTACTCAGTTTACTATCTTCCTAAACAGACTTTGGTGCATCTCTCTGACAAATACGATGACCACATCGAACACGACGACTTCAACAGATTCACGTAGCAATTCGTCTGTCCATTAACACCTGAAATGGAAAAAGCCATGCAATTTAATAACTATTTCCTTTCAAACAATTTACTATTTTAAGTCAGTTTAGATTAAAGCTCTGAATCAATTATAAAATATTGTTTTCTTTTGTTTTCTTTTTCGAGCACTACAAGAAATCTCAATTATCAGTACTTTAACAAATTTATCAAGCTATGTCAAGTGGATGTAAAAACAAAACTTTCACAAGATCTTGCGAATTATCATGCCCATGCACATTGGCCTTGCCTAAAACTAGGAAATTCTGGATACATCTTGACTGATTTTCCCACAACACTGATCATAAGCTTAAAGCATGATCGGCGTAATGTTAATTTCCATTTACATTCCATAGATGTGTTATGTTTTGTAAATATTGTAAATAGGAGGTCTTATTCATAACTGATATTTATAATTCCGAATTTCTAGAATTATGTGTGGTTTCCAATCAGTAAGTAGAGTAATGCGGTTTTTGTATACATAAAAATGTGGCCAAGCATATGAGCAATATTCGTGCACGTATACATACATGCTCACATATTTATAATGTTTATACATACTGTATATGTATATACACAAGAAAGGTTGATTACACTTTCTGTTTTGTTTGTCTGTGTCTGTATCTGCGTGCAATGGGCAAAAATTATTAAATTACCAAAAAAAGAAAAAAAAAAAGTACGATGTTCCCAAACTATTTCGCTAGGCATTCCAGAAGCGCCCACTGCACGTAATAAGCATGTAAACAATTTAAATTGTTTTCGGAAACTGGCAACATAAAAAAGCAAATTAATTGCCATACTACATACCAAAAACAAAAACAAGAAGGAAAGATCGTGTCTATAGGCATTTTGCAGATAATAAACAATGCAGTTACTTTATATTATTAAAACAAAATAAAAAGCAGGGTATCCCACTGTATATACGCACTGCATAGTTTATAAATCAAAGTCAACTCAGAGGGAATAAGTGGGTGAAGCGATTATCAGGCACATTAGACAACAAACAGTAGCACTAGTCCGATAAAGAAACTGAGATAAACTCTAAATTTCTAGATGAGTTGGAAGCAGCTTGATAAGGCGCACTCAACAGAAGTTCGGGTCGGTTGTTAAAAAGGTTCAACAATTTTATACGAGTATATATATAGACTATACTGTTGATCGCCACCTCGTCCTCGCCCTATAAACACCAATACCAAGACCAACACGAATACGCCAAGCCAAATAAATACAAATTTCAACAGGTTTGTCGCAAGTTCCCTGGTCAAACATACTAGACCCAACCACCAACCCCTATACACGTCCACACCCACACCCACGTTTGAGGGCAACAGGGTATCATAGCAAATGACTGACGGACTGCATTCAGTTAATTGTCGGCATTACTCATAAGCCATATATACATATATATATAGCTTAGGTCCGCATTATTATTCATACCTCTTATCAGGCCTAAGAAAGTTGAGCATAAAATGTGCAAAAGGCTTAGCAACAAGTGGCTAAGATGTAACATAAGTCTTAAAAATCTTTTATTCCTATATATTCTAAACTGAACGAAACAAAGTTGCACAAAGTTTTGAAGAACTAAAAAACTTTTATATGCTAAACTTTTCAGTTTTCCAGCAAGTTTCAAGTCTCCACAACAAATTGAGTGGAAATGAAAGTTATTAAATTAAATATTATATTTTAAATAAAAGTACCTAGTACCTAGCATTGACAGAGTCTCTATTTATTGACCACTACGCAGAGCTTTCAAATATATACATATATGTATATGCATACTTACGCATTAATCTAACGGTTGTGTATGCCGATGAGCAGAGACATATGAATGAACCGAAGCCAAGCTGCAGGCTAACGACGACGACGATGACGATGAATGCACTTTATAAGACGAGAATATCCAAATGTTGCTGCTTCACTTGATGAGCTTCTTATTGTTAATCAAATTAGTGTCTCTGGTCGTTTTATGTACTAGCACTAAATAATAATAATAAAAAAGTTGTTTGCTTTTCTGGTTTATCGTATTGTTTCCCTGCAGTTAATTTAAATCGGTGTCGTTTTTTGTTTGGATATATATATATGTATATAAATTATGCATATAAGTAGTATGTATGAATGTTTTATGTGCGTATGTATATGTATGTTTGTATGTATGTATGTTTAATTCCTATGTGGTTATGCTTTATGAGGTGATGTTTCCGTTGCTTCACGACGTGTCGTTTATTTTGTTTTTATTTTTTGTTTTTTTGTTAATCGTTATCGTTTGATTTAGTTGCGTTTGGAAAACATTAGTTTTAAGGAACGTGTGTAGTTGTTTTTATATGCATAATTATATTAACTAATTTCTTTACTATTGCATTTGTCTGTTCACTTTGTGCTTTTGTAACTTGTTCCACTTTCTGCTTGTTATTTAGTTTTTCTTCTTTTAAATGCAACGAAGAGTTGTAATTTGTTATTTGGTAATTTAAAACAAAAACTTTATACGACGACGAGCACAACGGTTAATTTCTTATTTTTTGTTTTCTGATTTTCATTCACACGCAACACTTAAATGCTCCTTTTGTATTTAATTTTCTGCATACTTTATGCTTCTTGTATTTGTTTATTTTCCGGTATGCAGTGGAACTGCAATAAAAAGAACATTTACATTTACATATACATTAACATTTTCATTGTATAGTTGGGAAACACTTCGTTTATATGGAGCAACACCAGCAGCAGCCGCACCAGCAAAATCCTCCCACGCACCCCACCCAATAGCGAAGAGCTCTGCTATGAGCAACTATTTTGTGCTTAAATGAAGAATTAACATGGAGTTATGGTCCTATAGTAGATTTAACGAACACTGACGATGGTTGTGTGGTTTTCCAAATTTGTAATATGCGGGCACCGTAACATAAACTTTTAATGTCCATTTAGCATCCACTGCATTTTTGTAAAAAAAAAATTATATAGAATTTACTGTTCGGGTTCGCAAAATGTGCTAAATAATGCCAAAACATGCTGTTTGCTCGCGCAAGCAGTGCACTGCAGTGTTGTCACCGCTAAAATTGGCTGTGCAAACGTTACCAATTGCATGGGCATCTGCGCTTGATGGCAAGTGCAAATAAATTAAACACGAAATGCAATTATTTAACAAATGAAATGTGCTCAGTGAGCAACATAAGCATAAGTGCAAAATGCAAATAAGAAATACAGATATCACTGATAGGATAGATAGATAGTGCCCTGTAGCTGTATATCTGTTTCGCTCGCACCTCTATACACACACGCGCACTGCTATACACACAGAGCGAGGGCGAGGCAAAAACGAACATGAAAAAATTTTGGCCAGAAAAATTGACGATTCTGGCACGCCGAATTGTTTAACAATTATGTGCCATTATTTTTGTCTATGTTCATGATTTCATTAGTTATCTACCCGCACAAAACTACGCCCAAATTTCAAATTAAACTGAATGAACTCCAAGTGAGTTGGGGATGGTATTTTAGAATTGGCTACTATTGCTGCTGCTGGATTTTGTCGGTGCGTCGATATTCGATTGAAACTCACAACATATTTGATTTTGCATTGTTCGGTTAACGTTAACACACGACCCGTAGTGACTTTTTTGCTTTGTCAACTCTTAAATTTTCTTAAGTATTTACACTTTTTTATTAACGCAACACCAACACACACGAAAGAGTCACCGACATAGGAGCATGATTGCATGAAATTTACAAGGTAGCACTTAGACGTGCGCAATTTCGATTGCGCAGAATTTTTGACGTCATACGTTCACATTTGCCAGGGCTGCTACTAGAATTTTTAGCAATGTTACAGCAGGCAACTAAATATCGATTGTATATCGAATAAGTTTTCATAACGATATTTAAATAATGGGACCAAGTTTAAGGAAATCACTTAACATGGGTGACCAGCACAGACAAATTGAAGTATAAAACTATCGATATTATTTCAAATGTGATTTATGCCCATCTTCTCTGTATATTTTAAAATACGTTATTTCAGTTTTAACAGTTGAAGACAATTAAGATTGTACAAGAGCAGTTCCTGAAGATTAATTTTCTCTGTAATAAACAGACGTTGTTGTTTTGTTTAATCTATGTTTTATTTGATTTGCAGTAAATTATTATCATTTGTTCAATATATTCATGCGATAAATAAATGTTTAAATTAATTAAATAATATTAATATAATAACTTTACAGTACAGATTAGAAAAACAAAAACTGTGTATTTCGGTTCTCTGTGCTTCTCGATTCTATTGCCGCCAACAAACTTCAAACTGGATGTGATTAATTTATTCGATTTGTTTAAGAAAATTATAATAAGGGTTTATGAATCTGTTAGTGACTATTGATTGGCTTCTTCTCAATGTTATAAAGCTGCCTGCTCTTGTTATGTATTTCGAATTTCACTCGCTTTTTTTTCAACTAAATAACAGCTACAAATTTCATATTTAAATTTAATTGATTTAAAGCAATTTAATGTCGTCTTCTGATATACCAAAGAAATGCCAAAAAGCTTATTTCCGGTGTCTTCTCTCCAATAAAAGAAAAATAAAACAAAACATTCAATTGACTATCAAAAAAACTCGTACTACATGTACATACATATACAAAAGGTTATCTTCCTCTCGACTCGCAAATGTTTGAAACATGGTCCTCATCGAGTGATATGCGTTAACTTGTTTGTCTATACCTTTTGGTTTTCTAACAAATTATAATTTAGATACATTTTGTTCGTATTAATAATGAGCACAGTAATAGATTTAACAAATAATATTTTTCACGTGTGTATATATATGTGTGTGTGTGTGTTTATGTCTGTGTTTATGTTTATCTCTCTTACAACTAGGAAAATAATATTTATGAAACATTTTCAAAATATTTTGTATGTGCAATCATTTCTCTCAACAATAAGAAGAGTAATAGTAATAATAATTATATTTAAAATAATGTTTGGAAGCACTGCTCTAACAAATACACGACTGTTTATTCAAATACGAATTACAAATTAATCCAAACAATTAATTTTACAAAAATTATGACCCCAGCTAGTGGAGCATATGGACAGGAGAAAAAAAATATATTTATATATAAGGCGACGCAGCGCTATGTGAAAATTTGGCCGAAAGTTTTTAAGTCCGTTCTTAACAATTTGTATAATATGTATGTAAAAAGTGTTTTCTTGTATATAAGTTGTATAACAAAAATAGGGGGTTGAAGTTGGTGTTGTTCTTGTTCTTGTTGTAGTTGTAGTTGTTGCATGTTGTTTATTTAGTTGTTTTGAATTTATCCCGTCATCGTCGCTGCGTCAGCTTTTCAAATGGGACGCGTAAAGTTGGCTGGAAACAGGCCCTTCTCGTTTGTGCCTTCCTTTTGACCCATTAGCCAGCCCTCCTCCTGTAAATTGGTAATAAAAAACTGTATTCAATAAAAACAAGTAATGAAATTCTCGATCATAACACTCGGAGGGGCAACTAGCGCATGCTTTAACTCACAAACAGGGATTCTCTTAAGTCTTAACAACAAATTTCAGCGTGTGGCAACGAAAATAGTTTTACCTGATCCTCGGGATCATCGTACTCGATGACGCGTATGATGTCACCAATCTCGAAGCTCAGCTCGTCGACATCCTCCTTGACGTAGCCATAGGTCGCCTTAACGCGATATAGCACACCAGGTGGCAAATCAGCGGTATTGGCATCTGTGAATAAAGTCACAATTCAATTTATACTCTCGATTCAGAAAAGAGTTGTCATTAAGTAGCATCGATTGCTGTACAATTACATTATTCTTATATATAGATATAGATCAACTCTGTTTTTAGTGCACAAAACGCATAGGCAAGAACAGAACTTGCTGTTAATGTATGCAATAAAAATAAAAAAAAGAAAACACAACTCGCAGCCTATATGGGTTAGTCGGGTTTAATAGGTAGCTTTTAGGTATTATTACGTCAGGAATTAACTCCATCGATAAAACAAAAGAATTAGGCAGCGAACGTGCAAGCGATGTTTATTTGTTTGTTTGATGATCAAATGAGTGAGTACGACTTAAACCTAGAGAGCCTACTTGCTGATAGACACCTGCAACCAGTATTTTGTTTTGATTTCTTTACATTTTATTACCAACAATTCCCACTTAAAATTTAGAGCAGCTTTAAGAATTTATTTCTACAGTTTGTATATCCAATTGCTTTGTGTATGACAACGATATATACAAGCACATAATCTAAGAATAGTAGACAGATGAGTCGCGTGAAACAGACAATTTTAGTGAATGTGCTCAAGGTGCATTTCAAAGTAAACAGTTGCCAGCTAGCGCCATCTATGGTTACACGGCGACAAGTTGTATGTTAACTCTACAGAGCTGTAACCGAAATTCAAATCTTAACAGCTGTTTACTTTGCAATCCAAGTTGTGTATTTAAGTGATGCGAGATTTATTTATATACTTGTATGAAAAGGCACCGCTAAATGTAGACTCGCAAGGCTGATGACTGCCTGAGAATCGAATATTATATATATATAAATTATTGATTCGCCCGAAACGCACATGCTTTGGCCCAGTTGTATACAATTTACGGTTAAGTTTACGAAGTACAGATACAGGACATCATCAACAGAAACTGAAGCTTTTTAGAGATACAATATAGTACAATAGACAAGCCACTGTCAGACGCTCTCAGGCTCTATCGGGCAACCAAGTGAATCCATTCAGTATATTATAATAGAGTATACAGAGACTTTCATAAATTGTTTGATTGTGATTGTTCTTGTTGTTGTTGAGTGGGTGGGTGGGTGTTTTGATTGTTTGGTGGATTTTGGTGGTTGGCGCCCAACGAGAGACAGCAAAACGACAGACAGACACAAGTGTGTAGAGAAGTAAATGCACAGACAGACCCAGTTTTGAAGTTTTTTTTTCGTAGATTGTGGGAGCTTACTCACCCTTGGGCACTTCGTAGATGCGCTCGTCATCTTCGTCGAAGGGATTTTTATTAGAATGCTTATTAACAGTTTGGCTATTAACTAATTGATTTTGGCTAACGCTAACTGTTTCTGTATCTGTAACTGAGTGCGTTGTATTTGTGTTTGTTGTTGTTGTTTCTTTACCTAATTTCTTTTGCTTGTGCTCCTCAAGCGAATTCGAATTGCCATTGGCATTCGACTGACCATCCGGCAGCTCTTTCGGCTGCTTGCCGGGCTCTTTTGCCGTGGTAGTGGCAGTGGTGGTGGAGTTGCTGCTGGTGCTAGTGGCTGTGGGTGGTGCTGCTGCCACTTCATTGTTGTTGCCATTTGATGCGGCCGTCGCTGCTGCTGTTGTTGTAGTTGTTGTTGTGGCTGTTGTCGTTGTCTCTTTACCATCGGCTGCCAATTCACTGGTTGATTCCTCTGTTGTGGTTGTGGTCGTTGTTGTTTTTGTTGTGTTCGCATTGGGGCTGCTCAGCTCAGCGTTCTCCACCAGCTTTGTTGTTGTGGTTATTGTGGTGCTGATACCATTAGTTGCCGCTGCCGCTGCGGCTGCTCCTGCGGCTGCCCTCTCCAGCTGCTGCACGGGGCTGTCTGAAAGCTGTGCCGACTCTGGTCTCGGCTCTGGCGTTGAAGAAACTGAATCAAATCGTGGCTCAAGCATTGACGAGCTTGTGGATGTTGCTATTTTTTTGTTTGTTTTGTTTTTATTTTATATATTGATGCGTGTGTGTGTGTGTTTTTTTTGTATTGTTTTATACGTAGATATTGATTTTGTTGTATGTTTTGTTTATTCATTAAATGTGTGGTGTTTATTGTTAATTTATTTATTTTTTTGGGTAAGGTTAGCATCATTCCAACAAAAACAATACATTTGTTTAATTCATAAAAGAAGAGAGAAAAAGTAAAAATATAACTCAACACATGCATTGTTAAGGGCACATTGGGTAAATCTTGTTGTTGTTCAGATTGCAAAAGGAAAAAGCAACAACTGACAACATTCCATTTGTTTCTGCGGCCCGCGATTCGATTCAATAAAATATAGATATTCAAATATTGTTTTCAATTAAAGTGCATCAATTAATAACCAATGAATTAGACCAGACCGCTTAAAAATCTGTTTCCAAATATTTACATAACAAAAATTTATACAAAATACAAATGACAACAATTTAGCCCTCTAACAATTGGAATGTTGAAAGTTCATCAAATTAGTTGGCGACAACTAAATAAAAATTTTGACTTTATAAATTGCCAAAAACTGAAAATAAAAATTCTAAAAACGCCTTCAAATTTTGCATAAAAAATATAATATAGGTGCATAAGATAGATAATAATATATGAAATATATACAAATATTTTATATATTGTGTATAATATTGAGTTCTTTTTTGGGTTTATACATGTATTAATAATTGGGAATTTATTTTACACTTTGGCGATATGTAATGGAATTTTTTTTACAGTTTTAAGCAATTTATAATTTATCATTTGGTTGATTTGTTGTTTTTATTGAAACACAAAAAAAGGGGGAAAAGCGAAAAGAATAAACAAAATAAAAAACGTAAATGCGTAAAATTTCATAAAAATGTCAAAATTAATATTGATAATTAATCGAGTATAGACAGATATAGAAAGAGAGAGAGAGAGAGACAGAGCACCTCAGGGGCGTCTACTACTTACGACTGTTGGCCAGGCTGGAGCCGCCGTTTGTGGTTATGTGATTCTGATAGTTGCTATTGTTGGCATTGGCATTATTCAATTTGTTCACTGGCGATTGCACTGGACTCGACGTCTTGATGGCATTTACTGTGCGACAAAACGAACAAAAAAACATTGTTGACATGCATAAATTATATGAATCTAATCATAATCTACTTACTTGCTTGCTTGCGCAGCGTATTTGAGCCACGTTGCGATTCTGTAGCCAGTTTATCAACAATTGCCTCAAGTTCCGCATAGATCTAAGAGATATTGAAGTAATTAGTATTAGATTTATACGATTATCTCTCTCTGTTCATACCTTGGCCGTTTCATTGTGGAACACTTGCTCGGTGGCGAACAGTGTCTGCAAATTGGTAACCAAAAATAATATTCTCGAATCGTAGAGGGCGGGCAACTCGTCGTGTAGTTCCGTATTCAAAATTTCGTAGGTGCGACGTGCTTCCTCCAATTGTTCACGACCTTTGGTTAGCTGTAGGAAATCAAAAGCAAAACAATTAATGAATGTAACGATACAATGATGTTTATATAGAGGTATATGCCCACCTTAACATCATCCTTGCGCTTGTTAGCATTGGCCTGCAGATTCTGGAACGAGTGACGTTGGCCATCGTAGTCAATGAGCTTGCGATTGCGTTTCTCCACCTTCTTCTTCATTTCGGGAAACTGTCCGGTGTATGTGTTGAGCGGTATCAGCACCTGATCACCCAATTTGTGTGCAAAGTCCAGCCACAAGCTCTCCGAGGCGGCACTTTGTGCTAGCAGTGCATCGTAGCCGCTCCATTGTGGCTCATAGACTTCACAAACGGCATCCATCAGCGACTTTGAGGCGGTTTGTGCGGCTGTCAATTATATAATTTTTAAGAATATGAATTAAACATCAATTGAATGTCAGCTTAGTGGCTTACCGCGTATGCATCTTATATAGTTATTGAACTCCTTTTGTAATTTGTTGGCATTTGTTTGCTGGCGATTGAAATTATTCAAATGATCATCAAAGATCTCATCTGCGGTGCGATCAACTTTGCCCAAATTTTGTAGAATCTGCAAGTGAATTAAATTTTAATGAAAATCCCAATTCAAAGCAAGTATGTATGTATATGTATGCATGTGTGGGCGGGTGTAGACCAAGGTCATTGCTTAAAGTGACTTCAAGTGTGGGCTTTTGCTCTTTTCAAGCCCGACCACGTATGTACGTAATCCAAGCCCAATTACCACTGTAGTGGCAACATATTTCATTGGCACTTAACACTAAGAGCACAAAACACACACACACACATGCACAGACAGAATGTGTAGCCAGCAAATGGCGCATTTATAAATAAGAAAAATCATTTGGCAAGCATTGCCTGTGCCCCGGCTAAGTTTTTGTTCAGTTTTTTACATGTCTCAACTCGCAAAAAATAGCATAGAAAAGAAGAACAGCAACAACAAGAGAATCAAGCAGAATAAAACTTAGCAAAGCGCTAAATCTGTTGCCACATGTCTGTCCACGTTCACGTCCGATTGGGGTTAAGAACGCAATTCGGACGGCAGCCTCCGGTCAATTTGTGGCTGCAGGCACTTGAATTGCTAAACACTTTGCCACTACAAAAAAATCAAAACTGGAATGTGGTAAACGGAGCAGAGCAGGGAGGGGAGGGGGTGGTCGGCGCGTTGATAAGTTGTCAATTGCTGACACAACCTTGTAACAGTTTTCAGCAACGCCCACGCCTCAGATGAGTGACCCCACACAGAACAAACAAACAATAAAAGAGGCTGCACAGCATTTAAACAAGCAGACAGAGAGAGAGAGAGAAAGAGTGAGAGTCTATGTGTGTGTTATTAACTGTGTCACAGCTGCAAGCTGCACAACTGTGCGTATACGCAATGCAAATTTTAGGCTAGCATCTTTTTGCTGCTATTAGCATATTCGCCACAATGCCAAACAAGCACAAGCTGTGCAAATATTTGAATTGAGATAACTAGATAACGAATCAGCATTCTACACAAATTGTACGTCTACAGATATAACAGTTAGATAAGCTCAAACAAACAACTAAGATAATTCGTCTAATGTGCCAGAGCTGTGCTCAAAATTCGCCCAAAACTCGTAGAGCACTACTTCCTCTGTAGGAAACGTTGCCTTAAATGCTCACACTGAACGCGACCCGTTATGAATGATTAACCCAAACGCATACATACATATATGCGATACGCATGTTAAATGAGGTAAGCCAGGTAATTGGAGGCAAGCGTTAAAGTCGTTAAAATAATAAACAAGACGAAACTCAAATGCCCTTGAAAACTTAATGGCAGGGAAAATTTTCGTTGTGAATGAGTTAGTTATAATAAGCGCTACGAAATCAGAACTATTTCATCTTTGGAATATGGGGAAATATGGCAAAATGTTCTGAATAATTGTATATACTTTATATATGTATATATATACATACATATGTATATATCAATTTAGTTACTTTGATTAATAAACATTTGTTCTTGGCTCTTCTGAGCATCTTTTACAACTAAGCTGTGATATGATATTATATATTTAAACTTGATTATTTTATTGTTGCCCAGCCCTAAAAAAGGGCAGTTGTTTCATGTTTCATTCAATAAAAGCAAAATAAATGCAGCTATCTTCTGCCTATTCGTTCAGTGTATGTCACATAGACGCACACATATGTATAACTATGGCTACATTCAGCACACATAAAAACCTTTTATGGGCACACTGACCAGCAAACACACACACACACACTGACACATCGATGGCTTTATTGTGGGCAGTTTCCCAGCAACCTGTTGACGCATTTGATGACCATTTTCGTAACTGAAAACCGGCAAAAGCTAAAAGAACCAGCCAGGTCTTAGTTGTTCAAATGCTTTTTGATTTTGTTATTGTTATTGTTAACCTTAATTGGTAAATCGAAGACTGCAGTTACACACATACACATACACACACACACCTGTATGTATAACCAACCTGTGTATATAACTGCTTTAAGCCCACGTGTAGAAAACTTCAACCAAATGCAGCGAATGATTGTGTGTGGGCGTTTCATGATTTTAAATGTGTGTGTGTGTGTGTGTTTGTGTTGCCAGGGCAGGCAAAGCTTTATTAATTAACACACACACACAAACAAACACACGAAATTTATTATCAATTTCAGTGTCAATTAGTTCCTCAGCTGCCTCAACTTCAATGCAGATAGATATGAATAGATATGATTGCGTTATTGGCGGATGATTGGACTTTGTGTGGCTATCGCGGCACCGTGCTGGCCATAACCGCAGCCTTTCCACTTCCGCTCTACAGGTCTCAGAACATTTGGCACTTGTCCTTCTTACCAAATGTATATGGCGAGCGTATTTGTAAAGTCTCGCAGCAAGTTTGCGTCATCAAACTGTCCCAGCTATAGACGGTAAATATAGAGTATATGCACATACATATACACTCAGATATATACACATCTATATGTATATGCATATATCTAACGTGTGTCATTTATTTTAAAATTTTGTGCTATCTCTCGCACTGGCTGTCGCTATATGTATGAGCACCTATATATAGTATAGTCATATATACAAGATGTGGACCAAAAGTTTATTTTCTGGCTGGCTAATTCCACGCATGCAACATGTGCGTAGAGCAAGAAAACCGTGGGCTAAGCTTTTGGCCTCAAGCCAGACACAGAGCTCGCTGTGATAGGGGCGTGGAGCGTGGGCGTACAGAGGAGTCACAATAACGATGACAACATCAGCAGCAGCAGCAGCAGCGGCAGCCTACGAGATACCAGATGCCAGATGCACAAGTATCATGTAGCTGCAAAATGTAATTCGACTTTCAAAAAGTGCAACACATAAAATATAAATCGAAGCACAAGTAGACAACAGACAGATACACACACATACATACACACAAAGGCACCCATCATGATGGGCAGGCAAACAAAAGTAAAGTGCTTCAGCCGACATATTGTTAAAGGCGGGTGGGGCGCGGCGAGGTTCGCTGGGATATACTATGTATAAGCAAGCGTTGGCCCAGTTTCGAAGCAATCTACTGGCAACTGCTACAAGAAGACAATCAAACAAAAAAACAAAACAAAAAGAGAAAGAAGCCAAAGCAAAAGTGGGCAACGACCACCAGTTACCAACTACTACAAAAGCACACTTTGTGTTAGGGCCATCAAGTCGAATCATTTCTGAGGCATTCACAGCGATTGCACATAAATATCAAACGAAGTTTCTGAATGAAATCAATTTTGGCTAATACAACCCACTTGGCTGTCTGTCTAGGGTATCCGCAATGGCAACGTCAGCTAAACTAGAAACAATTCTGGCTACAACAGGCAGTGCAAATAAAAAAGGGAATATTAAACATAAACAGGCAACAAGACGGCAGCAACAAAAACAATTGCGAAGCAGAAGAAGAAGAAAAGTTTTGTAGAAATTGTTGCCGCCGGCCAAAGTGCGAGAGACATCATCGCTAAGAGAGCAGAGCGGGAGCCGAGATGAATGGCAGGCGGCAAATGAATAAGAGAAATGGGTATGGAAAATGTGCCACGACTGGATCGGTGTCAGAGCAGCGTGCCACGCCTTGTAAGCTGCCAGCCCATGGCACCGGCTAGCGGCAAGAGCTGAGGCCGTTGCCAATGCTGACAAGTGCTGCTGCTGCCTCTGCTGCTGCTGCTGCCTGGTTTAATGGCATGCAAACTATGCATGTAACACAGGTAAGTCTCTCTGTCTGTCTGTATGTGTGCGTGTTTGTCAGCCAAAGAGCTAACCTATTACCACAAAAGCACATTTTCAACTTGTTGCCTGCGGTTAGCGGTAAAAACCAAAACATTCTCCATATAAAGTACAGCGATTGACTCTAACGACGACGACAGCAAAAAATAACGAAAACACAACAAATTAAATAAACTAAAAACAAGTAAGAAAGCTCTAGTCGAGACTGCTCGACTAGGAAATCCCCTGAACCCGTCTTTTTGCTTACAAAAGAAACACACACACATACATAGGCACATATAGGCACGCACGCATAAACACGCATGGGCTGCAGTGTGGGCTTCTCATGGAAATTTAATTGTTTAATAACTTTTTTTGTGGACGTACGTTCTTCATGAAACTTTTAGATTGTGATTATATCATTACTATGCGTGTATATGCCGAAGCTCAAGTCTCTAGTATTTGAAATACGCCTTTTACAAAAGTGAGGGTGAGGGGGTGGATATAGGGGCGGGGGGTGAATTATAACAAAAACCGAAATTCTATAAAGTGCATATGAATCTACATTTAAAATTTGGAGACTCTAGCTCAAAAGATGTAGGAGATATAATTTTATAACTGGCTTTCGATAAGGTTTTTCATCGATAAAAAAATAATCGGACGAATTATCGATCTTCTGTGATAAACTTGATATGCGCGCGCTATATACGGACATTTTAAAAAAAAGTTGAGGTCTCTAGCTATTGTAGTTTCGGAAATCGACGCGTTCATACATACGGACAGACGGACAGACGGACAGACGGACAGACGGACAGACGGACATGGCTAAATCGATTCAGTTTGTCGCCCTGATCAAGAATATATATACTTTGTGGGGTCTGCCACGCCTCCTTCTCCCTGTTACATACTTTTAACAAAACCATTATACCCTGATTTCCCATTTTCAATGGGTTCAGGGTATAAAAAAGAGCAACTGTTGTTGTGGGCAGTAAACCGGTTTTCAATTGCGACCCCTCTACACACACACACACACACACACACACACACACGCGCACACACACTCGCACACACATACGCACACACCCTCCAGACAGTAAGTCATATGACTTACACTTTATCTCAGATCGAGTTAGCGGCTCAGAAACGTGCTAACAGAAAGAAATAATCAACGAGTAGCTGAGCACAGATCATATATCGTGTTAGTAATAGTTATTAATAACAGCGTCGGGTTTACATAAACAATTATTTTTATTTGCTAACCAAACTAATTGAAAATGGGACGACACGCTGAAAGAAATGTCTATTTCTTCTAAGTATTCCCTTTACGTATTTCCGTTACGTATTTCCTTTACGTATTTCCTTTACGTTTTCTTTTACGTATTCCCTCTACGTCTTTATTGCGCTGACCCCCAGCAGGCGTGGACGACTGAAGACTGACTGAAGAAATGCTGCAGCTGCTGCCCTTTATATAGGGCCACTTTTACTCAAGCACTGCCTCTCCCAAATGTTGAGCCCGACAGCAATTAGAGCTCGTTGCAGTCGTGCTTCAAGTGAGCAATGGGAACGGTCTCTGCTGCTGTGCGCATTCTAGCTTCGTTTTACGTAAATAAAAATACCAAATGAGAACTGCTGCATACACATAGACAACTTTAATGAACTTCTGCACTTCTTCTCTCCTTGCTTTTACTCTTACTCTTACTCTTCTCTGAAGTGATCAGGGGGTTTCCTAGTCGAGCAGTTTCGACTTACTTGTTTCTAGTTAAATTTTTTTTAAAAAATAATATCAATTCAATCTTGTTTAAATTTAAACTCAAATGGAATGCAAAGAAACTAAATAAAATATATTTGCAGCAATAACACCATTCCATTGGTTTCGCTGTGTATGAAAGCGCAGACTTTGTACATACACACATGCATGTATGTATATCATTCGCTTTAATCGACATATGTATGTATGTAAATTAAAACAGTTCATTGCGCAATCGAATACAAATTCGATTTGTTTATGCGACGTTTTCAACGTTGGCTTCATTTGCATAATTTCATTTAATACATATCAGATGGCTGTCCTGCTCTCTCCCATAGGTATGTTAGGTGCGCACTCACTCTCTTTCACTCTCTTGGCTCTGCGTTTGGGCTTTCTTTCGCATTCGATGCGACGTTATTGCTTTAAGCTTAAGCAAGTGGAAAGTGAAACTCGGTAGAAAGTTTCAACTGAAATGCCCAATGAAAATAACTAATATTTATCTATGCTAGAGTCTCTCGCACCGAATTGCCATGATTTATCTATTAGCATTAGCTAAAAAAAAAAAAACTCGAAAATGACCAAATAGAAATGGAACATAATGAGACAAGCATGAGACAAATAGCTGTTACTGGTAATGGCTAAGCAATATCTGGACAGACATATGTATATCATTCGGAAGAAAAGAGCTTAGCCGCATGTTGAATCGAGTTACGTAAGTTTTAAGAATTCAGCTACAAAAGAACCTGTTGCTCGGAACTATCCACACGGCAATACAATAAACAAAAACTGTCCTCAGCGGAAATAAACAGCCACACACACACACGCATACATATGTGGGGTAAATGTTTATAATGACATAAAAATAATGGAAAACCTGTCTAAGCTTTAGACATCGTTAATATCCGCTGGCTATGAGCATTTGAAAGGCGAAAACAAAGCGGCAACAACAACAACAACTAAACAACAAATGTGTCTGCGATTATTAACCATTTCTAGGCATTTCATTCAATAATTATTTGAATTTTTTTTTCCAATTTTTTATGTTTTACATTGAATTTTTTTTATAGTTGGGCTTTTCTCCACATTTTTGATTTGTTGTTTGATTTTAAACTCGTTACGCTTGTTGTGTTTATCTAACCCGCTCCACATTGCTCTTCGCAATTAGCTTTACACGTTTTCTATTTATTCGAAAAACATTTCGCTACGCAACGGACAGTCAATGCTTGGGAATGGCTTTGAATTGATTTTGTTTGGCTTCATCGCAAAGACTGTCAAATGTAATTAGTGCAGTTAAAAGCGCAGTCGTAAATCAATTTACTGCTCAGAATATGTAAATACCTATTATCTGTCTTATAGAAGCATACATAAGTATGCATGTATGTGTCTCTACATATGTAGCTAGATAGCTGCATCTAGTATAGGCCCGCATTATAGCTGGCTAATAGAAAATGCAAATATTTTTGCCAACTGCAAAGAATTTACTGGGCCCAGAGTATGTATCTATATACTTAGACACACATGTAGGCATTAGTGTGCGTGTGTGTATGTGTGTGTGTGTGTTCGCTTAAAGCTTTTGGTATGAACGAAGAGAATAAGAGAAAGAGTGCGCGAATAGAACACTTGAGAGAGATGTGAGTGAGCGAAGCACATGCATACACTTGGCGAAAAAGTTAATAATATTTCTTGTGAAACTATGTATATACATTTTACTAAAATTCATTTTACATTTTAATTTAATTAATTTTATTTTTGGTCTTCTGTTCTTCTTCTTCTTCTTTTTGTATTCCAGATAATTTCATATATATTTGTCTCCTAATTGCATTATGTTTTTTTATTGCCTACAGTTATCAAAAACAAAAACAAATTTGTATTCTCGATTCATTTGCCAAAAATGATAATTACCGTACATTAATTTATCGTTAATCTTTGCACACTCTCACACATACATACAATCGCATATCTTTTTTTGCTTGTGTATTGAACTTTTGTTTATTTTCTTTTTATTTTTGGCTGAAACGTGAAAAATGTGACGCTGCTGTGCTGTGCTGTGATATACAAAAATTAGCTCAAAATACATATGCGCTGTATATGTATGTTTATTAAATAGAGTTGGCGACCGGACAATGGATCGTATGCGTTATATAAGTGTTAGCGGTCGTGCCCAGGCATATGATAGAGCCATGCTAATCAATCACAAGCTATTCTGAATATATGTATGTGTACCCATAAGTATGCATTATATGGTATCTGCCAGGTACTTTGCATGTGTCGCTCTCCCTCTCTCTCTCTCTCTCTCTCTCTCTCTCTCTCTCTCTCTCTCTCTCTGTCTCACTCCCTTTGTCAATTTTGCCTTTGGCCGGCAATGCGGTCAAATCATGAGCTCACACTTAGCATATAACTCATTATGAGCTACGAAATAGAGGGAACAGACAAAAAACTAATAGAGTGTCACTTATAGTTAGTTAGTGCGACTTAAGACACATTTTCAGGCCATTCGTAGATACAATTTGAATCTGTGTCGTGCCGTTTAACAGCGCTGTGCAAATGGAAGACACCGCCAAGTGTTGACTGTGCGTCTGTCTGGCTGGCTGGCTGTTGCTCAAACGGCAACAGGTAGACACTAGATCAACCACTGAGATCGGCTTTGTTTGGCTGGCGAGGGCACGTGATTTGCATAGATATCGAATCCAAAATCAAAGTACTTAACGGCACGTGACGCCGCATGACGCAGCTACAAAAAGTGTTGGGCAATCAGAAAGATCGAACGTACGAGTAAACAAAATGTACAAATACTATTTGTTGCTAGTTTTCGGTTTTCAGATGAACTTTATGGTTTACAATTTTCGTAGATTTGCTGCCTGCCCAACTGTGAAAACCGGGTCAAGAGCAATAGAAATGAATTGCTCCACAGAAGCGAGTTCACTCCAAAGTGAACTAAAACAAAACTCTTGGCTAACTTTATAGCATTTTGTGACTGAAGGCATAGCTGAAATCCCCTAATATGTTCACATTCACATGAACCCATTTAAATTGATGAAAGATGTTTTGTTATCATGTGCATAACATACAATTACCTACAGCATATTACAATTGTTAAACTAATTGAAATTGGTACTATTAACAAACAAATATAAACTTCTAGAAGGCTAAGCCGAAGCGTGTGACTCGTTAAGCCACAAAGGCAATCAACACCAATTGAGGTCTTCAAAAATGAAAAGTTTGTGCTAGGCCACAAATTATCAAAGTCGGATATGGTATATACATACATATACCCTTTATTAACTAACTACTGTTCAACACACAACAATTCGTTATCAATTTAATTTAACAGCAAGACGCATTGTACACTAATAAATTCGCATCTAATCGTAATATTAAAACCGAAATCAAATGTAGAAACCACTTGCGTAGCGAATTCGAAACTATTTATGAGCCAAATATGGTATTACTAGCAGGCAAAAAAAAAAACACAATGAAGCATATAGTACCAACTGAATGACAAGAAAATGCCAATAACCCGTAGATACAAGGGAAATTGCGCAACGGGCAGTACCAGTGGCAGTGGCAATGGCAGTCGTAAGTACATACATACATACATACATGCTCGCTCGCTGGACGCCTCAGTTGCTGATAACACACAAAATTCCATTACACAAAAAATAATTTCGACTTATCAGCTAGAAAATGCCCGAAAAGCAAATCTCAAAGATAAGCGAATACGCTACGCTTTTTACTGGCTTTTCGCGTGCCCATGACTAAAGCAGCTCAAGAATTTGCTTTTCATAAAAGATGAGCGGCAAGAAATGGAAAAAGTGTGCCAAAAAGATTTCGTGTCTGGCTAATAAATAATCAGAGACGCTAGCTTAATTATAGTGACTATGTGTGTGTGTGTCTGTGTGTGTGTGGATATATGTATGTTTAATCTGAGCTTGGTTTTGATGTCGTGTCAGGAAATTTCGCTGCCAGAGCTGCGCTTTAACAGACAAGTTGACGTTTCTCACGCATCGCTACCGATTGACAAACTTATTGCCACGCCTTTACCTTTCTTAATATAAGATATTTAGATATATGTATTTGTATACATGTGCAAAGATAAAGTCAGTGAACTGCTGTTAATTATTAGTTCAGCTTCGCTGTTGAAGAAAATGTTCAAATACATAAACAACATTGGCATTTTCCACTCGATCGATGCGAACTAAAGGCGAACACCTGATGATGCCGACAAGTGTGTAAGTGTGTGTGTGTGTGTAGGAATGTAAACACACACACATGCACATACATGTATACATTCAGCCGTTGCACTTTTGGGCCCAGTCAACTGCAAAACAACCATTGGGGCACTGGCCAATTGGCCAATTCCAATTTATTTACATTGAATTGTAAATTTGAAATTTGAAATTGCATTTACAAGTTGCGTATCTGGAATTGCATTAGCGAAATGCATTTGCAATTGTCGTTAACCATATACGACTTCGAGTGCAGCCATTTGTATCTTTTGTATAGCCACAGCATTTGCTTGCCTCAAATGAGATCAAAATGCCAAAAAGCCGCAAGGCTAAAGCCGCATTAAGCAAAATGTAAGCGATAAAGAAAATTTAAATAAAACTTAATGCTGACATTGAACAAGTTAAATACAGATAAGAGCCAGAGTTATTTAAAGTACTAATTCACAACTATTCTAATCTAATGGCAGGGTAGACTTTTTTGCTAATAATTTGCTCTATTTCTATGTAGAAACATCATTAGGTAATTATTACATTAAGACTTGTTGATCGCTAAGAACTAAACTCTGCCAAATCTTGATAGAGTTGATTATTTTAAGTACATTATTACACAGCTATTATCTAACTAACCGCAAGTGTATTCGAATGTCAAGTAAATCTCATTGAAATTAACGATGCCTTCCCGCCAGCGTCTACATTTCCGTTCACCGCTGTTCGTTCCCCCCGCCGCGGTTGCATAAGGCAACGCAATTCAGCGCTGTGCAAATTGAAAACGATGGCAACCTTCAGCAAGCAGCAAACAGCAGCAGCACCAGCTGACAGTGGCCCGTGGTTCGAATTTAGTGCATTATGATTGCACTCCAACAATTGTCCCTGATTGCTGTCGCAGCCAGGCGGTTGTGCAACGCAACCAACACGAAGGTTGCCCCCAAGCCAAACCACGCCAAACAACGCCACGCCACCCACACTGATGTGCCACTTCAGAGCCACTCAAATGGATTCCAGGTGCGGATCTCGTTAAACCGCGATTTGTGAACTATGCTAATTTTTTCTATTTTTTTCTAGTTTGCTCAATTCCTCTTGCGATGCATTCGAGCGTAACCAAATGGCATAGAGCGAAAATTCAGCACGTTGCAATTAAGCGAAATTAGGCAAACGCAGCGTATACGTAATATGGCTGTAAGAATTTCATGGGGCACAGTAGGGGCATGGGTGGGGCAGACTCGGACAAAGTTAGCTAAGGGTGCGAATTTGGCGAAAGCCAAAGAAAGTTGGCACTTGATTAGCAGCATTTAATGACTCAATTAAGTCGAGCGACGGGGGCAGGGGCTCTGCTTATGATATTTGCATTTTATATTTATAAACGTTGATTGCATAAGCTGAAACGCAGTTCGTTGCTTGAAACCGGTTTTCATATTTTTGCCACAGCTATTGTGAATTTTTATTTGGTCGCTGACAATAACTGGCAACTGCCAACTGGCAGCACTTTCGCGCAAAAAATACTATATACACATCTATATGTATATATATTTATAATCATGTTTACAGGGTGCTTAAAACAAAGGGCATACAAATAATTCCCAGGCCAGTCCCAGACAGCCAGCCAACCAGCGCGCATCCAGCGTGCGCACTTTGTCTATCTGTGTCTGTGCCTGTGTATATCTATTTATCTCCCAGATGCATTATACTCTATGACATTCAACTGAAAAAAGTAGCACAACATCCGAGCGAATCGCGTGCTTCCCCCTCACAATGTGGGTTGAGTGACGCTTTTTGTTCTAGGGCAGAGTTTTCTCTATTTTCACATTTCCGCACACAAAAGCCAGCGAAAATGCAGCACAGAATTTTAATTTCCATTTTAATTTAACTAGGCATAGAGTTTCACAGGCAGATGCAATTGCGAGAACCTAAACTAAATGAGCACAACACAAAACAAAAAAAAAAAATCCCCTATTTACTGCAAATACAAACAGATTTATGGATAGCTTTAGATTTTGCTTCAACCAACTTGCTAATCTTTTGAAATTATCTCCATAAACATATTCTACAAAACGAAATGAGAGCGCTTCATGAACTACCTGGGCACGCAGAAGGAGGCGTGGCAGACCCCACAAAGTATATATATTCTTGATCAGGGTGACGAGTTGAGTCGATTTAATACTATTCCTCTGTCTATTTCTTCTAAGTATTCCCTTTACGCAATTCTACGTATTTCCTTTACGTATTTCCTTTACGTATTTTCTCTACGTCTTTAATGCTTAGCTGATCGATCACACACTCTACTTCACTTCACTGCGCTGACCCCCACCAGGCGTGGACGACTGAAGAAATGCTGCAGCTGCTGCCCTTTATATACGTAGGGCCACTTTTACTCAAGCACTGTCTCTCCCAAATGTTGAGCCCGACAGCAGGCAGAGCTCGTTGCAGTCGAGCTTCAAGTGAGCAATTGAAACGCTCTCTGCTGCTTTGAGCATTCTAGCTTCGTTTTACGTCAATAAAAATACCAAATGAGAGCTGCAGCATACACATAGACAACTTTAATGATCTTCTGCACTTCTTCTCTCCTTGCTTTTACTTTTACTCAGTTCTCTGAAGGGATCAGGGGATTTCCTAGTCGAGCAGTCTCGATTAGAGCTTTCTTACTTGTTTTCAATATTTAGCCAATCAATTTCATTATATACAAACAAAAGCACTTGTTTTCTACATAAGCAAATTTAATGCATTTCATTAATTATATAAACCATTTATAAGCCAAAACAAAAGTTTATAATATACGCCGATATAGAGTGCTTGCATGCAGCAAATTAATATTTCTCTCGACTATATATAAGTATACGTAATTTATGCAATTTGTCATAAATTTCATTTATAGATTTCTATCCAATAAACAATTGGGCGCCAGCTCTTTAAGTTTGGCATATTGCAATATCTACTTTGGGAGCATTCCAAACATGCCAAAATCTATAAAACATCATGGAATGTTTCAAAATGCTGCCAAAAATACATGTTGCAAAAAAAAACAAGCAAACAACGAAGAATAAAGCCTGTTAAGACTGGGCAAGGCTAAGGCTAATGGCAACACAATTTGACGCTTGAATAGAGCCAACATCGATCGATTCAATCACACGATCGTATTAATTGCAGTACACGAACGGGTACACTGTGCTAAGTTCTATGTCTGATATATGTATATCATAGCTGCTGGTGTGTCTCTGTGTGTGCTCGTGAGGCCGCAGCTAATAAAAAGTTAACAACACAAAAATTACGTATTCGACCCGTGAGCAATGCGAATACTAATTGACCTTGCCAACCACTTCAACTGTGGCTGCTCACTTGAAATGATTATTATTTATCTTATTGTTTTTGTTTTTTGTGTGGGGATATATTTTGTTTTTTCTTCTGAATGAATGATATAAACTTGTGTGGTTTATAGCGGACGCAAAGGTGTTGAAGCAAAGCACTTATGAGCTGTATGAAAATAGGCATAGAGTTCATGCGCTGACACTTGACTTCTCGAAGAACATCCAGCAAGGGAATTCAATTTGTCTGGCCGGCCTTTGTGTGTGTGTGTGTGTGTGTGTGCATGTGTGGGAGGAGATGGAGTGGGGCAGCTGGAAGAGAGACTGGCAACTGTTGAGTTATTGAAACGTCCGTTGTAGTGGCTGCTGGACAATTGCATGAAATGAATCAAGTGAAGTGCCGATAAATGTCTAAACGTAATTCAATTGTTATGCAATCAGCCAAGTGACGAGACATATTCAATCAAAGAAAACATTAAAGCACAGAAGAAAAAGAAAAAAAAAAAACAACAACAACAACTCTAAAGAAAAGGAAAAAAACATTTCCCACATTGCGCAGTCGTCACTTTGCGTTGATTATTGTTGGCAATTTCTATAATTGAATTTTTTAATAAGCTCGCCTCTCTATATATACCCCATAATCAAATGGCTTATAGCACACACACACACACACACACACACACACACACACACACAGAGACACGCAACAGACCATTATCAGTGCACGTCAGCATGAATTGTATCCGTATTCAATGCTGTATCTAAATATGTGTGAGTGAGTGAGTGTGTCTGTGAGTATGAGTGTGATTGTGACAGTGCCGTGTAGCCACTTCATTCGAGCAGCTGTAATCGCTTGTCTGCGCGCTCGATTGAATCACTTAATAGGAGATCTGCAGCTGGAGTATACACCCCCCATTTGCTTGACTTGGCCGGGGGGGGCGTATACACTGCACCTGCTCATCGATATAGTCGTAATAGTCAGTCAATAAAGCGAATATTCGTCAATATGTGCATTAAGTCTGAGACTCATTTCTGTCAGCTACACAAACTGCTGGCGCTTCACTTATTCTCGATCCGATCAATTCCGAGTATTTACTTAGACTTGTTTATTCTAAACTGATACGAATTCGACTTGATTTCGGGTATTGTGTTTACTTTAGGTTTTGGATTACTGTAACAACAGTACTTCATGTTTGCGCCTGGGAAAACAGAACTCTGCAACGGAACACCAAAAGAATTGAATATGCCCTTATGCATTGACTTATGCCAAGCTTCAAACATGCAATTGAAATCGACGAAATATTTATATACATATTTATGTATATACCAAGGAATTTTACTTAGTTACATTTCGTTTAATTGTAAATTAAAATAAATGTATATTGTTTCAAGGTTTCCTTGTAAAAGGTAATATAAGTATTTAAACGAGCGTCTGTCTAGACAACCAGAAGTTATTGGCAACTATGATATATGGAATGAGTTTGTTGGCTGCTACTGCTGAAATTGTGTTTTAATAGATTTGCAATGATATATAGTCAGCAGACCGTTTGCGAATTTAAGGGAATTTTCTGCTTAATACTTAGCAATCAACTTGAAGCAATAAAAGATAAAGAAATCAATGACTATTCCCCTCTAAGGGGCTCATTAGTCATAGATATGCGAAATTGTTTTAAGTACGGAATAAAAACAAAGAAATGTTGAATGAACAATGCCTATCTCATTTAATCTGTATAAAATCAATTTGATTTCGCTTATCGCTTTGATTACAGGTTTTTTCTATTTTTTGCTGAGGCACAACTGAAAATAATTGACTCTTTACGCAATCTTGTCTCAAATAGAAGCAATTGACATTTAAAGATCGAAGAAGAAGAAGAAGCAAGCAAACAGCGACGACATACACGAAGTTCAATATGCAACAGGCAAGTTTGTGAGTTTCTAAAAATTGAGCTGCCAATAAAATGTCAATCGCTGCTGCAGTTCAGCAGAGATAGAGACACGGAGAGGGAGAGAAAAAGACGTGAGAAGTTGGGTGTGGGAAATAGTTGATAGTCAACAGCAACAAAGTGAAAAGCAAATTTTGGCAGCTGTTGCGGGACGCGCTTAAAAATAGCAACAAATATGCGAGACAGCAGCGCGGGCGAAATTTCGCAAAAAAAAAAAGAAGACCCACACACACACATACGAAATAAATTAAAATAAAATTACTTATGCGATAGAAAAGTGTTGTTTGTCGCTTTTGCGAAAAAGAAAACTTAAGATATCTATAAAATAAAATAAAATGAAAGAAAAGTCGAAGGCGGCGAGTTATAAAACAAAAGATACATTTGTATCTACTATATAGACAAATGGAAGAGTGAAGAGGCATCTATTTAAAGATTGACTGCCAGGCGACATTTTCACGTTGTTGGGCCAGTCACGCACCCAAAACGAAAATGTATCTAGGCGAGCGTCTGTGTTTCTTGTAGTTATGCCACGAATGTGTGTTTCGATTTGACAAGTTTTCTCTAAACCAAATGCTGTATGTCTTCTTTGCTACGAACGCACGCGCTCAAAGCAGCTTGTTCCGCCTCTCACCCATACTCTTTCTCTCTCTCTCGCTCTGTGCGTCTTTGACCATCTCACTATCTCTGCATCTCTCGTATATTACATATTGTACATTTATTGAAATGAGCACACAATGCGCAAATACAAAGCGCCGGGCAACACAGCAGCAGAGCGCAGCGTACCGAAACGTGCTCGGTACAAACTAGTCTATAATTTTAAAAATAAACTCTACGCAAATTATGAAATATCCAAATTCTGATTCTTTCTACTCTCTACACAGAATTCAAAAAGAAATTAGAACATTTAGAAATTTTTCAGATATGGTGTAAAGACGAATTCGTGCTTCTACAAACAAATGTATAATACTCTAAATGCTTGCCAATTAGAGCGAATCGGATCCGGATCCAGAACTAATTCGTATGAACAAAGCAATGTATAAACATGGAATGTTCTAATTTGCTAATGGACAAATTTAAAGGTCTACTAAGAAAAAACATATGTACATATAAATGCTGTTCTTTTTCTATTTTATTTATTAATTTATTTATTTAAGTAACACAAAATAAATATTAATTAATATGTAAAGGCTTATATAGAGTTTTATTGAGTTAGAAAACAGCTGGATATAAAAACTTACAAACAATACATTAAGAAGTATTTTTTTAAATATCGAAAAATATTCTATTTATAATATTAAACCTTTTATAAAAATTAAAAATAAGTTATAAATATCTGCTCATTTCGTTAACTTCATGCTACCGAAATATTACTGTACTTTAGTTAATACGAATGATTAATCTGCTCAAATTGCATTCCAGGAAATACATAGTTAGTAAATAGAATGCTCTGCTGCTTAGGTTTAAAAATACACTCAAAACTTGCAATACGACATTTAGAAAAGGCCCCAAAGAATTTCGTTCAAGTTTAATGACCAACACGAGCGGTTCGCGCTGCTCATCCTCATCCCAAAGAGCAGACAGCATAGAAAATACCAACGAACTTTTAGAAATTCAACAGTAAATGCCAAGATACACACACAGACATGCACACAGAGTCAAAGAGACAGATTGGTAGAGTGTAAGCGAGATGGCAGCAAATCAATACAGCGAAACTATTAAGGCGAGCGAAAGAAAGAAAGAGCATCATTCAGAGCTTAGATTACAGCATTTTCTAACCGCTGTGGAATGCTGCTTTAGCAGTGGCCGAAAACTTGTTTACAAGACATCGCGACGTGCCAGCAGCGAGTGGGTCAAAATGCAGCTCTTTTACACTCTCTCACATGCAGAGGCGTAAGTGTGTGTGTATGCGTCTGTGTGCGTGTATTGACATTCACATTAAAGCTGAGCAGCCGCTCCTGGACCAATGCTTGAGCGCCAAACTTTCACTTGTGCACGCAGCGGCGGCATAGATGAAACAAGAGGAGCATAAAACAAGAGCCAGAGAGACGAAGACGACAGACATTGAGTGATGAAAATCAATGTAGCCAGAAACTTGATCGCCCAAAAGAAGCAGAAAACAACAACAGCAGAGAAATGCTTCCTATTGCACCGCCCTAGCGACAGGTGGCGTTGGAGCATCTTCTGTGACAGCTTTTACAACACTCATAAAACAGCTAGATGTGAAGTTGTTTGTACTTTCTTTTGCCCAACTATTTGTATATTGGTATTTGTGTGTGGTGTTGTGTTAGCTGGAAACACTGAATTTTATAGAGCTTCTAATTGTACACAGTCGGTTGCTCCATTGGAAATAGGACAGGGACACGGCCCTCAAACAATGTTTTACAGATGGGCGTTGCGGTGGGCGGTGCAATACACGCCCTAGAAAATGTCACCGATTGCTTGGCCCAATTACTGCACCCATACGAACACATATTTCAGCATACATTCATGCATACGTATTTATGGCACTCTTAACTTACCTTCTCCTTGGCACGTCCAGCGTGTTTTTGCATAGATTTAGCAAGCATGATGCCTTTATTTTCGGACATTCAATCAGCGGCAACGGTAACAACAATAACAAATAGATTCAACCGAAGAAGCAGCACAGGTTGTATGTGTGTGTTTTAGTGAATGTGAGTGTGTGTATATGATATTCGTATATGCACTGCTGGTGTTCAGAAATATTTGAAAATTTCTGATTTGGCACAATATACACTGTGTTAAGAACAGAACTCTCCGTTATTCGGTTATCCGCTTTCGGGGAAATTTTAAATGCACATTTAACACACGACAACGGGCCACAATTTGTATTTATTGAACGTTGCTATTTTGATGCGATTTGGCCGCGTTACTAGCACTCGAAAGTCACGAAATAATGGCACGTAAGCGCGCGGCTGCGACTTCAGGTGTGTCTTCGAACTTGACGCTGCTGCAGACGGAACGGGACTCATTTATTTATTTATAATTTATAATGTTTACACTCAAGCAACGTCGATATCTGCTCTCTATCGATACTTCCCACTGACTATCAGCGCGCCACCACACTGGCTCGCTGTTAAACTTAACAGCTGAGGAGCGATGTTGTCATCGATAGTTTGATTACTAAATTACCCACCACCACTTCAAGTGCTGCATAACAGAGAATATGTGCGAACGACTTCTGCCAAGGTAAACAGAGCTATATTTTTGTTTTTTTTTTAATATGCTTTTTTTTTTTTGTAAATTAATAATTTTATGTCTTAGGCACTCGGTTTCGACAGGCGGCTGGCTAAGTTTGTTGTTGCCCGCTGCACTAGTCACCAGTTATTTGCACGCACAGCCAGAATGCGGAGCCACGGACGCAGTGCATCGGCTTCTGATTGCGGCCGCAATTGGAATGTGCCTCAGGACACTTATGTTTCTTCTCACTTCGTACGTTAAGGCGGCAACCTCTATTAAGTTCATATTGAACCACTTGTTGCCAGGCATTGTGAGCAGTCTATGTCTGGACAGAAGCTGGCCCTTTGCTCTACCCACTGGACTGCTTATTACCTCCATCTACCACTTTGTCTATGTGAGAGTATTCCGTGGTCTGCCCAGGACCTTTACCTTCGGGGAAGCTGCCATTATGGTGCAGGGGATTTTGCTCTTCGTCCTGAATGCCATTTGTCGATTGTGGACGCTACCCTCGACGGATTTCAATCAGCTAAATGCCATAATGACAAGTGCTCTGCTTTGTCTGCTCCTCGTCTGTGTGGCGCTGCACTTGGTGAGATTTCTGCGCAAGCCGTTGCCCTTCTACCTGCTGATGGTCCTTCTGCTCTTGGCTGTGACATGTGCGCCAGTGACACGCCCTCTTCCTCTGATTGCCCTGCTGGAATTCCTATTTAAGGATCCACTGCGAGTGAGTGAGACATCTCTAGAGGACAGTAGGCAAAAGTGTTATATATCTCTATCTCCCTCTTAAATAGCTTCTCATCATTCTTAGTGATCTGCTGCTCGTCGCCCTCACCTGCGGCGCCGTTAGCTGGCAGCTGAGGAGCTCCACTCGGGCGAGCACACGCGTCCGCAAGGTCTTCCATCTGCTTATACTGCTGGTCTTTGTGCCCGGCCTGATCTATCAGTGCGCTCTGCTCTATCTGGCCACGGGCGTTGCCTTGGCCATATTTGTTGTGCTGGAGCTGCTGCGGCTGCTGCAGATGCCGCCGTTTGCAGCAACTCTGACGCAGGCCTTCGACTCGTTCAAGGATGAGAAGGACGCAGGAGGCCTAGCGCTCACACCTTTCTGCCTGCTAATTGGCTGCGCACTGCCCATTTGGCTGACGCCCTGTCCTTGTCTGCGGGCCGGCAAGGACAGTCCGCTGCTGCTCCTCCTCTCCGGCATCCTGACGGTGGGCGTGGGCGACACGGCGGCCAGCGTACTGGGTTCCAAATACGGACGCAACAAGTGGAGCAGTGAGTATATAATATATATTGAAATGTTGTTTCTAATTGGATTTCGTTGCAGACTCTAATCGTTCCCTGGAGGGCACCGTCGCCTTTGTGCTGTCCATCCTGCTGTCCGTCGGGCTGCTGCAGCTGAGCGGCGTCCTCGTCATGACCCAAGCGAAATGGTTTGCCACGATTTTTGCCACACTTAATGCAGCTCTAGTTGAGGCATTTACCGACCAGGTGGATAATCTGGTGCTGCCCTTAATATTTTACATAATTGTTGGCCTAGCCTAAGTCTGAAAGTGTGATATTTACTTAATTGTTTGTATTGTATACATTCCAGTGCAGCCAAAGAAATTTGAACAATATTTTTATAAAATACATTTTTAAAGCTATGCAGCCCTGGTTTAACTCATACACTCACAATGAACTGTTAGCCAACAGAATACTGTTGACAGCAATACTGTCAGAGAGCGGAGTAGCTCTTATAATGATCTCACCTTTGATCACTGTTAAATTAAATATCGTAATTAGCAGGGCTGACTTTTGGCGTTTTACAGTACTGCAACTAACTCTTATATTGAGAGCGCTTTTAACCTCTGTTAAAGTCGAGAGCAGAATATAATAGAAGACTAGTCAAATGGGCGCCTAATTTAAATTTGAATTTAAATTCTTTATTAAATGCATTATTTTCAAGCGCTTACAACAAAAATATTAAGATTACAAAAAATGTTTGTGTATATGCATAAAAAAAAATGTATATATATATATATATATATATATAAATAAGTATGTATGTATATATTGTGGTAAATTGTACAATTATTACGAACAGCGCAATTTTGAATATAATTATTTATTTATATGGGGTATATATATTATTTATATATATATAGGATTATGCCTGAGCATGTCTCTAGTCCTGAACTTGATGTATCACATTTTAGAACGGATCCCGCAATTCTCGAATTCCGTTTTACAGCAGTTATCTTTACAACTAACAATATATACATATATGTATAAGGATAGATACCAAAAATAATAGAAAAATTACACATATAAAGTAAAGGAACATTGCAGCATTTCGCTTGGATTTGTGGGCCATTAAATACCCTTTACAGTGGCTCCTTCTGGAAGTAAGCGTGGTTCAAGCAGTCCAACGCAGAGGGACGCTGATGCAGATCATACGCAAGCATTTGCTAAGGCAGAATTGAGAGATATTATTTAATATGTAAATACATATACGTATGCATGTATATATGCAAGCGCTTACATTCAATAAATCATCGGCGAGTTCGCATAAGCCCGGACAGAAGTCTGAGGGTCGCTTGCGAGCGCGATCTGGAAAATGTTCCCTGGAAATGGAGATGCTCTTTGGCCACTGCTGCTCCGTCGGACGGCCAGTCAGCCTGTAAGAGTAATCGAGATACAAATAAATAAGTAATGGAGGTCGTATTCAACTGGGGGCAAAACCCACTGGAAGATGCGATCCAGCTGATCCTTCTCAGAGTTGCCCGGGAATAGCGGATTACCCCTGATCATCTCAAAGATGATGCAAGCTGCGCTCCAGATGTCGACGGTGCTGTTGTAGCCCTGGGCGAGCAGCACCTCGGGCGCCCTGTACCACAGGGTGACCACCACGGATGTGAGTTTCATGTCCGCGCCATACGTCTTGGCCAGGCCGAAGTCGGCTATTTTCAAATGGCCCTGCGACGAGACTAGCAGATTTTGTGGCTTCAAATCGCGATGAATGATGCGATTGGCATGCAGAAAGTCCACTCCGGTTAATAGCTCTCGAGCTAAGCGCTGAAATTGATATGCATTTATAATAGTTTTCACATATATGTATGTACATATGTAACTCTAATAATATGCAAAATATAGCGTACCTGCACGTTTAGGGGCGACATACCACAAGGTGGCAAGGCTTCGATCAAGTCGGATAGATCCTGTTCCAAGTGCTCAAAAATAAGCAGAATCAACAATTTGCCATCACGTTCCAAGAACTGGCATACTTCGAACAGTCTGTCGAATGGGGAGCAAATTATAGCATGTCAATGTGTGCATTGAAAGAGTGTAGAGCGGGGAAATTATAAATGTTAAATGTGTGTGTGTGTGTTGGAGAATTTTTCGGTTGAGTAGGTCTGAGATCTGTTGAGGGGACGAGCTGGTGTGCAACACGCCATTAGCATGTTGCGGACATTTTGTGTACTACAAAAAGCACTCCACTCACATAACTTATAAAAAACTCTACAGTTTTCGATCAAGAGCACGCACACTGGGGCACGAAGAGTGCATAACAGCACTGCCCCAGGCTCAACATGGAGAGTCTCTTGCTAACATTCTATTAACCAACATTTTGCAGCGCTGTTAATTTAAATGCGAAATTTGTACACGTTTACTTGGTAATTTTCAAATTTTGAAAAACACTATTTTATGGGTAATATATTTTTAATTTTTAAATATTTTCTATTTAAAATTTGTGCGCTGTACATAAAATTCTTATATACCGATTTATTTACTTTTAATTCTTTAGTTATTTTAAAGCTCGGCACACAAGAAATTAATAAAATGCTTAATCTATTCAAAGAGCAGCAGCGCAACTCTCTGCTGTGTGCGCTCTTTGGCAATAACAGCCATTCATGGCGCTGTTAAATAAATCAAGTCAATCTCTTGATCGTAATATCGTAGATGAGAGTTGAGTGGCACAACCAGATACACTCAGATGGTTGAGCGTGCCGGTCGACATTTTTTTGTACTGAGCGAGTTTGAGTGTAGTACCCAACGCCGCCGCTAGTGTGAGAGAGAGTATTTTCGCAAGCGCAACATGTTGACATACATAAGTTAAGTTTACTTGTAAACAAAGCTGCCTCTGGCAGGCTAAATTGCTTTCCGCCAAGGCAATAGATTAGCTGGTGCTGCTGCTACTGCTGCCGTTGTTGTTGCTGTTTCTGTTGCTAATGTTGTTGCAAATAACATTTGCGACGTCGTTATCAGCGTCGCAGGGCAAGCAGGCGCCGCTTTGTTTGACGTTTTCTTTATTAACATGCACATGCCACTGTGCCCATGGACGTTTGTGGGAGTGTGAGTGCATGCATTTGTATTGGGGGTGGAATGCAACTGTGGCTGTGACCGTTGCAGTTACGCTTGCTTTAGCGACTGCTGTAGGTCAGTTGTGGAGAAGCAGGCAGTAAAGCAGAAAGACAAACACAAGAAAGCTGGTAATAATCGTAGAGCTCCATTTGAGTGTGCGAAAATAAACACACTCACGCATACACACAGCCATTGCCATTGTCACTGTCCGTAATCTGTTCGCCACGCTCAACGTAACGACTTTTTTAAATTAGAGAACAAATAGTGGGCGCCACCCAGATAACACACACACACATAAGTACGTGTATGCAGTTACTCACTTGACAATGTTCGCATGATCGTATGTGTTTAATTGCTTGAGCAGTGAAATCTCTCGCAGCGTCGATGCACTCACTCCGTTTTCCGTGAGTGCGATGCGCACCTTCTTGATGGCCACGAATTTGCCTGTTATATTGTCGCGAGCCCGATAAACGGTGCCATAGGCGCCTGTAAAGACAATGTAAATGTTAATGTTAAGGTGAACGAATGCTCATCTATTGGCGCAACTCTATTGTGTGCTAACAGTAAATAGGTCACACACAGCCTTCTTTCTGTCAAGAGAAAACCCATAAAAGTAAATTGCAAAACGCAAAGGAACGAAATGGACAGACAAGCAGAGCAGGGAGATAAGAACAAGTGAATTTAGTAATATATATGTATGTATGTACGTATGTATGTATGTATGTTTTTTTTTTGCCAATGCTATGAACTAGAAATTTCGCACACAAATATGTACATTGCAAATGCCAGCCGCAAAACCCAGACCCAGAAAGCAAAAGGCGAAAGAAAGAAAAATAGAAAGAAAAAAAAAAACAATAACAAAATACACTGAAAAATGCCGTCAGCTGTGTTGATAAGCAAACCGGCTGATTTTTGGGTGATATCTGTGAAACCGAAAACGAACGAGAGTGTAGGAGAGCGGTAACAGCAGTGAGAGCATATCATAGAGAGAGTGATGAAAAGAGAATGAATGTGGGATAAGAATCGATTCAGATGAAGACACATTTTATCACCGGAAATTTATGACCGGGTGGGCTAGCGCAATCAGATAGTGAGAGAGAGAAGGAGAAAGAGAGGAAAACACACGGTCAGCAATTGGCATGAGGCGTGGGAGTTCTTCTATTTCGGTTGACATTGCCTTTCGATATGTTCCGCATGTCTTCGATTTGGATCTGATGACTTGCACACACATACATAAGTATTTCGTCGTCTACTGCCGGCTGCAAGAGTCAAGTACAAGGCCAGGTTCACACTGGGCACACAACAATGCAGTACAATAATAATGCAAAACAAAACAAGGGAACAGGGAACTGGAAACGGGGAAACAAACGAAATAGCAACAATAACAACAGAGACTCACTCGACTATTTTTTTTTTTTTTTTTTTATTTTGACGACTCGTTTTAGTCATCTGCCTTCTCTGTCAATTGTCACATTTGTGGACAAAATCAAAGCGAAACACAACAATAACAACAAAAATACCAGCAAAAGCCGAAACCAAAAAACGTAAAGCAAGCGAGCAATAATTGAATAAATGCGAAAAGGCAGCATGGCAAAATAAAGCAACAAAAGCACAGGCAAAATTTTGTTTTCAGTGTCTTTCCGAAATAAGTTTAACTTGTTTTTACGTCTCGAGCAAGAGGAAAGAGGGGAGTGTCAGGCGGCAGGGGATTCAAGCAGCACTTACTTAACTATCATCCCGAAATCGCTTAAAATGTAACTCGATCAGCTTTTGCAACAGCCTTGTGCGCTTAACCCATTGTTACCACGCCTTTCGGGGAGTCGTTCTACACGCCCCTTAGCAACAAAATATAAAAAATATATATATTTTGATAATAATAAGCATCATTAACAAGCTCGAAGCCCAGCTCTCTTAGCACTCAAACTCAACCTCTGTGACGTAATAAATTTATGTTCACATTTTATTTAAAAAAAAAAAAGAAGAAACAAAACGTAAAAGATGAATGAGGCGATAAAATTTTGGTTTGTTTGTTTAATTCTTATCTGTCCGTTGCACCTGACGCACCAAATTCAATATTTATTTTTCAGTTTCTTTTCAAACCGCGATGCACGTGGTTTTGTCAACCTGAAAGTATGCAACAGTATTTAAAAACCCCTATTTTTCCTGTCTTGGAAGGGGTTTGTGCACTTGGGAATCCAGTATTTCCCCTTCTCAATGCATTCGATACGGTTTTTCAAGTGAATAACAACAGCTTGTTAGGCTAACACGCATTAAGTGTTCCCTACTTTCGATCGAGCTCAAATATATTCAAAGCTAGCTTGTAATTTAGTTTAAATTGTACATTTTTTGATCGAATGACTTCAATTCTTGAACATATTTTCAATATTAATAAAAACATACCTGTGCCAATAATATCCAATTCCTTATAGTTTATCGGTACAATATCCTCCACACATTGTGGATCGGACATTTTCTGTCGTTTGTTTTGTGATACAGACGCCATTTGAGATTTATATTGACTTAGTCTTATTTATTAGTCTTGTCTTATTTCTGCAATATATATAAGGGAGAGAAAAAATTATTAATTTCAGAGGGAGCCACCCAAGGGTTAACATGAGTGCAAGGGTAAATGTCGAGATCAGTTTGCAGCGGCTGTTAACTGTGCCCAGGGTCACTGCAGGGTTAACAGACTGTTAACATAACATAACTAGGCCCGCTGCGCGTGTAACAGGTGTGTTATAGATATGTACGTAGCTCTCTATGCCTATTTTTGCTTCTGGCTTGACACTATTCTCTTTTTTATAGTTTTTATTTTTATAACTTGTTGCTGGTAGTTGTTGTTGTTGTCGGTCAACGACCTGTGCGTAGGCTATGATGATTGCTATTTAGTTTTGTTCTGTTTGAACATGTATTTATAATATATTCGCTTATTCGCCGCTTGCCAGTTACCAATGCCAACTGTTATTGCCATTCCTTTTTGGCTTGCTTTTGATTTTGTTTTTATTGCTTTTGCTGCATGCGCAAGAGCACATAAGCAACATTTTTCGCTCTCTTTTTGTGTTTTTTTGCCATTTGTCAATTAATTCTAATCGCAAGCGAAAGCAACAGTAACAACAAACACACGTACACACACACATACATACATAATAATAACAATAACAACGACGGCAACAGCGACAACGACAACAGTAACAAGAGAGCAATCCAAACGAAGAGCAACAAAATAAAATAAAAAAAAAAAAAAAAATATGTATATACTATATTATAGCTAAAAATTTCGGTGCTTTTTCATCAGATGCGAACGAAGTGCTCATACCCTTTGCCATAAAACGTGCTGCAGAGCAGCAGCGCGAATGGTAGGAGAGGCAATTGTGAAACGACTGCAGTAAACAATAGTTAAAATCATATGCAAACCAAAGTGAGCATACATGTCTATGTATGTATGTATGCATGTGTGTATATGTGTGCGTGAGATCTGGTCCTGTGCGCAATCGCAAATTGCAATTTGTGGATGGCAAATCGAAACGAAATAAACAATATGCCCAGACGAGTTGGCGTTGCGATTACGTGTGTGCGAGTTATTAATATTAGTTAAATATTAAAGTGTGTTTTGTGTTTGTCAAGACCGAATAATAGCAGCAGCAGCAGCACAACTCACAGAACATGCTATAATTCTACATTCATACGTACTTATGCATGCATATGCATGTATGTATGCTGAATGCTTGTATGTATGTATGTACACTCACGCACACCGCAAACACAGACGCCGTCGCGATCAGTAAATTTTATTTTTCTACGAAATAAAAATGCTACCACTTTGGAAGCAGTAACGCGAAATAACAAAAAACCCAAGTTAATAACGAACGATCACGATTAATCCACTAGTGAGAAATACCGGCACCGCCACCTGTATTAAACACTGTATATTTTTTAAATAAAAATAAAGAATTGGACACTAACAATTTTTGTAACAAAATGAATAAGCACGCAAACGAAAAAAAGAACTCAATTAATACTAACAGGGACTTACGATATTCGGAGGCAGTAAAGAGATCTTCTCTGTTATCACGCTCTTAGTAACTTAACATAAAAGTGGCGAGTGGGATATTTTCATGCATGTTTTGGTACGCTTGTACCAAGCAATGGTACTTAATTTATTATTACAACAATTTTATGTGCTCAGTGGCTCTAATTAAAATCTAATGCAATTAAAAAATAATAAAATATTTATTGTTGTGAATATTAAATAAATAGTGTTTATATGTTTGTTATTAAGAAAAATTTGTAAATATAAAATGTATAAATTGATTTTAGTTAATTATATAATATATGCTTAAATCCAAGAAAATATGATTTCAGTTACATAAATGTCTATTGTTGTGTTTCAAATAAAATAAAATAAATAAAAATTGTTTATTGACTTTCTCATTAAAATTTCCCTTCTTTTGAAAATGTGCGGACAGCCAACGCCAAACCAAATAAAAGCTGTGCACAGCCAACTTCAAACCAGTTCGATTGTAGCTTTGCAGCCGACGTCAAACGTGTTCGCAGCTGCTCCCGTCCAACTTCGAACATGTAGGAAGCTGCGCGCAGCCAACTTCAAGCTGAGGCATGCCGTTTTGCTCCAACCTCACCTCTACGCAGCGCTGCCACCTATTCGGCAGAAGAGCGCGTAATTTAAACCATAAAAGTGATACCGTCAACGTTATGATAATCTAGTCCTTAATTGAATTTAGGAAATGATTGACGGTATATATGATTTATTAGCAGGCTTGCTAATGGAATGGCAACATGTTTTTAATTAGGCACGATAGTCTTAAATTTCCATCCACCAAGCCACTGTGACGTGTGATAATTGTGATAATTGAACGATCTGGAGTGACGTACGCTGCAAAAAATAAACAGACCTCGACACGTCAAGTGAAACAGTCAATAAAACTGACATACCTAAGCCAAAGCACTACTGCCATCTATTTGGTGATTGGCTGAGCGGCGAAAGCAAACAACTGGATTGGCTCTCGCCTTGCCCTAGCTCAACTTTAGCCAACCCGACAAATGGGTTCAAGTCTATTCGTTCTCTTTGTAATGAATCACAAAATGGACCAACATGAATCATCTCGTCCACTGGATCCAGTGATAAGAAAATGTTTAGCCCGTCGGGCGGTGCCAGTTACTGCTCCAACCGCAGTACCAATCACAGTCACATTCACAGTCACACTCACATTCACTTACACTCACATTCACAATCACATTGATATCCGTTTAGCACCTTTTATACGGAAGCTACTGGGCTTGAAGCATCAGGGGTCCAGCCCATATTTCTATCAATTAGTTGGGTGGAAATAAAGATGATTCAATCGAAATGTCATCCCAAATGCAATTGCTCATCTAATTGTGCTAATTTTCTCGCGAGTTAACAAGAATTTTAATGAGTAAACACCCTGTAGGCGAGTGACAAACAAACAGTGCACTATTTACAGGGTATTCTCCTGCTGTTGCTCATCTCTGGCTGCTAATCTTTGACATTTGTATGTGACGATTTCGCAAAACCGGCTCTCAGCTGAAATTAATTAAAAATCAATTAAATTAAACTAAATTTATTGAACAAAATAAAAATGCATAAAAAACACCATTTGTTTACTGGCATTTCAGCACGGGCGTTGACAGCTTCGCCGTCTTCGTTGTCTTGAGATTGATTTGATGCGGAATCATAAATCACGTGTAGATAATCCACTTGGAGCGATTCCAATTTGCTTTGGTTCGCTTTGCTGCACCGCTGGCCACTGTCAACTGTCCCAAATTTTCGTAGCTTTGCTGAGCTGCTTAACCTTCGTCACACCTGAGATCACATTTTCAAGAGCGCCGCAGCCGGAGCAGCAGCATTCGTGTTGACACTTTTCCGACTCTGCGTCATCAAGCGGATCAGCTTGGCTCAGATCGTTTGCCTAATGAGCTGCGACAGGTTATTATAATTCGGGCTTCCGATTTCCTATGCGATTAGCAGCGACAGCTCCGAGATCTCAGCCTGTCTGCTGCCTGCTTCCGTATTGTTTTTTAGCGCCACGCCTACGCCACGACACGCCCTAATCCTTTGCGTCAAAGAGAGTCATAAATTTGTTCTGCTTTGATTTGATTTGATTTGATTTGCTTGGCTTTGCTTTGTTTTGATTAGTGCCTGCGTCATGGAAAAATTTAATTGAACGTAATGCGAAAGGCAAACATTTTGGTCCGAAACAAACAGCAATCGAATGTAAATAGGAATTAATATGTGACCCAAAACGAAGTTTATATACACTTGGGAAGGGACAGTTTTATGACATGCAATGCTAATCGTAGTCAATATATTCTGCGAAATCAATGGAAATCAAATTTGTGAAAGGCAGTAAAAGTTTTGATACGTCAAAGACTGAGGATGTGTTGAAAGTGAAGAATATCTATGTAAATGTAATTCTACTTAAAGATATATCATATTGAAATGCAATATTTCAAAGAGATTATTAAAGTAATCTAATATAAACACACTATATAGCAGTTGACCCCAGAAAGGTTCATTGACTACAATAGTAGTAGATATATCTCTGAGATAATATATGCATATACGAATGTTATTGTTATTGTTAAATATTAGTAGGAGAAGTCTAAAGAACATGCTATGTATAGGCTCCTCTTACCAATACTTAGTAATAATACTGTCATGATATATTTAGACTTCTCTTACTAATGCCTAACAATAATATTTGTGTATAAATATATGTATGTATGTATATGTATATAACCTCAAGCCGCTGCTTGTCATAGCTAATATCCTCATTTCTCAGAGCGTACATACAATAATAATAATAAATCTGTTTTTGTTTGCTGTTTCCTCTTCATACGCGCACAAGAGTTTAATAGCAGCCGCAAGACGCGCAGCACGATGATAACTAGGAAAGTGCGCGCAGCCTCCGCCCCCGAGGCACCCAATTTGTCGTGACCCAACCGAAAACAGCGACAACAAATCGAGTTTTTGGACAAGTTTTGCGGCGAGAGCCATGAAGTGGGAGAGCCTTCAAGTGGTGCACTGGACGCAGTCCACTTGCGAGTCCCTGTCTCCCGCTCGGCGAGCAGCGCCTTGGCTACTTCGTGACATCGACAACTCTTCACACCAGCAAACCAAAGCGACAACAACAACAGCAGCGACAACAGCAGCAACAACAACAGCTGAGACTGAAACCCGTTCGGCTGTATCTTAACGTGGCTAACATCGCTTCGCTGCGCTGCGCTGAGCGAGGGCGGCAGGCGGAGGCTGTTGGCCATATATAAAAGTGAATTTGTGACAAATATTCTGAACAGTTAAGGCGCACGCTTAGCGGAGACAACATCAACCAAATACAAATACAAACACAAACAGAAATACTAATCGAATATCGCGCTCTCGACAAAAGTGATAAGACAGAGAAACAGATTAAATAAATTACCATCAGACGATTGTGAAAAGAAATTGAAGCGAGAATCGCGTGTGCGCAATTGAAACAACATTTTCGAGTGTGTTAAGGATAAGCGACTCGAAGTCAAAATCAAAATAATATATATATATAAACCTTTATATATATTCATACAATTATAATAAACAGAACATGTGCTCGTTAAGCCAACAAGTGAGTATTGAAGCGAATTTATGATTATTTATTTGATTACATTCGAGATTTGAAATCTGAGTAACGGCAAACGTGTTTCATTAGCATTTCGAAATTTTCGAATTTTCGCAAGTAAAAAAATGCATTAAAAATTAATTATAAAATATAAGTAAATATACATGTGCATACATATGTTTCTTAATTAAAAGAAGCTTAAGCCAACGTTTTTATGCATTTTTTTGTTTTATTTATATATTTTAAATATTTAAAAAAATATATTTTTCAAGTCTTTTGCGCAAGGCCAAAAAGCAATTTTTACTTAACTTAAGCTATTCTCATTCTAAGCCAGTTACAATTTTATTGCTGCACAAATCTACTTACTAATAGACCATTTTATGCACTTCATAAGGAAGTCAAAGTCCAAGCATTGCTTAAGAAATTAGTTTAGGCGGCGATTCGATTTGGTAAGAGAATTCAGCTTGAAGCATAAAAATAAACTAGACTTCAGTTTATTCTAAATTTAATTATAAAACGCATCTATTTTTATGTATTTGTGTAAAATTTAAGTATGTCAGGACCCGATTCGCAGTGCATTGCAGCATTTGTCATTGAAGTCGAGTCTGGCGAATCTTAGACAACATCTCTCAACATTGAACTTTATTTTTTTTAGAGCATGTATTGATGTTCACATTGTATTTAATAGAAGGGATATACGTTTGACACATTCAGTAGGAGTTATTGACTTTATTATAAGAACGTAAAAACATTTGAATATTTCAATAATAATTTCGTTGATGCTATAAATTGTATATTATATTTGAAATCATTAGTACTCTCAACGTTCAGGTTTTTGGTTTTTGTCATATCATAAATAATTACTTAGGCTTATTTTATGAAGAGAATCGGTAACAGCGCAATATATCCGAATATGAATTATGCATAAACAAATTTGGCTCATTTAGAAAACAGTCTTTCACTTCTTCTTCCTTTTCGCACTTATTATATATCTCTTACTGCTCTCTGTAAGTCTCTCTCTATGTCCATCTCTTTCTCTATCTGTACATCTGTCTTCTCTCTCTCTCTCTCACCTGTCTAGACCTCATCGCTTATTATATGTATATGTATACGTGCATATATTAGCATACTATTTACTCTATAAAGTCAGCTATGACTGTCGCTGGCGCTAGCTTTGGCGCTGACTAAGTGCTTCCTTATTATACCCATTCTTGGAGCTGCTTTTGGACACAGGGTATTCACACTATATACACAGAGATGAAAAAATAAACAAGTGTTATACATCTTATAGGTTAGCCCTGAGCCACTAAAGCGCAACCGGTTACAGAGACTAAGATACAGATACAGATGCAAAGATACAGATACGTTATTTATTTTATTTCTCGGTATTTTGTTGAGAGTTATTTTGTTATTTAGTTTTATTTTGGCTTAACCGCCAATATATATCACACGAAGTCAATTAATTAAAGTGGTTCAGCCTGTAAAAATTTACATAATTAGCCGAAAGAAATAAACATTTATCTATGTCCGCGGCACGAACTTTGCTATTATCAATGCAGAAATTTATGCGGATCTCAGATCGTGAATCATAAAACCTTATATACATATATATCTGATGTTTTGTTTAAGCCAAATAACATGCGTAGAAAGGAGTTAATAAAATTTTAGCAGTGGAAGTTAGCAAGTAAGATATAAATTATATAGATATATATATGTATATACGATATATACGATATATATGCTGGCTGGATTAGCCTCCAGCTGAGCTGTCATTGAACGTCTGCTAGCTCATTCACCTACGCCGAAAGCTGGTTTGACTTTAAGATAGATATCATCCGGTTTTGATTTTTGTTTAGTCTTTAATTTGTCCTCTAAGAATAAGACTAATTTCATTAACACACCAAAATCGAATTGTGATACATAAATTAAAGCCTGTCTATATGTCTAAATGCACATATATACACACACTATATACTATATATACATACATATAGTATTTCCACTGTCTACCCAAAACATGTATCCGGCTCTGGCTTAGTCAAGGGCGCAGCATATTCAATTCAATTATGGCTTTAAGGGTTGGGTTGGGTTGGTTTGGGTTGGGTTGGCATCTGTATTACCATATGTAATTAGCATCCAGTGGGATAATCATAGAGCCAATCGAGTCTTACACTCTCTCGTGATCATGAATATATTACGTGCAAACATAAATTAACTCTGATTGCGATTATATCACCGATATTTGTTAGTTTAAATTAAATTAATTATTGTATGCTAATTCGAAGCAAATGCTTGACAGGTTCTAGCAGTTTGCAGAACGTAACTCTCCATCGGCTATCTACAGCTGGCTACTCGCTCTTGGCCTCCAAGTTATATTCACACCTTCTCTGGCTTTGTTTTTACTGATGTTCGTCATGTTTGGTTTCGTTTTGTTTTGTTTCCGCAGTTTTACACCCTGGCCGTGGCATTGGGCATTGTTTGCCTCTCGACAGCGATGCCCCAAAATCCGCAACAGCTACAGGAAGGGCCCCACGCGCTGCTGGACATCGAGACACCAAACCAGTTCAGCTACAACTCGCCGCTGGCCCAGCCGGACAGTCTGCGCAATAAGCCGTACTTTGACTTCCTAAGCACGCTCTACGCCCACGACTCGGCCAAGACGAATCTGTTCAGGAATCGGCCGCAGCGTTCGGTGGAGCTTCAACCAGAGCCCGAACTGAACACGGATGAGCAGCAGCTGGCAGCTGCCGATCAGCCCAAGAGTCGTCGTCGCGATCGCAAGCGTCGCGCCATCGTCTTCCGCCCGCTCTTCGTCTACCAGCAGCGCGAGATCAAGAAGAAGGAGATCGCAGCCAGGAGACGCATCGATGAGGCGCAGCGCCGCAACTATTACAAGAACTACAAGCGCGTCTAGTCCTCAACCCTCTTAGAAACCGCTCTAATCTAATCCAATCTAATCTAATCAACAACCATACGCAATCAACAGCAATGGCTATGGCTGTCACTGGTCTTCTACAGGGTCCTCTCTAGCACTTAGCTTTTAATTATTGTGTTTTAGCCTTAAGTCGAGTCGAATCAACACAACGCACAACGCACTGCACTCAACACGAATCGACAATCGAATATCTGAATATCGAATATCTGTAATCCATACTCTATATAATCCACATTATAATTATATAATCGCCCACTCATCCACACATTTGCACATTCCCTACCCAACCCAAGTATGTTAAGTAATCGTATACCCTAAATTAATATCCATTTATGTTATATTTGTTAACTGATTTTTACACAATTTGTTGCAATTAAAGCTAACAAAAGTTAAATACGATATTCGAGACTTTTTTTTTACTCTAAATCTAATTTATTTAATTATTTTTTATTAAGCTCTTTTATTTATTTATAGAGTCAAGACAGGAAATACGAGAATATTCGATACAAAAAAAATTGAATTTTATATCTGATGCAATCAAAATCTTGAATATAACTAAAGTTATTTATAGACAAATTTATTTATGAATTTTGGAAATAGAAATTTCGAAGCAATTCTTCATGCCTAATTATTTCTCTTCATTGGAATTTTAGTTAGAATTTTAGAGTCTCTAAAGCCATTATCAGTGTGAGCTTAGGTATACCCTCTTTTATATACAAATCTGTATAATAGGAGGCGTGGCAGACACTATAAATAATATATATTGATGCCTGAAAAGGGCGAAGCTAAATTGATCCAGATACATATATATGTATGTATGTATATCCGTCAGTCCGTCTTCGTAAGCCACAGCAACTATAGCCATAAAATTTTAAATATTTGAGTATATATTTCATAAGAGGCACGAGTTCATTATTTCCTTTTCGATAATTCATTCGACTTTCGTATTTTGCATAATTTGACAAAGTTTTTTATGCATTGAATGCCACAACAAAGAAATAGCAAAATTAAAATTTACTGTGTGAGTTTCTCTGATAAATACACAAATTATGTGTGTTTTTATATTTTATAATACATACTTTATGTATAATGCATAGAAACTTTTTATAGTTATTTAAAATACTTTTCTTTCTTGGCAAAAAATAAATAATAATGTTTATTGCTGGCAAAAAAAAGAAGAGGAAAGAGAAAAATGCAATAGCCAGAAGTTGAGAGACTAGTCCTTGAGAGAACTATCGAACAGAAGAAACCGCTGTCTCTGCCATCTAATAATTATAAATATTAATGTACATAAACATATCAACATATATTCACAGCAAGATATATGTACATACATACATACACATATATTCTTGGTCAGCGCAATGAGAGAAGAGAATTGTTTGCCTATTTATCTGTTCATACGTCTGTCTGTATATCGCCTCTCTGCCTGTGTGCCTAACAAGAGCGAGAGACGCAGAAAAGTTACCGAAGACCTTTCAAGTTGTCTGTGTATGCAGCAGTATTCATTTCGCATTTATATTTGAGTAAAACGAAGCTAGAGTGCTTGCAGCGGCAGAGAGTGATCCCATTGGCCACTCAACGCTCGGCTGCAGCGATGTCTACCTGGCGCAGAGCTCAACATTACTTGAGAGAGCCTTAGGGCTTGAGTGAAAGTCGCCCTATATAAAAGGCAGCAGCTGCTGCATTTCTTCAGTCGCCCAAGCCTGGTGGAGGTGTAAAGTGAAGTGAAGTGTGTGATCGTTCAGCTAAGCATTAAAGACACAAAGGAAACACAGGAAATTCTTAGAAGACATATTTGGAAGACATATTAGAAGAGTAACTAAGAGGAAACACTAAGAGGTAAGAAATACTTAGAAGGAAGAAATAATTAGAGAAAACACTTTATTGTTTCTTTCTCGCACTTTGTTAATGTTAATCAAACATATTAACGTTTCTTTTTAATGCATTTTTATAGCGAATATTTTCACATATTTTATAATAATTCAGTTCATGCTCTATTTAATATGTAAACAAATTATAAAAATATAATTAATAAAGTTAACTTAATATAATATTCACATGAAGTTCATTTACTGAAGAAGCAGAGTTTCTCGATACATAATCCTTGGGAGCAAATCCGAATGGAATTTGAATCACTCGCCCCAGACAATATTCTCAATCCAATCTGTATAGAGATGAACCTTGGTGTAGACGCTGGGAAATTTGTAATTGCCGCAGATGGCGCCATACGAGGTGACGCCAATCACCTGCTTAAGGCAATTGTAGACCGGATGCTGCACAAAGATGGGTCCGCCAGAGTCGCCGTTGCAGGTGTCTGCCTGGCTGCTCGCTGAGCCGGAGCCAGCGCAGAACTGAGTGCGGGATACGATGCGAGTCTCGAGGCGCTCGCTGCACACCTCGTCGCCGTAGCGCTTGAGGCCCACTTGCAGCAGTCGTGAAGATTTTTCGCCCGCATTCTTGGTGTAGCCCCAGCCGGCGGCAGTCAGATCAAGGTGCTCGTCGCCGCTGCTGGAGGGCAGACAGGCGGGCGCCACATACTCATTTAGTGTGGCATTTCGGTCCAGCTCAAGCAGCGCGATGTCATTAAGGCGGCTGCCATCATCCTCATTGTCATCATAGGCCGGATGCACCACATAGTTGACTAGCCGAAACTCCTGGGGCTGGGCATCGTCTGTGGTGCTGTTGTAGTCCAATTCACCCAGGCGTACCACGAATTTGGGTGATTTGTAATTGGGATCTAGACGTTGCTCCTTCGTCTCGGTAGTCTCCAGGCAATGGGCGGCAGTTAGCACAAACTTCGGGTGGATTAAGGTGCCGCCACAGTCCCAGCTAATGGTGGAGCTGTCTGGCTGTTGTACGCCCAGCAGCGCCATGAAGGGAAACTCGCGGCCTTTGACCTCGGTGCCACCCAAAATGAGTGGCGTGGAGCGGCAGGTGGGTCGCACATCATTATATCGACGGCACTCTGCGAATATCCACAAACAACTTTCAATTACATAAATATGATTTATAACCATACGCTTCTCTTACCCTTCTCGTACAACTTTCTCGGATCGGCTGGCGTTATCACTCGCTTCTGTGCATTCAGTGGCAGCGGGCAGCAAACAATGTCGTTAAACTCATCGCAGTATTTAATCTTGTTGGCTCCGATAATATATTCATTATAGAAGAGCACGGGGCAGTCTGTAGCTGTTAGCTCCTTGCACTCTCCAGTGCCATTGTCACAGTACTCGACCGTAGGCGCCGACCGAGCCGACAAGGCTGAGAGTAGAAAAATTGCCAAAAATGCAGAATTCGTGTTCATTGCCTTCAGCATCTGTTGAGAAACTGAGCTCAATTTAGACGCGTGTTTCCCGCCAAACCAGATTATTATATAGACAACAAAACTCAAAAGGCGAATACAAAACAAGAAAAGCAAATAATCAAAATAAACAGCAAAGTTCGCTCGTCTACATGTCTCCCATTCACTTGCCATTTTTCTTATCGCATGGCAATCTGTATATACGCTTGATAGGTCAAGGCGAGATTCAATTTCGCTTGCCTTGCTTTACTTAAATATTAATCATTTATTTAATTATTATTGTACAAGTGAATTTCTAAAGGACGTGCACATATTCATAAATAAAAAATTAAAATATGCTCTTTAATTACTTTTAAGTAAAACGGATTCAAATCCAAATCTCTTGCAATATTTTCTCATGGAAAAATTTAAATTAAACGCAAATAATACATGTACTTATTACATTTGTCGATATAGCATTTTATTTTGGCGGTCTAATTATTCCATGAAGTCAAGTTATCGAAAATTTTCAGGGTTAATTTGACTTGCCAGTGTAGGCACGTATGCAGCTCAATTCCACTCACATTTTGTGTGGTGGTATATTTATCGTTATCGGAAATGTTTTATATTGCGATGTTTTCGGTACATCACTAGTTCTTCTATGTACCTCGACGCTAAATGGTGTGTTTGCGCACACTTTTCTGCAAAAAAAATATTTTAAGTGCAGAAATAGGCGAAAATATTGAAGAATCATTGCATTCGCGATTACAGCACAATTTTTGCAACGCGCCAGCACTGTTTTTACGCACGGATGCATATTTGTGATGTGGATATTTTGTGATTAAAAATTTTCCCCATCTGAGGTAGGAAAAAAAAATGGTTGAAAAAATTTCTGCCCAACAAAGAACCGACGCCGACGTAGAAGCAGCAGACATACAAATATAGCCGTCTCATTCTAGCATCGGTCATTCGATTAGCAAGCTCGAAAAGTGCCGCAACTAACAACTGCTAGCCAACCTAAAATTAGCGTGCAGTTTTATAAAAGTAATTTTTATTAACAATGACCAAGTGCAATAAAAATATTTCTATACAACGCGCGTGTGTGTATTATGGAAAAAAGGAAGCGCAGCCATTTGCAATGCACAGTTGCAAATCGATTACATTTTGTAGAGATGCAAGCCGCCTCTATGATAAGCGATATGAAATATTATCACTGAAAAAGTCTTAAATGTAATGCTTACACAGCAGAAAAATAAATAGTATAAAGATACTATATAGCTGTACATTATTGGGCACGATTACCGCTGACATACGTATGTTAATACATATATGCTATCCAGGGCTGCCAAATGTGCGCTGTCAAACGCAACACGCGATAATTTGGAGTGGTGGTTATAATGTTTCTTTCCCGCCTTTTTCAGATGTCTCAAACATGAATGAAGGTAATTCAGCAGGAGGGGGGCATGAAGGGCTAAGCCCGGCCCCTCCTGCTGTGTCAGACCGTGTAACGTTACAATCAACGGAAAAATCAGTTACAACGCCAAAATCAACAGCAACTGCACACAACAATAAATCATCATCAGCAACATCAACAGTAGCAACAACGCAGCAGAAACCCAGCAAACAACAACAACAGCAGCAGCTGCTCAGTGCGCAGCTGCCTGTGCCGCTGTCGAACTTGTCGACAGAGGCAACGGCAGCCGCAACGCCAGCAGCAGCTTCCACATACTCCTCCAATACATCAAAAGCGGACACCTCCGTTTCAGAGTCCATAGCGCCGCCCCAGGCAAAGCGCCAGCGTTTAGAAGACACGGAAGTGAGAGGCGAGGTCGCCAGTGACAATAACAACAGCAACATTGTTGGAGCCGTTAGCAGCAACATCGTTGGCTCCTTACTGCCAGCGTCGGTTGTGGCCAGTAGCGAAGTTGGTGGGGCCATTTCAACGGCACTACAGGACTTGAATGCGCTCAAGAAGCGCATTCTCCAACAGAAATATCAAATTTTGCGTAATCTTAAGGAAAGGTAAATACGACTTGAGTCAAATTTGGGAACATTTTTAGAACATTTTTGTACTTTTAATTCGCAGGCATCTTGAAAATGTGTCGGAATACTTTTATTTACAAAACGGTGGCAGTATGATGGACTACCCCGCGTGGCGTAAAAAGACACCAACACCGCAGTTCATCAGCTACAGCAATGCGAATCGTATCGAGCAGCTGATACTCGAGGAAAAGCCAAGCACATCAGCCGCCGCAGCAGCAGCCGCTGTGGCCCAAGGACACCGAACAACGCAACAACCAACACAACAACAGCCGCAGCAATCTTCGGATTCAGTCGTTAGTAATAGTAGCAACAGCAGCAGCAGCAGCCCTGCAACTGCAACAACAACCAGTACAGGGACAACGGGCATACAGTTAGAGACAGATAGCAGCACACAAACAAAAACGGTAATCACCCATGCTTAAACAACCATTTGTGCCATTAACTACTTTTAGTAGATGCGTTCACATACCTAACCCTTTACATTTCTATTTTCTTAGAATACGCAATCTCTGTTGCCAACAAAATCTGGCAGCAATACAACTGCAGTAACAGCGACAGCGTCATCAAGTCCAAGCCGCGGTGGGCCACCTACAACAACTACCACAACAGTAGCCACAACTGGAGCATTGCCGATCACCAGCAGCTTAGTGGAGACGAGCGGTAATGCATTGCCACCGGAGGCGGAAATAAAAATACCAGCAGTTGGTGCGACGCCAGTCGCCGTCTCCACGAAGCTACCCGCCGCCGTAGTACAGTTGACGCAGCAAGGTAAGACTAAATCGTTCAGGATAAGATTTAATTTCATCAGGATTTCAACTCTCTCGATATTTCGTATTTATCATTGTTATTATTTTGTGTTTTGTTGTTTATATGTTTTTTCCGTTAATTAGTTTTCAAAATTAACGTCTTACTCGAAAAAAATTTACAAAAAATAGAAACATACCAAAATTCAACAATGTCGAAAGAAAAACATTTGCATACATTTATAAGAAGCAAGTAAAAACTAAAATGTTACCAACTCCCCAGCATAAAACTAAAATAAATAATCGCGTCCTGAACAACTTTCCAGCAACTGTAAAAGTACAAAGCACGTCCTGCACAAAACATTAAAAGTTGTCTCGCCCAAGCAAGGGAAAAGAATATAAAACTAGCAATAAAACCCATAAAATGCGCTACTAATATTCACGAACTTAATGTATATGACACACACACATACTTATAAACACGCAAACACAAAATACTAAAAAACTTAACGATATTTTGTATGCATATATATTATTACAACTACATACACATTGTTTCAATATCAACTACTTTATTGTATTGCTGTACATCATTTAATTTATAATATCTTTCAATTTTGTGTTGTTTATGATTTTATGTTTCTGTTATTTCTATCACAAATGTTACTACTCCGCCTCCTAACGCACACATCAACTCTCTTTCTCAACTCACCATCAAATTGTATCGTTATTATATAGGTCACATACCCGGTAGACCTCTAGGAGGTCGTCACGGTATGGTCTTCGGTCAAATACCCGCGCCTCCTGCCGTAGGAAATTCTTCTGTACCTTTGGTGCCAGGTGCTTATCGTTCGCAAAAAAACTAAAAAAAAAAATGCCAAATCACATTTTCATTTTTAAGTCTTGTTTTGAATATTGAAGTATTTTCATAATTTTTCATTTCGTTGTTGCCGCCAATTAAAAGCGTAGTGCATTTGACTTAATATACATTGCATTCGATGTGCCTATTTATTGTTTTGTATCAAAGTTTAATCATTATTATACTAGAATTGGTGTTTTATATACCTTCTTTTTTATTTTGATTGGAAACAAATCTAAAAGTAATACGATTATTTATATATTCTCTTTTCCATTCTAATTAATGGAATGTAAAAATACTATTATATTTTTGGTTTGCCAAATTTTCATAGTTTAGATTTGATCTTTGCCTATATAGAGCTGACATAGTCAAAAATCATTTAGCAGATTTCATACATTAAATGTTTCATCTCTTGTTTTCACCAATTGCTTCATTTTAGACTTGTTCAAAGCTTTTTTAATTGCACCTAAAAGCGTTTTCTTGTACGCCAATTAAATGCGCTTGAAAATCGTACATGTGTGCTAGATCAAAGCTAAGTTGCAAGTGACTCTTTGAAGTATTTAGAAGAGTCCATAACGCTGAGTACATTTGATGACTATCGTTAAGATCTGGTAGATGTGGCACCTAAAAGCGTTTTCTTGATTGCTTTTTAAACGCGCCTGAAAATCGTAGCTGTGTGCCAGAGCAATTGCTGCGGTTGCAAGTGAATTGATGTCAATTAATGCAACAATTCGATTTACACCACGCACAAGTTAATTAAATTAGAGATCAGAAATGTTAGCACTCAATGCTTTTATAAAAATTGAATCCTTTCATGCAGGCGCACTCTGTGTCACGTTGAATTATCTCCACATGTGATGACAATTTGTTAACCTTGCTAGAGTAAAGAAGTCTCGATTTATCCATGTGATCGTGTCTTGAGACTGATCTCATTGAATTCGCGTCTTACACCCATCTAAGATTAAACAGAAATGTTAGGGATTATGACTTATACTTAAGATTTAGAATATTTGCATGTAGTTGACTTAGTTTCTTTGCCTTTTTTCATTTTCCATTACTTTCCTTAGCATATTTTAATAAATACATACTATAGTAAACACTTACTAATTCGCAACAAATATGGTTCAATTGATTGATTGAATGATTCGAACGTTCTCTTCTTTTATTAATTAATTTTTATCGCTTTAATATGGTAGCGTGTGTTGATGATTCAATTTTCCAGCATGCAAGTTGGCTACGAGCTGTCTGTAATATCTTGAACCAATTTCTAACTTCTCTCATTGTTTTTCTCCTCAAGGTGGCACGCCGTTGGTGCCCTGCAGTAGCTCCTCTGGCTCAGCGGCGCTGCGTCGTCCAAACTCACAACAGAATGCAGCAGGAACACAAAGTGCGTCAAGTGGAGGAGCGACGTCATCGCCGCTGTACACGGGTGGGGCCAATGGTGCGACTGCTACCGTTGGGAGTGGCAGTGGTGGCATCCTTACACCCTGCACACCTGGTGGCAGCAGTGGAAGCTTGATGAGTCCACTCGCAAGCACAGGCACGCCCAACAGTGCGCAGGAGTTTTCGTTTAAGGCCAAGCAGGAGGTGTACGTAATGCAACGTATATCCGAACTACAACGAGAGGGATTATGGACTGAGCGGCGTTTGCCCAAGCTGCAGGAGCCCAGCCGACCCAAGGCGCACTGGGACTATCTGTTGGAGGAGATGGTCTGGCTGGCAGCTGACTTCGCGCAGGAGCGTAAGTGGAAAAAGAATGCAGCCAAGAAATGCGCCAAAATGGTGCAAAAGTATTTCCAAGACAAAGCCAACGCGGCGCAACGTGCTGAAAAGGCCCAGGAACTGCACTTGAAGCGCGTCGCCTCCTTCATAGCGCGAGAAGTGAAAAGCTTCTGGTCAAATGTAGAGAAACTGGTCGAATATAAACACCAAACAAAAATCGAGGAGAAACGCAAGCAGGCCCTTGATCAGCATCTCAGTTTCATAGTCGATCAAACAGAGAAGTTCTCACAACAGCTGGCCGAAGGCATGAATAAAAATGTTGCCGAAACACCTAGTCTAACCTCCAGTCGCCTAACATCCCCCAAACGCGAATCAGATGGTAAGTCTCTTATTCAGAAACCTTGAACTGATCTCTTTTTGCACATGATGAGACACTTAAACTGAAACGTTGTTGTGGTCTATTTTTGAGCACTCCGATGTTATTAAGGGATGGTCGCATTCGCGAGGCATTTGTCTGATGCATTAAGAAATATATTTACTCTTATTATTTATAAAGATCAAATGGAATTTAACGAAAAATTTCTTTTACAGATGAATTTAGGCCTGAGTCTGGCTCTGAGGACGATGAGGAGACAATAGCCAAGGCTGAGGAAGAGGCAGCCGATGTCAATGAGGAGGTCAAAGCGCTGGCTAAAGAATCTCAAATGGACTTTGATGATTTCCTCAATGATTTGCCACCTGGCTATTTGGAGAATCGTGATAAATTGCTCTTGGAGGAACAGAACACAACGAAAGGCGCTTCCACTAGTGCTGCAGCAGCTGAAGCTGACGACAGCGATGATAGCGAGTTCCAAGCCAAGGAAGCGAGTGATGACGATGAGAACACCATCAGTAAACAGGAGGAGGCAGAGCAGGAAGTTGATCATCAGAAAGAGATCGATGAGCTGGAGGCTGACAATGATTTGACCGTTGAGCAACTGCTCGAGAAATACAAGTCGGGTAAAATCAATGAGCCACCCAGCGCCAAGAGGCGCAAAATTGCTGTGGAGACCTCAGAGCAAGATTCGGATGATGACTCTACTGCGATTGAAGATTCTACAGACAGCAGCGAAGTGGAAGCGAGTGAGGAGGAAGACGAAGATATGTCAACCGTCAAGAGCGATTCCGATCAGGAGGAGGGTGAGCAAGAGGATGGGCTCAAGAGTCTGCTAGCTGATGCCGATGGCTCTGGTGTGGACGGAGCGGGGAGTGGTGCAGCTGGTGTCAGCAGTAAGGACAACAAAGATGATATGTTGAACGATGCTGCTGCACTGGCTGAAAGTTTACAGCCGAAGGGTAACACTTTGTCCTCGACGAATGTCGTAACGCCTGTTCCATTCCTACTAAAGCACTCGTTGCGTGAGTACCAGCACATTGGACTTGATTGGCTGGTCACCATGAACGAGCGCAAGCTCAATGGCATTCTTGCTGATGAGATGGGATTGGGCAAGACGATACAAACAATAGCGTTGCTGGCGCATTTGGCCTGTGCGAAGGGCAACTGGGGACCCCATTTGATCGTGGTGCCCTCCTCTGTGATGCTTAACTGGGAAATGGAGTTCAAGAAATGGTGTCCAGGCTTCAAAATACTCACCTACTACGGCACGCAAAAGGAAAGAAAGCTCAAACGTGTCGGCTGGACGAAACCAAATGCGTTCCATGTGTGCATCACCTCCTACAAGCTGGTCGTACAGGATCAACAGAGTTTTCGTCGCAAAAAGTGGAAATATCTCATTCTCGACGAGGCACAAAACATTAAAAACTTTAAATCACAGCGTTGGCAACTGTTGCTTAACTTCTCCACCGAAAGGTCAGTAATTGTTATATACTAATATACTAATTATTATTGCCAATAATTGCATGGCAATTGCTCGCGTGCGCCAGCACCAAAATCAGTAACCAAGCGACTGCTAAACTAGCTTGGCGACTACGCTTGGGTGCTAAAATTAAATACGCTATGATGCCGCATTTATTCAAAGAGCATACTAACCCATTAGAATGCTTGTGGCCTTGTTTTGTAACAAGTTTCGATTTGTTTTTAATTAAATTTCTAACTTGCATATTGTGTTTTTAAATATTAAATTAATTTTTTTTTTAATATGATTTTCTAACTTAGGATAATTCTTTAAATGCCTGATTAATTATAAATGAAATTACATTTACTATCCATAACAGACGCTTGCTCTTAACGGGCACGCCACTGCAGAACGATCTTATGGAGCTCTGGTCTCTGATGCATTTCCTCATGCCATATGTGTTCTCTTCGCATCGCGAGTTCAAGGAATGGTTCTCGAATCCCATGACTGGCATGATCGAAGGCAACATGGAGTACAATGAAACGTTAATTGCTCGACTACACAAGGTAAATAATGTCGATATTGTGCGTTAGTTTTAAGAGGTCCTAAAGGGTAGCACCTAAAAGCGTTTTCTTGTATGCCAATTAAATGCGCTTGAAAATCGTACATGTGTGCTAGATCAAAGCTAAGTTGCAAGTGACTCTTTGAAGTATTTAGAAGAGTCCATAACGCTGAGTACATTTGATGACTATCGTTAAGATATGGTAGATATATGATAATGTAGTGGCACCTAAAAGCGTTTTCTTGATTGCTTTTTAAACGCGCCTGAAAATCGTAGCTGTGTGCCAGAGCAATTGCTGCGGTTGCAAGTGAATTGATGTCAATTAATGCAACAATTCCATTTACACCACGCACATGTTAATTAAAGATCACATAATCCTTATATGCAGGCGCACTCTGTGTCACATTGAATTACCTCATGTGATGACAATTTGTTAACCTTGCTAAAGAAAATGAGAGCTGCGATTTATCCATGTGATCCTGTACCTAAAATGGATTGCATTGAAAACGCTGCTTACACTCGTTTAAATATGAAATTTAGCAGCAAATGATGTCTGCTCCAATGTGTCTCCAAGTCTTTATATGCAGGCGCACTCTGTGTCACATTGAATTACCTCATGTGATGACAATTTGTTAACCTTGCTAGAGAAACTGATGAAGCTGCGACTTATCCATGTGATTGTGTTTTTCAATCTAATTGCATTGAATGCGCACCTTACATTACTTTTATTCATATATTTTTATATCAATAACTTCCAATTTGAGCATGTATTAAATACATATTTTCATTTGTTTTTAGGTTATTCGTCCATTTCTGCTGCGTCGGTTAAAAAAAGAGGTGGAGAAGCAAATGCCAAAGAAATATGAACACGTTGTCATGTGCCGTTTGTCGAATCGTCAACGCTATCTGTACGAAGATTTCATGAGCCGATCCAAGTGAGTTTATAAAATGATCTAAGACCATTTAGGGTTTTATATTAACGATTTTAATTTGCAGAACTCGCGAAACACTACAAACTGGCAATTTGCTGAGCGTGATCAATGTGCTTATGCAGCTACGCAAGGTGTGCAATCATCCAAACATGTTTGAGGTGCGGCCAACGATATCGCCGTTTCAAATGGAGGGCATTGCGTTCCATACACCACGTCTAGTCAGCGACATCTTGGAGTATGATCCGTTCACGGTGAGTTAGTGTATGGCAGATCTAAAGCAGCATAACTATTTCGCTGTTAAAATGATGACAAACTGTCACTGAACATTGCGACTCGATCTATTTTGGAGAAAGTTGCGATTCACTAGGATGTTCGCTGTTGCGAGGCATTTGCCTGATTTTAAATCAGCTCAGATATGATATTGATAACATAAATTGAATATCAACTAATATTGATCTCCTCTTCAATTTCACTTGTAGCAAATAAATTTGGAAACTGTTAACATGCTGCTACTGCATCTGGAACAAACGTTGACTGCCTACGTCTCACACAAGTCTCGACTTTTGTCGCCGCCACGTAAATTGATTGAGGAAATCGACAGTGCTCCGCTACCTCCGCCACGTTGCCCCAACGGCAAATACCGATTTCACATACGTGTGCGAAGTGCGGAGCTGGCACAGCGCATTAAACTGCAAGCGGTGCGTGTGGGCGCTAGTCCGGCCATGAGATTGGAAGGCTCCAAAATTGTGCCCATGCGAACCCTGCTGCCCAGTGGACATGTGCTGAAACGAGTCACTGGCACTATTAATCCCATCAATATGGCCCTGAAGCCTGTGATAATTAACAGTCTAACATCAACGACGGCCAGCAACAGCAGCGGAAGCAGCAGCACACCGCTGAATGTGTTGGGAAACAGCTCCAAACTTTTAAGTTCGCGTTCGCCGATAAGTGCTCCAACGCCTGCCAAGGTAGCCAAAACAATGCAGGATGGTAAACCCTTTTTCTACTTGGCACCTGCGACAAATACCGGCGGAGCTGGAGCACGGCTTACATTAACAAGCAAAACTACATCAGCGAGCACAACAGTCAGTGCGACATCGGTGAGCGCAACGGCAACGGCAACGAGCAGTAGCTCCGCAGCGCAAATGCAGCAGTTGATCAAAGATCCGATTGTCAAAGATTTGGCTACGCATGTAAAGCTGACGGTACAAAGGCAAACCAATGGAAAGAATCAGGACGAGGACTCGAAATCAACGCCTGAGGAGACTGACGATCCTTATCGCGTGCAACAGTTAATACAGATGCGAAAGGAACAGCGCTTGGCCTCGCTTAAGCGCATGGCTCACATCAATCGCCGACGAACCGACGCCACGCCCATTTACGGAGCTGATTGCCGTGAGGCCATCGAGGGCTGCATGCAGGCAACACGTACAGCAAAGCACTCCACATGGCAAACACGAGGATTTGCGAATTGTACCGTTGCCATGCGACATCACGACGACAATTGGTCACTAAATCGCTTGCTGAAGAATTACGAGCAGCGTTGCGCCGAACTGGCTCCAATCTTCGCTAACTTCGTAATTTATGTGCCATCGGTGTGTGCGCCACGAATACGTCGCTATGTGCAGAATTTGTCATCTACGCACTGGCAAACCGAACGGCAGATCGAGACGACAGTAACTCAAGAGTTATCGCCCAAGCTGGCACTGTTACATCCCATAATCTCGGCGATGACGACACAGTTTCCCGATCCGCGTCTCATACAATACGATTGTGGCAAGCTGCAAACATTGGATCGTCTGTTGAGGCAGTTAAAGGTTGATGGACATCGTGTCCTGATCTTCACGCAAATGACTAAAATGCTGGACGTGCTGGAGGCATTCCTTAATTACCATGGTCACATTTACCTGCGGCTCGATGGCTCAACACGGGTGGAACAGCGACAAATACTCATGGAGCGTTTCAATGGTGACAAGCGTATCTTTTGTTTCATTTTGTCCACACGTTCTGGAGGTGTTGGTGTCAATTTAACCGGCGCCGATACTGTAATCTTCTATGACTCCGACTGGAACCCGACGATGGATGCCCAGGCACAGGATCGCTGCCATCGGATTGGGCAAACTCGAGATGTGCACATATATCGGCTGGTGTCAGAGAAAACCATCGAAGTCAACATCCTGAAGAAGGCCAACCAGAAGCGCATGCTCAGCGACATGGCCATAGAGGGCGGCAACTTTACAACCACCTTCTTCAAGAGTACCACAATTAAAGATTTGTTTGCAATCGACCAAACACAGGAGTCGGATGATGTGCAGGATAAGCCCGATGAGAAGGACAAAATAATTGCCGCTGAAGTAGAGCCTGTTGTCGAAACCGAGAAACAATCGCTGCGCGCCTTTGAGCATGCTCTTGCCGCTGCCGAGGATGAGCAAGACGTGCAGGCCACGAAGACGGCCAAGGCTGAAGCAGCTGCCGATCTGGCCGAGTTCGATGAGAATATACCCATTGCGGATGAGGCCAATGCGGATGGTGGAAGTGGACCGGTTGAACTGAGTAAAGCCGATCTGGAAATGCAAAATCTTGTCAAGCAGGTATGTTGTTAACTTATTTAATTATGAGAGGATGGGCAGTGTTGGCTTCTATTGAAGAGGCTTGTTAGTGGCCCTTTGAGCTAGCTAACGCTGCCCAGAGAAACTTCAATATGAAGCAGACGTTCAGACATAGTCGAAGCGATTCAATTTCACGCCCGATTATATCACTCAACGTCGGACATGATCATAGGATACTGTTACTGAATATACCCTTAATGCTATTTATTTACTCCCACATTTAGCTCTCGCCGATTGAGCGTTATGCTATGCGTTTCGTGGAGGCTACCGGCGCCGCCTGGACAGCTGAGCAGCTGCGCGCCGCCGAGGCGGAGCTCGAGATGCAGAAACGTGAATGGGAGGCGAATCGCTTGGCGGCTATGCAAAAAGAGGAGCAGCTTCTCAAGCAGGAGACGGAGTCCGAGGAGCTGTTGACATACAGTCGCAAGGATGCCAGTAATCAGGTTAATACCAAACAAGATTCCAATCTAAGTAAACGAACACCGATTGTAGGGGTAGGAGGTATTAGGCTAACAAAGCACAATAAGCGCGACAAACGGTTTAAGCAACACGGTATGGCCAGGGGTGGTCCGGGCTTAAGTAGAAGTGTAAGCAACCACAGGTCAAGATCAAATGTGCAGCAGGCTAGTCCAGTACGCACGCGCCGAAGTAGCCTCAATGTGAGTGCTCCGGCCAGGAGTAGCTGTAACACTAACAATAGCAGTAAGAAGTCAGTGACTGGAACATTACCAGCGCCATCTAGGCGACAGACGCGTCTGCACTCTTTGGGCGAAGATAATGTTACTGTCACGGCCACAGCGACACCGCCCACTAGAAAGACAACACGCACAGCAATGGCAGCAGCAGGCGGTACTTCAACGCCCATGTCGGAGGAGCGACCAAAGCGTCAGTCGGCCAATATAGCCATGGCCAAGCTTATGAAGACACCGGTAAGACCTGCGGCAGCCATTGCAACTACATCTGCCAAGAATACCACACAGGCAACCAAACCTAAACGCAGGGAAAGCGTCTCACTAACAACAAGCGCGGCCAATCGGCGGAAGCTGCTCGAACGTCGTGCAACGATAGCATCGCCTTTGGCCTTGAAAGACAACGACAGTGAGGATGAGGCCGAGGACGATACCAATGAGAAGGATGATGATGAAGAGGGCGATGGTGATAGCGAAGAGGATGATGCATCCATTCAGATGGATGACGATGAAGATAGAGATGAAGATGGACAGGAAGATGAGGAGGAAACCGTTGCCTCTGGCTCAGCGTCTGCCTCTGCTCAGGAGGATACTACACAAACTGAGGATGAAGAATTACATGTGGAAAGGTTAGACGAAGAAGAGGAAGAAGACGAGGAGGAGGAGGAGGAACAGGATGATGAAGAGCTTAATGTAGAAACACAGTCCAGCTCAAGCTATGCTACAGCCGGCGAAGGTGGCGACAGTTTGGATGGCTGGAATGCACACACTCAGGTCCAAGATACCACAATGACGAGCTCCACATATTACAATGTCTCCGAGGAGTCGGACACAGACGACCCCAACGATCCGCTATCAGTGTCTAAGGCAGAAAACAAATCGGAAACCAAGGAAGCCACTCCAGCATTGCAGAGGCAGCGTAGCAATAGTAGCCGGGGAGGCAGCGATGAGCCCATTGGACACACACCACGAACACGTTCTCGAGGCTCGGTAAAAATAAATCTCTGGACTTTGGATGTGAGTCCTGTGCTGAATATACAGAAGGGCACCGGAAGCGGAGCTGGCAAAAACATGTTGAAGCGAACAACGCCACAAGTAGAGACAAAGCTAAAGGGTCGCCAACGACAACAAGCTGGTGCGAGTAAGCGACTCATGAAGAAAGTTAATGAGGGGCAAACGACAACACTCAGTCGTTGGATAACCCAGACGCCGCGAGTGCGTTTACGCTCCAGCAATGCAGGAGTTGCCATGCCCAGCAATAGCAGCGGCAATACAAGTGCTGTCAGCGTATCAGCGGGAGTGGCCGTGGCAGCCAAGACAGGCGCCAATGGTGCCAGCACTAATAGGTGATAATTGAGTGAACAGAAAGAAAGTCACAGTATTAACTATATATAACGAAAACACAATAATCTTGCTGGAAGTCCTCATTCAATCTGCGAAGCTGTGAAGTTGTGTGCGTGATGTGGTTTTTAGTGAGCATTCGAATTGGCCACGTGACTGTTAAAGAGTTGCTATAGAACTATGTACGAGTATTTAATAGACTGTAACAAGTTTCCTTCTAAGCTAGTTAGGTGGCAAAAATCAATTAAAGGCAGTGAGAAACGGAATATAGTTTGGGGCAGAACGAAAGTTTAGGATAACAAATTGTGTTTAGTTAGAAGTAGGGGGCAGCCACTCCACTCGACCGGTTCTAGCTGTTTTTAATTGTATTCTCCAAAATGCAATCGAATTCAACTTTAATTAAATAATAAGCTTCTAAAGCTCTATGCCACACAATACTGATATTTTCATAAAAGAAAACGAGTTTTAAAATTTTAATTTTAGTTTTAGGAATAAAGACTAAAAACATTTGATAGGTGCTGCCCCCTGCCACGAATGCAAGTTTAATTAATTTAAGAAACACGAGCCCAGATTGTATATAAATCCACGCATCAACAATGGATATATCATCAGAATATAGTTTTTAGATTAAATATATATATATATTATTATTATTTAAGCAGTGTCCGGTTAACTTTTTAAAAAGAAGTAACTAAAAAAGAAAAATCAACTCCATTTGTATTATTATTAATTTCGTTGTTAAATTTCTGTTCTCTATCTATCTAAGTCTTCAAAAAACTCTCCTCAGCTAATGCGCCTTAGTTTATAAGTATCACTCCTTAGGTAACACTTTTAACTTTATGGTAAATGTTAATATTTTTGCATTCAATAATTTATTTTGTATTCTAAAGAAACAACTAGTTTAGGATTAACAAACACAATCTAAAGACTATAAGCATATAGATTGACTAACAAATAAAACACAAAAATCGATTCGATATGCTTTGAAAAAAAAAAAGGAAAAAAAAATGAAAAAGAAACTTTAAGACGTTGTGGTTTTTATTTCTACGGACAAATTTCGTGCGTGTTTTTATTATTAAAAACAGAAAGAATAACATTTCGAAGACAATTGCACAAAGTTGGAAAAGAATAAGCGGAAATCAGAAGCAAGAATAAGATTGAATCATATTATTTTCTGTGTTAACGAATGTAGAATTCTGTTTTGGTGTCGCTAAAGAAATGAAAAAGAAAAAATGAACAATTATTTTCAATCAAAAATAATAATATATATTTTAAAACAATTCATTGTCTATTCGTTGGTTTGTTTGTTGGCCCTATTTCTCCCCATGCCTTTACCTTGTCCATATTTCCCAGCCTCTCATCGATTTCCGCGTATAGAAAGTTCCATATACTTTGCCAATTGTTCTTCAGTGCCGTACGAAATGGTTCCGGAAATAAAACAACAAGTAAAAGCAACCACGCTAATTCATACTTTAAACTAGATATGATCGATGATACCATAGTTAGCTAGTTACTAAGCCAATAAACACCACCACCAAAACAGAGTTGCTTCATACGATACGAAAATAATATAATGAAACGTTTATTCTTTTCTTTAACTTTGCCCTTTGCTCGGCCCGCGGTCGCACGTCTTCAGGTCTGGATATCGCGCAATACCATGGAGCAGATGCCGGTAAGTGGATCAGTTGAGCTGAAGTCCTGTATCGCATTATTATAATCGATTGGTATTTGTTTTTGATTAGATGTGGTGCCCGCCAACGCCACCGCAAGACAATAATGACATCTACATTGATCACTCGCTGTCGTTTATGTACGATCTGGAGCCGATACCCGAGTCCGAGCTTCCTCCCGTTTATGTGCGACGCGAGCTTAAGCGATCGCGCACCGATGCCGGCTTCGATA